>LZPO01047450.1:1741313-1771985 GCA_001675575.1 Neotoma lepida
TATGAAATTTTCAGGTACATGATGCTTTTTATATTTTAAATCTTCCTACCTTGTCTCCTTCTTGTCACTGTACCCAATAGAAGATACAGTTGGCCTGGATTGAGGCCAGCTCTCTCAGATCTGTGGTTCTACAAGCACATACTGTGTGCCAGGATTTGTGCTAATGAGTGTTTCCTTGTACGTTTATGACCTCAAATGTGAGCATCCAGTCAGTTAAGTCAGTCTTCCTACATCTCAAGCAACTATAAAAGCCTCTTTCCTTGCCTCATGTCTTTACTTGAAGAAATAAGAGACTTTTAGTAAAACTCCAGTGTGTTCATAGAGAAGAGCACAAGCCAATCATACTCCACAAGCCCTCTCTTGACTGTGGCAACTTCTTAGAAACATGGCCATTTAAGAGCAGTCTCTTCACTTCTGGGTAGTCTTGCATTTTCTCTTGGGGAGTGGAGTTCACCGGACATTTGATAGTGCTCAGTGGGAGGTGCTGGAACTTGAAGCCTCCTGTGCTCTGAGACAGACTCTGGGGAATCCTACAATTGTACTCCTGAAAATAACACTTAGGGCTGCTCACCAGGAGTGCTGCCCTAAGTGCTCTTTGATTAGACTGCTGCTCTCTTGAGCTCCTTCAGCCTTGCAGCAAGAGCCTCTTCCTGAAGACCTGAGATCTCTTTGGTGTCACCTTTTCACTTTAGTAATAAGTACTGGCCGTTCCTGCCTGGGATTGTGTCCATGATATTTATGAAACCCTTCATCTTTTCTTTCTCTACCCTTTGCCACAAGCACCCCTGAGATCTCTCACAGACTCCCTAGTTTCTGACTCAAGCTCTGTATGTGGAGTCCTACTTGTTTCTTTCACCCAGAAAGGACAAGAGATTCCTCAACAAAGACAACTGTTGTGGTGATTTTAACATATAGTTGGCTTCTCTTTTTAAAAAGTCACTCCTTCCATCAAATGGTGAAGTAGAATACCTCACTTCTTAAATATAGGACAACCAGAATGGTTATCTGAGTAACCAGACCCGAACTCAGGTATTTTGTTACAGCAACACAATGGACAAATGAACCAAGACAGACTGAAGGGACAGGCCACTTGTAGGCTTTCTAGTGACAACTCCAGCTGAATTCTTAGCTTGCAAATAACATTAGCCACTATCCATATGAACAAGGACAACATGACTCAAAGCTCAGTAGTATCTTATTGTAAACCTCCTTCCCCCATGAAACAAGCTAGCAAAGCTGGGCCATACCCTCCCCAAAGTATGAGGAATAGTGTTAATTCCTGAATTGCTGTTTTAAGGTTCCTGTGTTTGGAGTTATTTTTTTAGGGAGCTATAGGCCATCATAAAAAGAAGCAAAAACTTTGAGAAAGTTCCCTGATAGGCAGAGGATGATATAAAGTTATGCATAAAACTTCATAACATGCTGGAGAGTAGGAGCTTCTTAGTCAATCAAGGGAAAAATCAAGAGTAAATTTTAAAATATCTTTCAAGACATTGCAAAGGAGACTAAAGCTTCTTGATTTCCATGAGGACAGCATATGAGGAAAGTAACTCAGACTGCAATGTGATGAATTTGGGATTGATGATTTAATTGGTGATGTTGGAAAGTGGGGGAAAACCACATGTACTCATGCTAATGAACTGTATATTGTCTTTATTGTATTCCTATCTGGTTAGTTATCTGCTCTTCATGTTCTCTAGAAACTATTAATACAGTATTTATTCAATTCATATCAAAATTAAAATGATATATGCAATCCCCTTGACTTACAATGTGGTTAAATGTTAATAAACCATAACTTGAAAATAGTCTAAGTAAAAATATGCACTAAGTCTGCATATATAGCAACCATGAATATCAATGGCTTCCTATCATGAACACACGTCTGAATAGGAGCTGTAGAATGTCTCCAGGGAAGGTCAGAACACACAACCCAGGAGAAGACCTAAATTCAGTTTTCTTCCTTCCTTCCTTCCTTCCTTCCTTCCTTCCTTCCTTTCTTTCTTTCTTTCTTTCTTTCTTTCTTTCTTTCTTTCTTTCTTTCTTTCTTTCTTTCTTTCTTTCTTTCTTGGTGCTATGGCTTGAACTTGGGGCTTCACACATGCTAGGCAAGTATTCTATCACTGACTTTCATTGCCAGCCACATTCAATGATATATGGTTTCTACTGACTGCCTATCAGTTCATACTATTCTAAACTCCAAAATTCATCAGTCTAACCATAGTAAGTCAGAGACAAGTTGCATTATTATGAATCCCAAACTAGCTTTCCCTAGAATGATATAATTTCTTTAAACAGTATGATAAAATTAATATCCCTGTCTTAATTGGTTTGGAGCCATGTCATATAATTGGCCAAACAAACAAACAAATAGACACATAGAAGTTGGTGGACTGGAGAAATTTTTCTCAGAATTCTCATTACATACATGACTATTTTTCATGTTTTTTAGCTTCAACATAGATGGACTCACAGCTCTGCCTCATGTCACCTCATCTTCTTGTCAGTTTCTTATTTCTGAATAACAACTACCTCCTACATCAAATCAAACGTTATGTACCTTAGCAGCCACTTATGTGGCTCACAATTCTGTGGGTGGGCTGAATCCTACAGTGTCTTTGAAATTCAAACCTGAGACTTTGCTATGGTTTGCTTCTTAAATGACCCTGAAACATACATAATAAAGGCTTAATTCCCAGCTGGTGGCACTATTCCGAAGCGGTGGAAAGTTTCATTAGATTGGAGCATAGTTCTGGGAACTGTGGGGAGGCTCTGCTCTTTATGAAGGGAGTATGGGGGTCCACATCTCCTCCCTTTCATTTTGTTTCCTGACCATGAACAGCTTTCCCCAGTCATGCCTTTTAACCATGATGTTTCTTGAAATCACGAGCCAAAAGAAATCTTTCCTCCTTTGAAGCTTTCTTTATTTCAGGTATTTTGTCATGGTGACAGAAAGCTAACAAAACAGTTTTGAGATGCATCAGACTGTAGTGGGTGACATGCCCCGTAGCCACAGGGAACATGATAGCTTATGAAAAGAGACATGATTTCTTGTCTAGATCCTCACTTCCACCCCATCTTGAAATAGATAGACTTTTATTTCCTCCCCCAACTATTTCCACACTTACCTACCCACTGTGGACGACATTGGGTTTACAGGAAACTTCCAGAAAACCCATGGAAAAACAAGGGAAGCTCTGCTTCTGTGTTTTAAAACATAATCACAAAAGCTCAGAGGATTTTTTCCCTTCTGCTTCTGCTGTGAACTTTGGTGTTGGGGACATTATTTAGCTTTTATTATTTTCTTGTTAAATAATATTTAATCTGACTGGTGGGTGGGTGTGGGTGGCACTCACATTAGAAGGAAGAAAAACAAGTCCAAACATAATTCTGAGGCCAAAAAATATACTAACTATTAAATGGTTGTACATTCTTTATATATAATATGCACCTCAGGAAAGCGCACTAGAAAATAGTTTCCAGAATATGCTAAAAACAAAATCAGCTCCAGGTACTATAGACCATGCCCTGTGGTCACAAACTGTGAGGTGTATTCTCTAGAAAAAAATAGAAGATTAATTTGTTAGTGCATCTTTTGTTTTTTCAGAATTAACCTAGAATGTCATATTGGTGAGATGAGTCAGAGATTCTCTTGACCTACAAGATTGAAGGCTCACCACGGAAGGGCCCAGAGAGTTAAGAAAAGGTCTTATGTTGCTTATAATGTAAACCATAAGGCCATAATATGGGACAGGGTGGGTGTAGAAGGGTGTGTTGGGAGGAGGCATCTAAATGACTAAGGCCATTAGCCATATTATATAGTTCAGTAAACTCTTGTCAACCTACATTTAGCATGTCATTTGCTGCTGTGGAAGGATGCCATTAACTGTTCCTAGGAAACATTCTCTATGACAAGTGACTTTCTTTTTGGTTTTTAGATCTGTGAAATGAAGATAATATTTCCTTTGTGAGATTGTTCTGAGGATTGTAAGAGGTAACATATATAAGAAGTTCTGGCCTCCTGCTTGGTACGTGACCCTAGTTAATTTCAAAAATCCATGATTATTACTAGTGCTGGAAGATGGTGTAAGGCATAGAAGAGCATGTGATTTGAGATTCCCTAGTATTTTACTTAAATCTGAAATTTTTAAAGTACAAGTAGCACTATGTCCTTGAGCACATCACCATAAAATTGGAATAATGTCACTTATTTTATATGGTTGCTGTGAGGCTTAACTTAAATTACTTAGAAAAAGAATTGAGTGCCGTGTCTGGCACACAAAAATTGATGAGTGAATGATAGCTGGCTCAAAGAAGTTTTCCCTACTGTTTTTACTGTCTTATTCCTCTATGGAATTTTTATGGTGTCTAGTAGAAGATCTTTAGCCTCATCCATACCTGATGCTTTGCAAAAGTGATCATTATACTACAGGAGTCTTTGGTAACTATTGGGTGAGAAGATGAAACTAGAGAAAATGGAGCGTTCAAGGGGGTGATTTCTCTCATGGATAAAAAGGGTAGGGACAGGAAGAGAAAGAGGGAGCTTTCAAGGAAGTTTGCAGGTCTGATCCATATAGAAAGGGGGTTAGATAGGAGAACCCTATCCAGCACTACAGCTCTGGGAAAGATTCAGCTGGACCAATGGGGAGCCCAGAGCAAAATTCCTTGCTGGAGGGCTTTCATGTTAGACAGGAATGACCCAGCATTGCTTAGTGACTACTCTGAGGTAAGCTCAGCCTCAGTATGAATGACTCAGTGGATCAAAATTTTCTGAAGCTGAAAACTGTTGATGAGCTCTACCTCAGTAGGAACTTCTAAATGTTGTACCATCATGGCCACCACAAATGGCCAAGTTAATTTGCATCCCAGTCAGTATTGTTACTTGGATTTATGAGAAAAACATGTTTCTGGAGGGTCCAATGGACTAGGGCCAACTGTTCAACCCAGTGTGCTCAAGAGATGAATAGTGAAAAGCAGAAAAAGGAGAGTTATTCAGTGTGACACACTGGAAAAAGGAACAGATAAAGGAGTTCAGTGATCCCAAGTCCACCTTTGTGGTACTGAGTTGATCTTTGGGTTTGAACACAGGAAGAATTGGGACAGAGAGGGATAGATACGCATAATCAAGGAGTCCAGGCCAGTGTGGTCTGGTTGATCATTATCTCAGTTCTGGCTCTGCAAGGTAACTCCTGTGTGATGATTGTTCCTGCTTGGGGGGTGATCGTATTGTGGGGTGATCTGTCTGTGAAGCTCCACTGGATCTGAGGTGACTGCAAATCTAGAAAGTGACAGAGTCAGGTACCTTTTTTCGGAGTCTGAAACATGACTGAGTTCAAAGCTGAAAGTAAGATGCCTAAAGGAGATAGATAGAAAATGAAAGCAGAGACAGCAGGCTTTCATCCTGCTCTTCGGGGGCCAAGTGAGGAGTTAGTACTTTTCAGCCACAGCAATTTCTCAATGCCTCCTATAGAAAAACCTTTGTTCTTAGTAGTTAATTCCTTGTCTGTGTCAAGCCCTCATAGCAGACTCTAAATGCAGAACTGAATCAAATTTCTAAGAAGAGAAATATCACAGAACATCTCTAGTGAGTAATTGAAGCATTAATTGAACAAATAAAATATGAAAAGACAACTCAGTTTCCATTTTGAAAAGAACAATACAGATATGAATTTGTCAAGTTTAATTTGTTCTCTCTCTCTCTCTCTCTCTCTCTCTCTCTGTCTCTCTCTGTCTCTCTCTCAGTGTCTCTCTGTTTTTAGACAGGGTCTCATGTAGCCCAAACTTGTGTTGAACTCATGATACTCTGGCCTCAGTCTCTCCAGTATGGGATTATTGGCCACCACACCCAGCTAAACTACATAGTCCTAAATCACACCTTTAGTCTGTTTTGAACTACTCAGATGCACATAAAGTTTCTGTTTTAGAGGGATGTTAGGAATATAATAATAGAGGTAGATTAGAGTGACATAATTCTTAAGTGACCCTGCTGAGAAGCCACTGCTTTTGCCCTATTTTTCCATTATCTTCCTGTTCCTTAGTGATGAGGAGGAAAGGTTTTTTCACTACCTTCTTATGTTCAGTTCTTTGGGTGTATGAACTGAACTGACAGAACACAGATTACCAAGAGAAAAGTCATATTTTTATCACCTACATGCATGTATATATGGAAATTCACAATGGAGGCAACTCAAAGGGCCGTTAGACTTTGGAGTTTGTATGTCATTTTAGTGAAGAAAGGGATGAGGAGAAAGGCCATTCAAAGGGAAATAAATAACTTTTATTTTATTTCACTTATTTTAATTAGAATATAAAACATTAGGCTTCATTATGGTATTTTCAAACAAACTTTGTTTTGGTTGAATCTCTTCTGTCTTTGTCCCCCAGTCTACTGTCCCCTTTCTGCTTTCATGTTACATGTGACCTTTTGCCCTCTCTCCACCCTGCCTCAGCATCTCTTTCTTCCATATCTTGGTCTCCTTTCTAGTTTTTAGTCTTTACCCACACTCATACCAATGTATATACATACATATATATACATATACATACATATACACATAATTTATGTCTATATATGTTATAAAGTAGGATTCGCATATGAGAGAGAACACTCAGTTTTTGTCTTTATGATTTTGGGTCTCCTCACTTAAACTTTCTGGTCCCATCCATTTTCCAATAAATTTCACTTTTCTTTCCATCTATGATACATATACAACAAAAATCTCTTTTTGGAAAGATAAAGGGGTTCTTCTGAGAGAACTGTTGAAGGATATGGTAGTCTTGGTGATAGTGTCTGTCTTTTCTGAAGCTTGGATGATAAGAGTCCATTCTCCTTGCCTGCTCCCAGGGAGAAGTTTTGGGACAATTAAGTTATTATGAAGATATTTTGTTATTGTTGTTTTGTTTTTGTTTGTTTTGGAGGCTCTATTTGTGGTCAGATGAGGGATTTTAGGAGCTCAAATGCCTTGTGCACAAAATAATTTTAATGTTACAGTGACATATTCTGTACCTCTTTGGTGATGCATATGTTAATATACTAGTTTGACATACTGGAGCCAGATCGAAGTAATGAGCCATGTCTAGTAATACTGCTGACATTATCTCAGCAGGTCAGAGTTTACTTACCAGAAACAATTTGAGGGAGGTGGAAACCATGTTAGAGAAACTCCTAAGTGACACTCATGTGATAGCAAGGTCATGTGCTGTGATTTACTCCACTAAGGTTTGTGTGACACCATATGGTCATTGTGTGACTCAGTGTGGTCATGCTGGAATGTAGTAAAACTCACAAGTTTGAGCTTAGTGGAAAATAAATAAGTCATGGGGGCTCCACCTTCGGAAATGAATTGTGTCTATCTCAGATGAGCAGGTCAGAAGTTTGTAGGCAGCTGTCTGTCTGTCCTTCTACTGCTCTTCCAGTTTCTGATGCAGCTGTGAGATCCTCACCAAGATGACAAATGCTATGGCGTTGGGGCTTTTAGCTACTGGAATAGTGAGCTGTATAAACCTCTTCCCTTTACAATACGTAGTGTCAGATGATTTGTTATGGCAATTGTAAGAATGAGCAATGGAATGGACTAAGACATGGTAGAATCTACTTTTGAGAAAGAAAAAAAGAAAGATTAAACTTCTTCCAGTCAGAACATTATTTGATGTGGAATAAGACTTGGACTGAAGGCAGGGCTATGTGGATGGAAGAGACACCATGAGAAGTACCAGACAGGAAATTCAAGGCCAAGCAATAATAACTGGTTTGTGACTGGATAAACTTACTGCTTAGGAACACCCATTAAATGTATTAAATGTGCAGGACCAATGCAAGAGTCACAGACTTGTGGAACTGACAAGGCTGGTAAATCAGCAGAAAAAACTAGAGAAATTAAACTTTGTCAGTACAGGCTGGAGCTGGGAATACAACTACTATGACCCCTTCCAAATTTCTTCTCAAGTAGAAAATGAGAATGGAAACAAAGGGCAACAACTTTGAGGCCAGGATTTTGGAGAATAATTTTAAAGTCTTGGGTGAAACACAAAGTGGGCTCTATTATTTTGAACTGTTTCTATATCTAAGCATCTCTGAGAAGTGAGGGAAGCCATGCTAGTATAATGTGTGAGTTTACTGACCTGACTGGTGATTTCTTTTGCCCTTGACTAGAATGATGCAGAACTAATTAATCCCCCCATACATGTTAAGGATATGCTGAAACAGTACCTAAAATGCGTGGTTGTTTGATGTCTTTTGTCTAAAGGATACACCTATATGATAAGGAAATTGATTCTTGTTTTTAGTAAATAGACATGTATTCAATAATATTTGTTGTGATTTCAAGTTTTCTTTCCATTGTTGGGTTAAAGACTATGACCCAAAGTAACCCAGAAGAGGAAAGTTTTCCTTATATACCTCTCAGTTCATCAGTGACAGAAGTCAGAGCAGGAACTCAAGCATGGACCTTGAGGCAGGAACTGAAGCAGAGATCATGGAGGAGTGCTGCTTACTATCTTGTTTCTCTTGGCTTGCTACCTTTCTTATATAGTTCAGGCTCACCTGCCTGGGTATAATACTGCACATAGTAGTCTGTACCCTCACGTCAATTAGAAATCTAAAAAATGCTTCATAGAAATGGACAAAGGTCAGTTTTCTCTGGGCAATTCTTTAGTTGATGTATCTTTTCCCATGTAACTCTAGTTTGTGTCAGGTTAACGAAAGTCAAGCACCACAGTTTTGCTATCTTTTTTTACAACAAAACATTCTGTAAATCTATAAACCTGAATATTAATTAATAGGGAAATTCTAGGGTACATTGTAATATAATCATGCACTATAGTTATGAAAATTTGATCTTCATCTACTGAGCTTCATAGATAACTATTATGACAAAAATAGCATGCTGTTCAAAAATGTTTTTCAAAATTCCCTCTTGAGAGACATTCAACCTTACCTTGTTGATAGCAAATAGAAAATTTATTAAATTATAGTTGTTTAAATAAAGGTAGAAGTTAGATGAACCTCTTACCTTGTGTTTGGCCCACTTTTCTATGCCTCAACATAGTGAAAACCATCCCAAGACTATGAGGAGAGGATAGTGAAAGTACCCTTTTGAAAAGTTAGAAGTATAAGATGATTTGTAGAGTTCAATGTACCATAATGGATATGGATATACCATAATGGATATGCTAAATTATTTGGTTAGGGTAATTACTTTTGAAATACTTCTAGGGCTGGAAACACAGCTCAGTGAAAAAATGCTTGCTTAGCATGCTTCAGAACTGAACAAGAAGTGCTCTTACTGAGAAAAGGAAATCCAGTGCTGCATACTACTTATCAAATATGAGAGTAGAGACAGAAGCAAAAGTGGCTCATGTGATAGGCATAAGATCACATATGTCAACTCATATCTGACAGATACATGACAGACATTGTGATTTTAAAGTCATTTTCACATCCAGTTCCTCAATTTATCAGAGAACTAGATACATGCCTTCCATTTCACAAGAAAAAAAAAAAAGAACTAGATTAGATCTGCCTAAATTCTGCTTCTGAGTGCTCACTAAATTGGATAATTGATAAAATCTTCATATAGAGTCAGCCAAGAGAAAATTAAAGATTTCTTCATTGGAAGTTAGGATTGAGATCATCTTTGGGGTAAATAAAGCATAGACTGTGTTGTGGAAACTGTCTCTGTACTTTGGGAGGCTCTGGCAAAGTCAGAAGGAAAATAAGAATGAAACAGATAGAACACCATTGGAGTAGTGATGTGGGATAAGAGGAAAAGGTGGAGCTTGGAGGTAGGAGGAATTGAGATAGTAATTATTATGGCCCCAGATACTGAATTTTGTCTTCTGATAAAGGTGGGCAAGTTAATTTGGACTAGCCTTCCTGCTGAAGATTAGCCCTTCTAGAGACTTCTGTCAGTCTTGGTTTCCTTTCCTCTTGGTATGATAAAATACTCAGACAAAAGGCAATGTATGGGAGAGTAAGGGTTTATTTTAGCTTACAATCCAGGTTATAGTCTATCATTGTGGAGAAGTAAAGACAAGAATTTCAAATAGCTGTATCATATCCACATTCAAGAGCAGAAAAAAATGAATGTTGCATGCATCTTCAATTGCTTGTGCTCATTTTGATTCCTCTATTCATACACAGGTCAGGATATCCTTCCTATAGAATGATGCCACCCACAGTGGCCTGGGTTTCCCCACATCAATTAATATAACCAATAAAATCCTCCACAGTCATGCCCACAGACCAACACGACTTAGACAATTTCTCATTGAGATCCCCTTATCAGATGATTTTACATTGCATCTAGATAACAATAAAAAATAACCCATCACACTGTCTAATCACCTGGATTTTCTTAGTATTCTACACACACACACACACACACACACACACACACACACACACACCACTGCTACCACTACCACCTTTCAGCATATTAGAAATACTGTGAAAAAATATCAGACCAGACAGCTAAAATAGAAAAATAGAGTGAAGAATTACTGAACCATGGACCTAGGGAGGATAGATAAACATAATGAACCAAAGTTTGGGGCAACTTTTCTCCTGGGGTATTTGTTATTTGCTTAGCAGAGACTCACAACTTAAAAGACTGAATACTACCTTTGATAGCTTAACAAGCCACCAATAGAAAATTTGCCAACCAGGATTCTTTCAGGCCATGGGAATGTTGAGAGACTGGCATGAGATTGCCTCTGATACAGACAAGTGATATATATTGTAATATTAAAAAGAAGGAAATGAGAGAGAGATTGTAGTAAAGCAACATTAAAAAAATACCCTCAGAACATTTCAAAATTGATAAAAGATACCAAGAAGAATAATTGATTCCAAGAAAGACATTTAAAATGAAATGAGTACCTAGACATGTCATAGTTAAAACCCCTAAGTACGCCAAATAAAGAGATGGCCTTAAAAGCTGTAGTATACAAATATCAATTATTTTTAAGAAGAAACAAATAGAATGACATTAGACTTGCCAACTGCAGCATTACAAGTTCAAATACTTCTAAATTATAGCTTAAAAATGTTCAAAGAAAGCAAGCATTATCTTAGACTTTTATACCCAGTGATCATTTTTTTCAGCAATAGAGGTTAGTATTGAAGTATAATAGTATTATGAGAAATCTTAATATGTTACATACTTATTATTTCATAGTTTCTGTAGGCTGGGATCCTGGGAATGTGTTTGATGGGTCCTCTGCACGGCTGTAAACAAGATGTCGACCAGAACTTGGTTCTCGTATAAGGATCTAGTAAAGAAGACTATGTCTCCAAGCTCGTGTGGTTGTTGGCAGCACTCACTTCCTTCCAGGCTGTCAGAATGACTGAGAGCCTCAGCTTCCCGCTGCCTTTCAGCAGGACGCTTTGTGTTTTGAATCACATGCTGTAGGAGGTGAAAAATCAATAAGCCTAAGCATTCTTCTCAAGCAATTAGAAAGAGATCCTAGCGAGAAAAAAAGATTCCAGGGCTACAGAGACTGGAGTAAGAGGACTGTGAGTTCAAGACCCAATCATGGACTACAGGCTATGTTATCTCAAAAGGAGAAATAAGGGGTGGATAAATAAACAAATAACAAAAAAGTAGGCCAAGCACAGTGGCACACACCTTTAATCATAGCACTTGGGAGGCAAAGGCAGGTGAGCTTGAGGCCAGCTTGGTTACATAGCTGAGTTCCAGGCTAGTCAGGGCTTCCTCCTGAGACCCTGTCTCAACAAACAAAGAGAACAGAGAAAGATACAATAGAAAGAAAGAGCAATTCTAAAAGTTGCATCATAAACAGTAGAAAAATGCATTAAGAGACTATTGCAACCCAATTTTAATAAACTTAAAATATTTAGATGAACTAGACAAACTTATGTGAAATATACATTAGAGACATGACACAAGAAGGAGTCCAAAATCTAAACATTACAAAGTCACAGCCCTACGTGTAACTCTAAGAAGGCTGAGTTTGGAGACAGCTTAATATACATAGTGAGTTCCAGGCCAGCCCGTGCTACAGACCTTGCCTCAGAAAATCAAATTGGATTTTTAAATGGAATTTATAAGCTTTTTTATAAAGAAAATCCCCCAGTGATTTTATTAACTAATTCTACCAAACACCAAATGAGAATAGAGTGTCAATTTTTCAGAAAGACATGCAAAACATAGAGAAAAATAAAATTCTCTGTACTTTTAGAAATCAACATATCCATGAATACTGAAAATCTAATCTATGTAAGAAACAATATTTCAAGTCAGTTTCACTGAAGAACCCATGCAAAAACTCAAGCAATATAATAGCCATTTGCAGCAATAATGAACTGACAAGTTGAGTTTGTTTATAGAAAGTCTGGGTAGTCTTAACAATAGAGTTGTACAGTGTGATTCACCACAGTGATAAGGCTAAGCTTAGACAGATTGTATGAATACCTCTGCAGAAGCTGAAAAGGCTTGTTGAAAAAATTCTGTAGCCATCAGAGGGTCTAAAAGCTCCACTAAATATAGTAGTAACAAAATGGAACTTTCTTAAACTGATACAATTATCAACTGAAAAATAAATGATAATGGAAACTACAATTGATAAACATGGGAAGCTTCCGCTTTACAACTGAGACTAAGATAAGCCAGCCCGCTCTTTTATTCCTCACTGGACTGGAGTATCTTGATAGCACAATGGGAGAGAAGCTTAAAACTCAGGCAGAGAAAAGAGACATAACAGAACTCTACAAATTTGCTTGACCTTGCTTTATTTGGGAAAGGCTGTGCCTGGGACTGATTGATTCTTAGCTTGTATATCTCTGTTACATTTTCAGCCTCCCAAAGTTAGCTCTGTGAAAATCAAATAACCCTTCTAGGAAAACAAATCTGAAAAACGTGGTTAATGGCGACTTGAACTGACTTCCGAGAGAAGGAAACACTTTTGTTCTGCCTAGGTCGGGTCAAATGGGGCTTACTGAGTGTGTTGGTTTAAATGAGAATGGCCCCCATGAGCTCATACATCTGAATACTTGGTCTACAGGTAGTGGAACTATTTCGGAAAGATCAGGCAGTGTGTCTTTGTGGAGGAGGTGAGTCACATGGGGTGGACTTTGAGGTTTAAAATGCCCACACCATTCCCAGTTGGGCCTCTTTCTTTCTTTGCCTCATGCTTATTGATCACCTATAAACTCTGTTACTGCTCCAATGCCATGCCTATCTGCTTGCTGCCATGTTCCCCACCATGATGGTCATGGACCAACCCTCTGGAACTGTGAGCCTCAAATTACATGCTTTCTTTAATAAGTTGTCTTGATTATGATGAGTTACTGAAGGTATATTATTTTTAAAGACATTTTTCCTAGCCTATTTTTGAACAAAATCAACAGGGTGCTGACACATGTTTGAGTACTTCCAGAGTGACTGATGAATATTGTGACTCACTCACTCTTAACAAAAATGACATGCAGCTAGTCACTGCATACACAGGGAAGTGTCTAAGCATGATGTTAATGGATGAGGAAGCTTAGCTTCCAGCATCAGAAAGACAATACAACAACTTATTTTAAGACTTGCTATTATCAGACAAGTTTAAAAGCAAGGGCGATCATGCTAGAATCAATAAAGGGCTTTGCATGATAGACAGACAAGCTATCCAAATGTCAAGGGAACAAGAGATATCAGCTATTAAAAATGATATTCTTCTCCAAATCTCCCCAAAAGGAAGATTTCTCTTCTATTCTTAGATATCTATTCAAGTGGCAATAGGGGAAAAATCATCTAGGGAGTTATTAGGTAGGTAAAAATGTGTACATTAAATTATGATTTGATCAAGCTGGCATGATTCTACTTGGAAGTGTGTCCATAGGTCCCTAAGTAAATCTAGAAAGCTTCCACAGAAATAATTATCTCATTTTTAGTCTGTCTTAAGTGGTCACAGTTAACGACTTTAAGCTTTTCTTACTCTCATTTTGGCTGATGTGGGGTCAAATGTTTGCAATGTCAAAACAATGGAGGATTTTTTAAACATAACCAAAGTGAGTGACTGGCTCACATGGCCATGTCTACAGGTCTTCCACAAGTGATGTCCTGAGTTAGCAATGACAGATTAGCAACAGGCCACTGCAAGGATGTTAGGAAAAGCATATGGAAACAATTACTAGTAATTATAGCATGCTTTAGAGTAGAGCAGATATTCATGTACCAAAGTCCTGATTTTTAAATGTTTGTAGCCATTGAGGTAGCCAAATACTCTTGCAATTTGATTTTCAGTGTTATTTCAAAATTCTAGCCTGAGTGCTTCTCCTTATTACACCTTCATCCTCTTAGTCTCCACATTAGATGGTTCAGAGAGTAGTGTGCACTGTACAAGGTTATTGCATGTGGATGGGCATGCATCATATTAGGAATATATGGCTTAACTGATGTGAGAGTACTGAAAGGAATGCAGATTTTCTACCCCAACAGGACAGGCCCCAAAGAAGCAAGAGCAAGCTATATAGACCCCTAGTTTAATATTTGTATGCACATACACATGTGGTGTACAGTTGGCTATGCTTCCCCCGACTGCACTTTGAGTGCCTGGGTTCTAGCTTTCCTCTGACACTTTGAGATTATTGCCTCAATTAAGCACAGAGTGCATACACTCCTAAAGGGTTTCTGTACTGGACAGAAGACAAATGCACAGGAATATATCTCTGCACTGGTAGCTGTTGCCTCAAGGGTTCAGAAAGAGCTTTCCACTTAAATTGGATACATTTGAGTATGCCTTTCCAGTTGTTGGTGGTTTATTTATGTTCTAGTCAATAATTTTCATAGTACTTTAATTTATGGAATCATTGGATGCTATTGCTTAATCCATAAAGATGGTGCCTCCCTGGTTTGTTCTCTGTCTCTTCTGCCCACCTCTGTCCTGTATACAAAGACCAATTTTAGGCTCACATTGTTAGGCTGAAAATGATACCTCTCCTTAAAATATAGACACTTCCTAATTTTAATTCCCTGTGAATGCTGTATTATCATGGAAAAGAATGTGATTAAAATATTTTTATTTTCTTGAGCTAGGATCTCATTTTGTAGCCCAGGCTAGTGTGGAATGTCTATCCTTCTTCCTCTATCTGCCAAGCACTCTAACAGTTATGCACCACTATGCATGCCAGTGATTAATCTTGAGTCACAGAGCTTAGATTTCCTCAGTGTGCCTAAATATAATCACACATGTCCTTATAAAGAAAGAGGCAAAGCTGAGTGTTGTGGTGCACAGCTGCAGTAATAGAACATTAGAGGAACAGGTAGGAGGATTGTCATGAGAGACAGGCCAGCCTGGGCTACATAGTAAGTTCAAGGCCAGCCTAGGCTACATAGCACGACTCTGTCCCAGACAACAATATAAACAAAGAAACAAAAATGAAGCAGATGTTTAATGGTGGACAGAGTCCACTAATGTAGCTGGAGGAGTCCACAGCTGGATGCTGTGTATTGTTGCTGAGAATTATCATTAATATACACTAGTTTTCTATTGTTCCATACCAAATTACCACAAACTTTGGGCATACAACATGTCTTTATTAGCTCTTGGGAGTCTGGACATGGCTTATCTGGGTTCTCTGCCATCCTGAACTTCCCATATTATCCAGAGCTAGAAGGTCAACTGATGCCAGTTATGCCATCAAGGTTTTGTGGTTATGACAGAATTCATTTCTTCATGGTTATAAGATTAAAGCTTTGGATTCTTGCTGACCATTGTTAGATGTGATGCTTCTAATGTCTTTCAGTTCCTTTCCATATGGCTCTCACAAGATTACTGTTTGTCTCTCTGAAGCTAGCAAGTGCTTTAAAGAAGGAGTTGTGAGTGTAGAGTAGGGGTGGGCAGAGGTTAGGTGTCTTCCTGTCTACCTTGATCACATTCCAACTTATCTTTTGAGATAGAGTCTTATTGAACCTCGAGCTCATTGATTCAACTAGGCTGCCTGGCCAATGAGTTCCAGCGATCCTCCTGCTCTATTCTCCACTTCTTGGGTCACATGTGTTCACTACCATGCCCAGCTTCTACATGGGTACTAGGGATTCAAACTTAGATCCTCATGCTTGTACAATGGACACTAAACAGACTGAGTCATCTCTGTAACCCCAAGATGGAGTCATATAATGGACTGTGATGGCATTAGCTTGACTTTTTCATAGACTATAGGTTAGAAGCAAGTCATAGTTCTTGTGCATAATCAAGTGGAGGGTATTGCACAAAGATATGAATTCCTGGAATCATGGATCATGGAACCACTTTAAACCTTGTCTGTTATAATGTATTGATTTAATAGGTTATATGGGGGAATGTTTATCAAAGGGTACAAAGTTTCAGTTTTACAAGATAAATAAGTTCTGAATATCTAATGTATAAAATGATGACTATAGTTTACGATATTGTACTGTATACATAAAGCTGCTAAAATAGCAGGCTTTCAGTGTTCCCACATCCACATACATCCAGCTTACTAAAATAAATAAAGTACTAACTATGTGAGCTGATGTGGATGTCAGTTAGCTTGGCTGAAATGACTAATTCATGGTGTATTCATATATCCACTCATCAAGATGCCCAACTTAAATATGTGCAGAGAGCATTTGACTTAGGGCGGAGTTACATCCCAAGAAATTCATAATGCATTGAAAATATTCCAAATAAAAATGTATTGAATGCATCTAACATACCAGCATTACAGAAGAGATTTTTTTTTACTGTGTGCTGCTAGCCCAGGAGAAGATAACAACAACTCACAGTTTGAAATATGGTTGCTCCTAAATTCATATCATGTTTCACATTATCACAAAGTTAAACCATTTTAAGTTGAAAATCATCTGTACAGTTTTTATTAATTATCAATAAAGTTGAAAAAATGTTCGAGAAGAACGTTCCCCATTTGTGCAAAATCTCATGTAGTTGAGCAGCACTTCTTTTTCCCATGCCAACCCTTCTTAATTCATTGTTTTAATAAAAGTATGCTCAAATGATAAAGCAAGGGATATACATGTAATCTGCTGAGAGAAAGTTACTAAAATTTGAGGGAAGAGAGACAGAGTGTAGGTTTATAGGCATTCCTTCCACTTTCATAACTTAGTTTCTGGAGGCTTCCATGTTTTCTTGCCAGATGGCCCTTTCCATGGCTCTTCTCACAACATTGCAGTTTACTCCTCCAATGCTAGCATTATTAGAACGTGTCTGGTTCTGGGAAAGAGAAATCTCAATAAATAAACCACCACAACTGAAAATATCTCCTGTTGGCTGAAATAATTCTTTTTATCAGACAAGATACTTCCCACACAGGTTTTATAAATATGCATCTGTTGTAAGTTATGCATTCATTTGATGAATTTAGAAAGCATAGGTTGCTTATTAGTCCTAAGTCAGTGTCTCTGGGTTCTTTTTATTACAATGCAGAATGAGCTTTAATGTGGGATGGGAAATTCTTAAAAATATCTTTATCCTTCAAAACCTTGTCCATCCCCATTGGCTCAAACAAGCATTGAGTGTGAGTCTCCACTCTCCAACTGTTCTCACATACTGCCAAGCCCTTATTCCTAGCCTATGCCTCTCTGGCCTGTTTCCCCTCACCTTAAAGACCTTTTATAGTGCTTGCTTAATTTGCTTCTGAAATTCTGAGTTCTTTGCCTGTCCTTTAAGATCCTGCATGGCTTGTTTACTAACAAATTATGATTTAATTAAGATTTCCTGAATAATGAGGGTTCCCATACTGAAGGGGAAAAGACGTTCTCTTATGCTATCAGCACGTTATGTTCCCTGTGTCTGAAATCCAGTCTTCCTTCCTTTCAAGAGATACACTCCAACTCATTTCTTTAGTGTTTTCTTTTGTTTGGGTTATTATGAGTTTATATTATGGAACATTTCAAACATAAAAGAAATATAGAGAGTAGCATAATACACAAACATGTCCCTACCATCTGTTTAAAAAATAATATCGTGCCATCTTTACCTCAAATGTATATTTCTTTCTCATTTTTTATGCCAAAACACTTTTAAACAAACAAAAAGGAGCCCAACACAAGGAACACCCGTCTACTTGGCATCCATTTCCAACAATTTTGTTCTCATTCTCTCATTTCTTCTACCCATTATGAGCTTTCTCTGCTCCCCACATGCACATCTACAGTCCAAGTTGAAGCTCTCAGAATGAAGTTTCACCCCTAAATACTTTCACATATACCTCTTAGGTATGAAGTTTTCTGCTACATAACTTCCATATTATAGCTGCATGCAGGAAAATTGGCAATGATTTCCTTACCTTGTTTTGTATTCAACCCATGGAAAATGACATTTTTTTCCAATTTCCCCCAAATACCTTTTATGACAGTTACTGTTCCACATAAGACCCAGTCATGTTGAACTTAGCACATTTGTTTTATAAGCCACCCCATGCTTATTTCATATATCAATATTTTGAAGTCATCAGCACAGTTATTTAGTGGCCTGCTTCATAATTTGGATGTCTTACAATTTTCTCTCATGGTTTTATTTAGCATCTTCTCTTGTAACTTGTATCTTATAAAAACTGGAAAGAATTTCTCTTTCCCATTAGCTTCCTATCTAATGATTTTAGCCCAGATTGATGGCTGGACCAATGATGTCACCAGTGGCTATAAACCAGTCATTTTCTAGTTCTGTCAGTGGGTCCCCATGTAGCAGTTGTTTTGTTACAAAGAAGAGCATTTGCTGAACTCGGGCTTCATCCCTTAGAGTGGCTATTACATGTTTTGCTTTAAACAAATTTCAGAATACCCTGTTTAAGAATTCATTAGCCACCAAATTGTCGTTTATTCTTCAAGGAATGCTCCTAGGAAGTGTTAATTCCTGGCATTATCAACTGGACCCCGTGGGCAGGCAAAAGAGCCTCACTTTCTAGAGAAAATCCCCAGGGAAAGAAACATGAAACACGGGTACTGGCAGCTGCAAGTTCATTGACAGCTGCCCATGAACATCCTCCATTCATGAATCTCTGTTTATTCAGTGTGTTGCCATCACTTCCTATCATCACCTCTGATGCTTATGGCTTGTCACATTTGGTCAGCGGGAACCTTTGAAAATGTGCTTGTCCTGGATTCTCTTTGGCTGTGTCCTTGCTTTCTGGCACACAATGAACCAGAATAACCTTGTAATTGCCCTGTCACAGACCTGGAAGTAAGCACCCTTACACAAATGATTGTGTGGTCACTTCTTGCTCTTTTGGTTAGCTGAGTTTTACAAATTCATGTTGAAAATATCAGTTCAAATTTAACAATAAATTTTTTTCTACTTATTTTTTCTGGTACTTTTGCCTTTGCTTTCCCTTACACCGGTCATATGGTTTCTTTTCTAATAGTATCAGCTTTGTATTTCAATGTTACTGTATCACCACTGCTACTAAGTAGAGATTATCATCTCTGTGTGATTGTTTTTCTTCTTATTACATCACAGTAAAATGTATAATAAGAATACACTGTTCACAATAACTTGAAATAATTCTCTCTGTTTTTTGTTTTCTTTTTTTAGCATCTTGACATACAGTTACAACCATTTTTTTTTCATTTGAGAAATTTATTTTTTTGGATACAGTAAAGCACTCAATTCATTTATTAAAACTTATATAAGAAAATATGCAGAGGAATCTGTGCTTTTTGAATGTCCTAATTTACCTTTTTAGTGATTGTTTTTGCACATATATTTTTATTTCCCTGGTTCTTACCTCTGTGTTAGCCTACTATACATACTATATGTGTTGTATATACTGCTGTGTATCATTTCCTTCTTAGTAATATATTCTGATGGTTACTCTACTTAATTCATAGAGATCTTTCCCTACTATCTTTTAAAATTGTGCACTTATCCAGAGGGCCTAGGTGAATTCCATGCAGGGCTGGTTCAGTCTCTGTGAGCCTCTATGAGACCAGGTTAGTTGATTCTGTGAGTTTTCTTGTGATATCCTTGGCCCCTCTGGCTCCTACAATCCTTCCTCCCTGTCACCAGCAAGATTCCCTGAGCTCGGCCTAATGTTTGACTATAGGTCTCTGCATCTGCTCCCGTCAGTTTCTGGATGAAGCCTCTCTGATGACAGTTGAGCTAGGCACCAATGTATGAGTATAGCAGAATATCATTAGGCATCATTACATTGACATTTTTTCCTTCAGTTGTGTTCATACAGTTTAAAAACACACTGCTACGACTTTCCTTCAAAAATCTTTTTCTCTCCAATAGTTTGCTTTTGTCTAATTGCATTGGCTAATCCTTCCAACATTATGGTTATAGTACTGGTTTCAGCAGTAGTGAGGGTTCTTGTAATAGAATCCCTATTAAGAGGCTTGCTTCATTTAATTTTATTTCATCATGATAAGAAAGACTACTACCTATTAAACGCTGTTATAAGAAAGGGTTTTGATCATAGATGCTTATTATGCATATATGACAATAATACATACTTGAACCTATATTAAGACAGATCATTACATTAATGAATTTTTCCTTTAAAAACAATCACACCTTTCTTGCATTCCTGGAACAGACCCTGTTTGTGATATGTAAGGAACATTGCTCACTCACTCCACAGTGAAAACAGATGAAAATTATAAAAATCAAACAAATAAGCTTTGAGAGTCTTTGACTATAATATAGATGGTTCAGTCACTTTGGAAAACAATCTAGCAATTTCTTAAAAATGGTTAAATGCTGAATTACCATATGATGTAACAATTCTGCTTCTAGGTATATAATTAAGAAAAATGCAACACATGTTCCCAGAAAAATATTTATATGGGCATTTATCACAGAATTAGTGCCTTAATGCCTGAAATTAAAACCTACTTGTATGTTCTTCACTTATTTTGACAAACCCATTTTGAATAGATAAACATATGTGGTATACTCAGGCAAAGTAAAATTACTCAACCATAAAAAGTAACCAAGTGTTGATATACATTAAGCATGACTGAATTTTAAAAGCATTCTGAGCTAGTCCATAAAGAAAATATCACATATTATGTCATTTCACCTTTTTTTTTCATTTTTAGAAAATGTCCACTATGGGCAACTCTATAAAAAGTAGATTCATGATTGCTTAGTAATGGGTTGAGGAAGCTAGGGAGGTAGTAACTAAAGGGTATGGATTTTTTTTCTGACATGATGAAAGATTATAAAATTGAATGTAATGATGGTTGCTCATATCTTTTTGTTGTTGTTGTTTGTTTGCTTCTTTCTCTTTGGTTTTTTTGAGACAGAGTTTCTCTGTGTAGCTTTGGAACCTGTCCTGGAACTCACTCTGTAGACCAGACTGGCCTCCAACTCACAGAGATCCACCTGCCTCTGCCTTCTGAGTGCTGGGGTTAAAGATGTGCGCCACCACCACCTGGCCATGCACCTCCACCATCCGGCAGTTGCTCATATCTGAAAGAATACTAAAACCCACTAAGGTAAGTACTTTAAATTGATGAATTGCATGATATATTAATCATATGTTATTAAAATTACTTTTTAAGTTTCCTAAGCTTTTGTGGTTTAAAATATGGTCATTTATTATAAAAGGATATTCCTTATCAATGGGGTACAGTGGTGGAAATATACATATCTAGCATGCAAATTTTAAATGATGTAATATGTTGAATACTATGGCTTACACAATAGAAATTTATTTGTTCATAATTCTAGAGGATAGAAGCCCAAAATCTAGGTATAGACAGGTTTGGTTCCTTTTGAGACCTCTTTCTGTGGTTTATAGATGGCCGTCTTCTCCTCATGTCTTCACAGGATCTTTCCTCTTCATGTGAACCCCTGGTGCCTCTCTGTCCATATTTCCTTCTCCTATCAATCACTTGTCTCTATGGAATTCATATATTGTTACTTATAGCAGATGTCTGTTTGTGTCTGGCATGACTCTGTGATTTTCTTAACTCCATGGAATACTTTTCATGTGATATAAGACATCAGAGAACAACACACTGTAAGAAAGTTCAAGATACCCATGTGGATACTTAAGGAGAAAGAACACAAAAAGGAACCCAATGTACCAGAGTTAAGATTTCTTGAACATTCCGGAAGTCAGTTCAGCCACCTGTTGAATGCAGCTGAGTGTAATATGTTTGCTACCACACAAAACAAAAAAAAAAAGTTCCTGGCTGAGCCCTGTTTGATTTCTTGACCCACAGAATAATGAGAAACTACAAACTGTTGTTTCTAAAATGTTTTCACTGTTGGTATACATAGAACTGCTGATCTGTATGCTATATGCATCTTCAAAGTCTTAAACATTGCCATAATCTCTTTGAAAAGTTAGTCCACTAATTTCTGCACCTACTGTTAACTTATAAGAATCTCACTTTCTCCCTAATTTAACTAACACTTGCCATTATATGATTTTCTCTAACATATGTGCATTTCTTGTCTTAATTTCCCTTTTCCTCACAACTAATGAAAATATATATCTTTTTCTGTGTTTATCAACACCCAAAATTCCTATTCTGTTATTTGTCTAAATCCTTTGTGTGTGTATGTGTGTGTGTGTGTGTGTGTGTGTTTGTGTGTCCTATGGAAACCTAATACAGTATAAACTTCCTATAATATATACATATATGAAGGTAATCTAAATAAAATTGCCGCATAATGGGGGGAGACAAACTCCCAAACTCCCAGTTGGACATCTCTTGTCACCAAATGAAGCTTCTAGTATATCTAATCAGGTTTTTGACCACAAGAGTCTCATGGGAACCCTCCAAACAACCCAGGTGACTGCCAAGGCTGTTGTTGGCTCTCTGCAAATTGATGGTAAGGCCCTGTTGCTGAAGACAACACCTATACAATTCACTGAACATGGAGAAGTTGAGCTGGTGCCTACCTAGAGCCTTCACCCCTGTGAAAAAATATTCATGGTACTGGAAGATACTCTGCACACTACCAAAAGAGGAAAATAAACACCTACCCAGCTACAAACCTTTCCATTTAAAAGAGTGAACTGCCTGCAGGAAATGCTATTTCAACAGTGGCACAAAGTGTGTGGGAGTAACCAACCTCCTTCTGATTTGACTTAAGGCCCACTCCATGAGATGAAACCCATACCCTACCCTGCTTGGTTTGTTAAGAACCTGAGACCATACAGCCCAGAGACTAGGAGATAACCAAATACTACTGTTCTGCTAAAGGACTGTAGCAATAAAATGACTCCTAATGATATTCTGCTATATTCATAGATCAGTACCGTGCTCAGCCATCATCAGAGAAGCTTCCTCCTACAGCAGATGGGAACAGATACAGAGACCCACAGGCAGACATTATGCTGAGAGTTAGAGACTTTGGAACACTCAGTGTTAAATGAGATGTCTTCATCAAGTCCTCATGAACTCCTCAGGGTTCAGGGAAGCCTGAAGAAGAGGAGGCAGAAAGAGCATACGAGCCAGAGGTGATGGAGGACACCAAGGAAACAAGGCTTTCTATATACAAAAGCACTTGAAGAGATATGAACTCCCAGAGACCAAGGCAACATGCACAGGGCCTGCATGGGTCTTCACCACATGGGGTCCTAGAGCTGAAAGAAGTGGACACATGCCCCCATCTCTCATCCAGAAACTATCTCCAATTGATAGTCACTTCCAAATGAAAAAGTAATTTTCTCCGAGGGAATCTCACTGGGGAAACACACCACTCTTAAAGGTAGGCCCCATTCCCAGTAGATGGCCAACACAAAATGAACTCACTGTCATCTTTAGAGGTTTTTTGTCTCTTTGTGTTCTTTGATTTTGCTTTTGTTCTTCTACCTTACAGGTCTTTTGTGTGTATGTTATGGTTTCCAATTTGCTTTTTTTTAAAAATGAGATTCTCAAGTGTCCAAATTCCTGTGTTTTTGCCTCTATGTGCATTTCTTGTGCTTTTTCTTTGGCTGTTTTTTGCTGTTTGTTTTATCAAGGAAGCAGGAACTTTAAGCAGCTATACATATCATATCCTACCACATACATAAATAAGAAGAAGAGTACAATGAATGCTGTCACTCAACTACTTTTCAACCTTTTAGAACGTCTAGGATCCCTCCCAGGGGATGGAACCACACACAGTGAACCGGTCTTCCCACTTCAGTTAACCTAATCTATATGATCCCTCATAGGCATGCCCAGTTGCCTGTCTCCTGGGTGGTTCTTGATCTCGTCTATTTAATAGTCAAGATTAACCACCACATTTTGCTTCTTACTGAGGAGCCATATCTCTTCATTTATTTTTTGAACAGTCAGGTTTCTCACTCATTTTTCCTGTAGATGTTCCCATTCCTATTTTAAGTTCTAATGTGGATAAAATAGATCATTGCATTCTCTTATTTTAAAAATTTGTGATGATAGTTACATATCATTTACTTAATTAAAAATATTTTGCGGGTTTGGGGATTTAGGTCAGTGGTAGAGCGCTTGCCTAGCAAGCGCAAGGCCCTGGGTTTGGTCCTCAGCTCTGGAAAAAAAATGTTTTGCATATATTTTCTCTTTCCTTGATAAGTTTTAGGGTAATTTTCTGTCCTATTCATTTTAAATATCATTTAAAATTATATTGACCTGCTCTTTTTCCCCTTTGTTTTCTATTTCTATATATTTTCTGTTCATACTTTAAACTTAATTGTGTGCTTTTCTAACTTTCCCATCTGTGGTGATTTGAATAAGAATGCCCCCCATAGGCTCATGTATTTGAATGCTTAGACACCAGGGAGTGGCGTTATTTGAAAGGATTAGAGGCTATGGCCTTATTAGAGTAGGCATGGCCTTGTTAGAGAAAATGTGTCACTGGGGGTGGGCTTTGAGATTTCAGAAGGCCATGCCAGGCCCAGTCTCTCTCTCAGCCTATGGATCAGGATGTAACTATTAGCTGCTTCTCCAGCACCATACCTGCCTGATACCATGCTCCCTGCCAAGGTGATAATAGACTAAGATTCTGACTCTGTAAGCGAGCTTCCAATTAAATGCTTTCCTTTATAACAGTTGTTGTGGTTATGGTGTCTCTCTGCAGCAATTGAACAATAACTGAGACACCATCAAATGTTTAACTTTAAATCTACTTAATATTTAAACTATGATTTAAGGTACCATTTAAAAATATTTTTTGATTGTTAAGTTCACTCCTAAACATTTTAAGTTTCATTTATGGTTTCTCTTTAAATAAAAACCTTATTTCTTGATTAAATAAATTCTACATACTTTGAAACTTCTACAGTTACACTTTATTTTTAACCCTAAGAATTGTTTTTACCCACAGGTGTAGCTAATAAAATGTAGTTGAATATAGTACGAATTAGAATTTATCTATTAGTAATACTCAGTGGTAACAGAAAGAAAACTGTTTGCTTAATCTTTCTGTACATGGTTTTAAAGCAATAACCCTGAATAAACATTTTCTAGTGTCCAGAGTGACTGTCCCTGTGCAGCTATAATAACATGTTGCTTCATAAGTTCAGAAAGGAAGTTTCTCTGAATGTATTCTAAAAGAAAATATGTTTTAAATTTTTTTGGGAACTGGGTCTAACTTTGAGGAAAATAATCCTAAAAGGACTTTAAATATAGTGAACATTACATTTAGTACTAAGATGATTTTTCTTTGTCACTTTTGAATTTCCTTGTATTCTAGCTAAATCTGTGATATGTAGAATACTTACACTTCTTCCCTTTGAGATATCATTTGTGACACAGTGGTCAGTTGGTAACTGATTCAACTTGCTTAAACCATAGTCTCTGTTGCTTTCATTCTCTCTATCTCTGTCACTCTCTAAACACACACACACATACACACACACACACACACACACACAGAGAGAGAGAGAAAGAGAGAGAGAGAGACATACTGTATTAAGCTTTCTATATTCTTAGCTTTTGCTTGATATATCAATTTATAATAGAATTATATGTAATGCTCACCTAATAGAAGGTTTATGAGTTTTTTCTTGGAATAGATTTTGTATTATATATTTGAGATTGTATTATTTGATACATTTAAGCCCATGATTCATGATGTTGGCAAATTTGTTTTGGTACCAACTCTTTCTTTGCTCTGAAAACCATGTTTCAATTTATACCTAACAATTTTTTTAAATAAAAAATCTGGTTTGCTTTATGTTAATGTGACTAGAACAGCTTTGCTTAGTACTTTTTGTATATCTTTTCTCATGTCATTGATGTATTTCTCATGTTCATCATTATTTTATTTTTTATGTTCATCTTTTTATTGATGTGTATTTATTGTATGTAGCAATGAATTTCATACAGACATTTCCCTTAATTTATCATGTACTTTGATGACACTCAACCTCTATATGTACCTCATTCTCATTTCTCCCTCTCTCACTAGTTTCATTCTTTTTCCTAAGTAGTTTTGATTTCACTTTTACACACACACACACCAGGATAGGAATTTTTTGAGTGCCTGATGGATATAGGAAAATATACTCATTTTCATTAGTAGCTATAGAAAAGTGAATTATAACAAGATATCAATTCAATTCATTGGAATTTTGATAGGGATTGTACTAAATATGTAGATTGCTTTTGGTAGGGTAGCCATTTTCACAATATTAATTTCTACCAATCTATGAGTATGGAGGTCTTTTAATCTTCTGATATCTCTAGCATCATAACCAGCATTTATTAACTTTCTCTTTAATTTTTTAAAAATTTTATTTTATATATCTGCACACCACTCACATACAGTGCCCAAGGAGGCTGGAAAAGGGTACCAGACTCCCTGGATGTGAAGGTATAGACCTTTGTGAGCTGCCATGTGGGTGCTGGAAATCAAACCCAGATACTCAGGAAGGGCAGCCAGTGCCATTAACCTCTCTGAGCCTTCTCTCTCGTCTCTGACCTGATTCATAATTATATCCATTTTGAGTGGAGAAAGATGGAATCTCAATGCAATTTTGACTTGCATTTTCCTCATGGTGTTTATGTTTTTTTTTTTATTGCTATTTGTATTTCATCTGTTGAGAATTGTCTGCTCATTTAATTTACCTATTAATTACCTTGTTTGCATTTTTGGTAGTTTTCTTTCTTTAGTTCTTTATTTTTACATATTATTCCTCTGTCAAAAGTATAACTAGTAAAGATTTTGTCCCATTTTGTAGATAATTGTTTCCTTTATAATTTTACATAATCACATTTCTCAATTATTTATATTATTTCCTGAGCTATTTGGTTCTTTTCAGAAATTGCTTGTCCATACTTATACCTTGGAGTGTTTTCTTACCCTTTCACAGTTTCACATCCTACATTATGATCCTTGATCCATTGTGAATCAATTTGAGATATGGATCTGTTTTCAGTCCTCTCTAAGTGAATATTCTGTTTTTCTAGAGTCATTTATTGAATAGGCCGTTCTTTTTTGCAATTTTATCAAAAATCAGGTGACTGGAGCTGGCAGGGTTTATTTATTCTTTCTCTATTCTATTATGTCAGTCTTCATGTCTGTTTTTGTATCATCACTATGCTGGTCTTTTTGAGAGAGTGTCAATTTGAAGCCCGGGTTTACTTCAGTGTCCCAGTTCATCCATCAAGATGAAGTCTCAATTCTGAACATCTATGCCCCAAATACATGGGCATCCACATTTGTAAAAGAAACATTACTAAAGCTTAAATCGCACATCAAACCCCACACACTAGTAGTGGGAGATTTCAACACCCCACTCTCACCAATGGACAGGTCTGTCAGACAGAAACTTAACAGAGAAATAAGGGACCTAACAGAAGTCATGACTCAAATGGACTTAATAGATATCTACAGAACATTACACCCTAACACAAAAGAATATACCTTCTTCTCAGCACCCCATGGAACTTTCTCTAAAATTGACCACATGCTCGGTCACAAAGCAAATCTCAACAGATACAAAAAATTGGAATAACTTCTTGTATTTTTATCAGATCACCATAAAGTTAGATTTCAAAAACAACAAAAATTACAGAAACCCAAAATCTCATGGAAACTGAATAATGCCCAAATGAATCACCAATGGGTCAAGGAAGAATAAAGAAAGAAATAAAAGATTTCCTAGAATTCAATGAAAATGAAAGTACAACATACCCAAACTTATGGGACACTATGAAAGCAGTGCTAAGAGGAAAATTCATAGCACTAAATGCCCACATAAAGAAGATGGAGAAATCTCACACTAGTGACTTAACCTGTCTCTTATACACATCTAGATGTGTATAAGAGACAGCAATGAAATAGAAACAAAGAGAACAATACAAAGAATCAATGAAACAAAGAGTTGGTTCTATGAAAAAATCAACAAGATAGACAAGCCCTTATCTGAAGTACCCTCATTTAAAAGTAAGACCCTCACTCAAAAATAATTTTAAACTATCAGCCTCTGCTTGAACTAAAAGAAATAGGCCTGAGTCCCGAGCCTCCTCGAAATGCTGACAAGAGGCTCCAGGAATTGAAACAGTACAAAGTCACAAAGTCAGGATGCCCGGAGGGCTATCTGAAAGCAACTGATTAACCACTGAATGTCCCAGCTCTGGAGATAGCTGATAGGACAAACAACAGGTTAACCTGAAGAGTAAGCAGAGATAAGCCGATCAAATGAAGGATCAGGAACTATAGAAATTCCTAAGAGTAAGCTGGTAAAAAAATGAACCCATACTAACCCCCTCCCTTTTGAGAAATTTTGGGGTTTTGCCTTTAAAAGCTAGGCTCACAAAGAGAGAGCAATTCTCCTCCCTGCCTCATTTCGGCGTGGTGCTGTGGACGAGAATTCCGAGCTAGCTTGTATTATGCATGTGCTGAATAAACCTTGCTGTTGCATTCTGGACATCCTTAGTCTCCCGTGGTCTTTTGGGGGGTCCCAAATCTGGGCATAACATTATCCAAATTAACCAAAAGGCAGAGAGAGAGCATCCAAATTAACAAAATCAGAAATGAAAAGGGAGACATAACAACAGACAGTGAGGAAATCCAGAGAATCATCAGGTCAAAATTCAGAAAACAACTGACTGTGGGCTTCTCACTCTCAGCTTATACATCTACACCATAACCCCTGTACCTCAGACTCAGAGAATATTGTTGAAGAGGAGTTGGAAAGACTTTAAGAACTAGTGAACCAGAACAGGGCATCTGTTGAGAGCTTGTGTCTTCAAAATATGACAGAGAAGCTGTAGCCAGGAAACCTCAACAATATAGTTGTCTAAATAATACTTAAAAATGACAAAAGCCAATTGATGTGTTAGTGTGAATGGGAAAATTCTCAAGAGGTTTCACCCCAGAAGGAAATTAATGGCTGTTGGGAGAGGGCGAATCAGTCTTCTTCAGAGATGAGCCCCCTGATAGGCTAATGATTGATGTGTGAGTGCTCAGCCTATTGTGGGCATTACCACCTTTGGGCAGGTGGTCCTGGTTGGTATAAGTAAGCACGAGCAAACAATGGAGAGCAAGTCAGTAAGCAACATCCCTATATGGGGATGCTTCAGTTCCTGCCTCTAGGTTCTTGACTTGACTTCCTGTCCTGGCTTTCATTCCTGATAGACTATAATATGTAAAATTAAATAAACCTTATCCTCCCTAAGTTGCTTCTAGTCATGGTGTTTATCACAGCAACAGAAAGCAAACCAAATTGACTGTTAAAATTTAGAGTGCTGATCCCTACCCCAGGTACCCTGAAGATTCATGACTGTCTAGAGGCAAGGACTAGAATTCTGCATTTTACATCACTAGAAATTTCATATGCTGCTTGAAAATTCATGGCCTAGAATTTTAGATTCCTCTAAATATTTGTGGATCTGCTTATTTAAATGACAGAGCTAGAAAATGAAACATTAAAAATGCTAGATAACCATAGATTCAGTAAGAATTTCTTTAATTTATAAAACAATGCTGGAAACAAGTATCCTTTTGACTGATGTAAATCTGAATAGGTAACTTCTGTCACACAAGCAACCATAAAATAGGATTATGAAGGAGGCCCTAGTCAATTAGACAGGTGCTCATGATAGATGTTTGGATCAGCAGTCATTAGTTAACACAATTTACCTCAACTAACAAGTCCTTGGGTCTGAATTCTGTTCCTTGTGAGGAAACAGCCTTAATTACAGAAGTTAGTTGGATTCTTGTATTGGAGGAATTCAGTTCTAACAAATTCCATTCCTGAAAACAGAGGGGTGAACTTCAATACTGGTTACTATTTCAATTTGAATTCCATTGATTTCAGAGTAAATCTGGAGACAACTTGGCAGTATTACGGTGAGTGCTGTAGTCATGCCCCAGACTCTATTTAAACAGCTTAACCAATACAACACGATGCTACTGGTATAGGACCAACATTCCCAAAGCCAAGGTTTTGAAGAGTGTACAAGGATGAAGGATTTGCTTGTTTGTGTTTTTTTGCAGAGGCGAGGCTTGGAACCCAGGGCCTTGTGCATGGTAGGTAGATATTCTACTGCTGAGCTTGATCCTACAAGTAATTTCCCTGATGAGGACAATCCATCCTAGAGTTAATCTTTCATGTCATTTCTACCAGAATCTAGAAAAGAAATAAAAAGATAAAGAAAAAAACAAAGACTTGTTTTTGAGGACTCTATGTTTGATTCTGTGCAGCTTGATGGTGAGAGTACTGGATTATTGGAACATTTGGTCCTATTATCAGCTCTTGGCTATTGGATCATGGAACTTTGTTCCTTTGCCTCCTTGATGTGTGTGTGT
>LZPO01047450.1:1773061-1786157 GCA_001675575.1 Neotoma lepida
TGAGACAGAGACTGAGACAGAAACAGAGAGAGCCTGTGGTGAGATTTTGTCTGGCTGCAGCTTGCTCAGATCTTGTGTATTCTGTCACAATTGCTGTGAGTTCAAATGTGCATCTGCCCTGTTGTGCCTGACAAACACTCTTTCCCTGATATTACTGACAACTTCTGGCTTTTACAAGCTTTCTCTTCCTATCTTCTGAATAGGTCCCTGAACCTTGTAGGGAGAAGTATGAAATGTACGTGCCTTTTAGGGCTGAGTATTCCACAGCCTAATATTCTCTGTGTGTTGACCAGTTGGGTGTCTCGGTGGTAACTGTAATCTGCTCCAAGGAGAATCCTCTCTGAGGAGGCTGAGAGGTGCTATGATGTATAGGTATGCCTCCCTGAATAAAACTGTTCTCATTTGAAGTACATAATGTAGCCATAGAAATAACTACATGATTACTTCCCCTACTTCCCATTTGGGTCCCCTGGTACCATGTGCTCAATGAACAATTTCCACTTGACTCTCACCCCAGTGTCTGCTTTTGGTGACCTAAGCCATATTTTTATTTGAATTCCTACTATGCCATTTAATACCTATGTGACAAGCCATTAATCTCTTTATTGCCCCTCAGCAAATTTGATCACTTAGAATTCCATGAGGATTTTTTTGACACAAACTTCAACACAAGGTACCTAGTACTGCGATGTAATACAACACATGTTAGTATTTATGAGAGTGGCCTAGGATAGAGCGTGACAACTGCAAGATTTAACCAAGTGGATGGACACAGATTCTCTGTGGCCCCGCTCGTCCATCTTGTTGGATTTTGACAATATGAGAATCTGAACAGGAGGTTACAGATGTTTCAGCTCAAATTGGAGGTAGAAAAAAATTCAAGGCACATGTGCTCTTTGAGGTAGGTCAATAGTGCCATCTTTATAAATGAAACTCAGACCACAGCATTTTAAAGAGAAGATCTGCCATTTTACCTTAAATAAACAAGCCATGCTGCCCGATCCATCACTGTCCCCACTATGAAGGAGGTGTGGAGCTGAAGCAGCTATTCCAACAGCTAATTGACAAGGATTTTTCAGTTGGAAACTGAAGGCTGACCACTGCCTCCCTCCTATAACTTTGTAAATCTAGAAAGAAGCAGAGAATCCCATGGTCCAATTACACATCCTTATGAACAAAGATTCTTTTCTTCAAGTAAGATTGGTTCAAAGAATTTTTCATGAAATATTAACACATACGTATGAGTAAATATCAGGCAACTGTAATAGGCTAAAGATAAAGATTATTATGTTCTGACAATAAGGATATAATGAAGAAAAATCAGAGTTCTGCCAGCTGAACAGGGAGTGGAAGATGAGGAGATTCTAGACTTCGTACTCCAAAGAAAGAATAAGAACTCTGCCTTAATGAGGAGTGTGAGGAAAGAGCCACCAGATGTAAATCTACCAGCTGAAACAGCATGACTGCCCACATAGGGACCTCAAGAAGTTCTCTCACTTTCATCCATCTCACTGTCACAGCTATGAAAAATATCCCCCAGAATTTTGCTTTAAGCTGATATCATTTGGATTGAAATTTCACTCAGAGGCACGTGTTTTGAGTAGGTGACTGGGGCACAGGTCCTTGGAATATATTATCCCTGATTGCTTCCTGTCACATTCTCTTCTTCATGGTTGTCCACAACATAAAAAACTGTCCTCTAAAACACACTTCCGCCACCGTCTTATTTAGGGTTTCTATTGTTGTGAAGAGACACCATGACCATGGCAACTCTTATAAGGGAAAACATTTCACTGGGGCTGGCTTACAGTTCAGAAGTTTAGTCCATTATAGGCATGATGCAACGCATGACAGTGTGCAGGCAGACATGGTGTTGGAGAAGGAGCTGAGAGTTCTACATCTTGATCTGCAGGGAAAAGAAGGAAACTCTGTGTCACTGTGGGAATAACTTGAGCATCTGAGTGTTGTATAATGGGAGTGGGAATAGGTTCACACAGGTCCATGTAAAGAAATACAGAGGCACCTCAAGGGTGAACTTTAAGCCTTTTCAGCTGCAGGATGGATTAGCCTCTAGGACTGAACTGCCTTCCCTGAGCAAAGGACCCTTTTTTTATTGTTTACAAATCATACCTTTAGCAAGTCAATTCTGTAAACCAAAGTCTTTGATCTAAGCCCCTCAGAGGGATAATGCCAAAAAATTTTCCGTATAACTATTACAGCAATAGAAATCCTAAGACAAGTTGCTTTGTCAGACATTTTGTTACAGCTATGTAAAAATAAAGTAATATACCACATATAAAAACTTGCTGCAATTTATTTGGGGGAGACAAAACACTAGGAGAAGTTTGAAGTAGAGGGAAGAATTAAGAACTATGATGGGAGAAGTTACAAAATATCACAAAAAAAATTGTGATACTTGACATTTTAGGGGCCCATTAAGGTTCACTCTATTTCTGGAAATGTCTGAGGAATGTTTCCTAGAACAGGCCCTGCAGGTTACACAGTTCATTCTGAGTATTTCTTGAGCTTCTTGTGGAATTTGTGGTTAATACAGCCTATAAAACTAGCAACTGAACCAAGAGATATGTGTCTCTCAACACAGTGATAGTTTACCAGTAAGGAATGATGCACCAGTGTTTATAGAAGGAATTTTCAGGAGACTGGGAGGATAGCTCAGTCACTGAAGTGCCTTCTTTGTGAGCATAAGGACCTGAGCTTGTATTTGTGTTCCCAGCACCCATAATCAAAACAGATCATGTTCACTCACTTCTGTAGCTCTCTGATGTGGTGGGCTGAGAGATCCCTGGAGTTCAGTAGCTATCTAGTCTAGCCAATTGATAAGCACCAGGTTCAGTGAGAGACCTTGTCTCAAAAGATAAGGTGGAGAGTGATTGAGGAGGACACTCAAAAAATCAACCTCTGACTTTCACAGTCATAGAGACTTTCACAGTCATAGAAACTCCTGCATGCAAATCTACACACCTAAACACAAACACACAGTACATGCAAATGCAGACAGACAGACAGAAGCATGCACACACACACACACACACACACACACACACACACACACACACAACCTTTGTGTACAAAAGCCACATGCAAAACCTTCTTGAGCTCAAGAACTTTCTTTTCAAGCTGAAGAGACGGCTCAGTGGTTAAGAACACATGTTTCTGCAGAGAACCTGGGTTCATTCCCAGGACCCACATAGCAGCTCACACTTTGGCAGAACATCATGGCTGCAGGAGCAGGCAGTGGAGGAGAGATTTTTACTTCATGTGAACCAGAGGCAGAGAAAGTGTGCACTAGAATAGTCTAGGATAAGACATAGCTCCACAAGGACACACTCAATGACCTATTTCCTCCCCCTAGGCTCTACCTCCTACTTTTTACTATGTCCCTGTGTCGTGGTAATGACATTAGATTATTAATCTATCAAGAAATTAATAATGTATTCATTGGGCCAGAGCCTTAGGTCTTAATTGTCTTTAGAGATGCTCTCACAGACACACCCAGGAGTGTTCTGTGTTCCTAAGTGAGTCTCAGTCCAATCAAGTAGACAACCAAGACTAGCCATCACAGCTCCCTTGCCAACAGTATGTCACTAACTGACATTCAGGCTTCCAGGAGAACTGTCTACCTATGAGACTGAGATAATGTGGGGCTGAAGTCAGAGTAAAACATATTGTATACTCAGTCACTAGTGGATGGCTTCCTGTAGCAACCATGGCAGGACCTGTGTTTTAACATCTCAAGCATTATGACTCTGTTCAAGAAACTTACTTTAAAAAAGTAAGAGATAAGGCAATGGAGAGAGAGCCTCGGATTCATGAGGGGAAGTGTCAGAACACCAGATAATCAGAGAGAAGCCACAAAATGCTCTAACAGGGGGTTCAACTCAGTTGGAGACTAAGAGGACTCAGGAAGTCATATGTTTTCAGTCCTTTCTCAATGTTATTCTTGAACACTGTTGTGGTTTTTAAAGGCTAAATTATATTAGTCTCAGTTATATTCACTAACAGTAAATGGGATTCAGTGCCCTGATAAAATGAAGCAAACCCAGGGTACAATAAACTATAAAGATTTTTCTCATGGTGCTGGGATCAAACTTGGGGCCTCATGAAGGCTAAGGATAAATTTTAGTTTTACTTTAATTTTTGGTTTTCATTGTTTTTGAGACGTAGTACAATGTAGCCCTCAAACTCAATATTTACCATACTGTGACCTTGAACTTCTATTTCTTTTGTTTCTCCTGCCTCTACTCCAACTCAAAAGCTAAAATTTTAGCTATACATCACTATGATTGGCATAGTTTCAGTTTATTTTGATGATGAGTTTTTAAACTCTATTAACTTTAAACTTGAGAAATCGAGCACTAAATCAAAGGAACAGTCAAATACAAACTCTCCTATATGAAACTTTCTTTCTATATGTCTGTCTATTTGCTTATATGCTCAACATCTCTACATGGTGCCATATTTCATTCACTGTGGCAATCTCAAGAAATTCCACAGAGCCTGCCACAAAAAGGCTATTTGTATGAACTGGACACATAAATAAAGGAGGAAAAGAATCCTGGGAGGGAAAGGATGCAGGGACCCAGCAAAGGTTTTTCTCTCTCAGGAATTACTTGAAGAATGATTGAAAAGTTGGGTTAAACGTTTGATCTTGTTATGTTGGAATTTCTGAACAATTTAGGGAAGATTCTAAAGTAGAAAATTCTAGGAAAGATAAATTTAACTCCTTCACCATAATCCCTTTCTTATTCCCTCCTTCTTTCTTTTCTCCTTCTCTTCTTCTATTTTCCTCCCACCCTTCCTCACTCCTTTGTTTTCATTTTGCTCTGTGGTGCTTGGAATCTAACCCAGAATCTTGCATATGGTACACAAGTTCTCTACTAATCCCACCATAGTTCTAAGTATTGTTTGGCAAATTTACCAGGTTAAGATTTATTGTGGATTCCTTAAAGAGTTGACTATGGGTGGGGGTGAGAATAGAGGAGATGAGTGATAGTGGGAAAGATAGTGAACCAAAACAAAGGATATATGGAAAAAACATATGGAAACCTATTCTGGTAAACCAATTTGTGTGTGTGTGTGTGTGTGTGTGTGTGTGTGTGTGTGTGTGTGTGTGTTAAAATAGTTAGGAGGAAAATATCTTCATGCTCTGCTCCTAAAAGCCAATGTTTATTAAATGAAATAAGAACCAAATGGTAAGACCTCATTGGTAAAGACACCTCACACATGGGTTGTAATAAAGAGAATCCATGCTGGAACTGAGATGGAAGCTTCTTTCTACATAATTAGCTTTCATAAAGCCAGAAGCTGAAATTAAGGGTACTGAGGGAGAAAAGACACCATGGATCTTACCTATCTGTGGATGCTCTGAATCACAGTGCCAACATGCCTATCAAGATATGTCCACCAGTACAATAGTGCCATGATTGATATGGAGTAATCAAAAGCTCTAAGATTGGATCTGGAACCTATTCCACTGGAGTGAATATGTAAATCCAGTTGAAATCCTATGGCCATGGAGGTCTTTGGCCCTAGGAGGGAATTTACTACTGCTGTTTTCCTAAATTATCATCCTAACCAAACTGCCTTTTGAATATTTGTTTACACTCACAGACAAAAATCTACTTTTATTGTTAATCTAGACAAGCATCTTATTGCAGTGGATAGAAGTGAATGAAGAGATTTGTGGTTGCTTAAGGACATGCTTAAGGTCCTCAGCCTAAAGATCACAATATATACCACTCTCTCTAAGGCTCAGGAAACATCACAGAAGAGGGAGAAGAAACATAGCCTGAATATAGGGGGAGATGCTGTAGAATGCTGTTTTCAGGGCATGACATAGCCGTTGTAAATGTAATCTCACAGCAGCTAAGACTACTTACATTGAGCCTTGGACAAAAATAGGTATGTCAACAGTCATTATGGATCAGGGAGGAGCTCATGGGGCTCCATCTCTCCTTGTTGAACTTTTCACTACTGATGGGTTCTGAGGAAGGGACAGTCATTTTCTTCAGTTATGTCCTCAAAGGTAAGTCCACCAGGCTCCCATGAATAGTTAGTTCCAAGCTCATAGTCACACAGATGGCCCAAGTTGTTAGTCAATCAATCATCAAACAAAAGACATGAATGTGGGATAAAGCTTTATAGGGAGGAGCAGGAATGATGGGAACATGAGGGACTTAAGAGAAGGTAGCGGTAAGAGTAATGAAATGTGTGTGTGTGTGTGTGTGTGTGTGTGTGTGTATGTGTGTGTGTGTGTAAAATTATCAAAGAAGAAATTTATTCAATAAAAAAGTTAACTAGGTTTGCCAATAAATAGGAAGAAAGCTGTTAAATGTACTAAACACTTGTCTTAATCCAATGGTACCTGAAAAGGCTTATGTAAAAGAAAACTATGCCAAACACAAGACAGTCTGATTAGAAGGGAAACAGATTAATTTGTAAATTGAGATAATGATACTCAAAATTATTTGAAAACAATTTTCAGTGCTTATCTTGAGGAGCAACTGATGTGTGATGTTGCCTTGTAGTGTTCAATGACAAGTATCTCCTGTGGAAGTGATCATCATGAAGTTAGCTATTTGTAATACCAACTTTGGCTAAAAGTTAAAAACCTAACTTTAAAATAATTCAGTGAGCACTATCATGCAAACAGGTGGATGCTCAGCTCTAAGACGAAGGATAAAACTATCTGGTGGCTAAGGTCCTCACATAGACTTAAACTTGTCTTGTGGTAGCGGTACGAGTTCAGCAATGAGGCCTTACTCAAATTAGTCTGAAAAGGGATTTTTTTCCCTCAACCAACAAAAATGTGGCCTGGGGGAGCTATGATGTTTACATGAGACAGACAGTATGTGAAGCATTCTTAGATACTGGCTGAATGTATTGGTCCTCAAAGATGCCTGCTCTTAACATCCCCTGTGTGGTTTCTTTATCTTCAACAATGATCTTCAAGCATAAAAGCATCCTTAATGGGGCAAGAGGGCTGAAAAAAGTTGACAGAAAGTCCTTTTAAGGCTAACTCATGTGAGTTAACTCAATACTTCATGAGATTAAAACATAACTTTTTGGCAAGAAGTAGTCTTAAAGTATTGAAGTCACAAGTGTCCTTACATTTCATGTGAAAAAATGTCTTCATTGTAACTAGAAAATTACCAGCAAAAGAAAATTAAGACTATTATGGAGTTGCCCCTGGAGTAGCTCTGTGCTAAAAACTCAATGACTCCAGTTTTCTTCAGGATTTTTGTTTAGTTTTTTTTAAAGAACCAAAGTTGAATTAAAGGGCAAATATCTAGAGTTGTGTCTTGTTTTTGTTCATCTTTTGGGGTTTACTGTTTGATGTTGTATGTCTTGTAAAGAGTCCTACAGTCTATTTGTTGTCATGGCCATTGGTGCTTCATAGAAGTTATCATTGTTATTTTATTGAGTCCATGATGCTGCTGATTTTTAGGCCATTTTACATATTATATGAGACATATTACACTATACAAATTGCTTATTTTCTGTAATAGTGAAAGCTGACATTTAAACTATGGCACAAATCTCTCTTATGACCTGGAATTCCCACTGGCACTGTTTGAAAGAGATTCTTCAGAATTATGCAGATAGTATTTTTATCATCTCTTGTACATGGACATACACAAAATGGAAGGTATGAACGAAATAAATTTATTAATGTATTCCTAAAACTACGTTCACTTAGAGTCATAATGTCATTTTATTCCAATTGTGTGTTGGCTCAGAGCTATGCATGTTCATTTTATTTGCATGCCACCTGGTGATGCCAATGTGAAACAGGAAAGGAAAATAGGAATTTTTTACTCCATTGTCTCCCAACTTTTCTCCCAATGTGTGTTAGGCATTCTGTAAGTTGTGGTTCGGTCATACAATGTCAATGGAGGATTTTCTGGTAAAAACTTTCATTCCTCCATCAAATGGTCCTCAAGTGGTTTGTTGCTAGAAACTTCAAAGAGTTATCATTGTCTGGTCATATCATGAGGTAAAAAACAAATTTTCCTATATTCATATAACGGCAACTGTCTCATGCATGCTGCCTATCTGGACAAAATAATAAGATGCCATTTATTACAGGATACATCTCAACTTCATATATATTAATATATAAAACATTGCACCTCAATACTAGTAACATATAGTTATATACATATATATGTACATATATATGCCAAACAATGTATTGGAAGTACGCTATTGTTAATACCAGATTTTAAATACTTGTATGGTAAGGCACATATCTTTTCATGTGGTTTTCCAATCTGGGCTCAAAAGGATTCTGCACACAGAAGCACTTGATGAAGGTCTTCCAGATTTTTCAGCTTTGTTTCCCACTGAGGGGCAGGCAGGGAGCAATTTGCTGTAATAAAGAACTGGGAGTTGACGAAGGTGACAGGTTTTCGTTTAAGTCAAACAAAATGAATTACATAGAAACTTCCACCCAACCTGAATCAGGCAAAAAAAACTTATGTCAAAGACAGCAAAGTGAGAACAAAACTTCGTATTTATCAGAAGCTTCTGCTCTGGCTAATTCTACATCAGCAACAACTTCCTCCTCCTCTGTCTCCTCTTATTCTTCTCCTATTTTGTTGTTTTCCATGCTGTATATTTTGGTCACTGTCCAATATTATCACTGGGTAAATTATACACCTTTGGAAATCTCCTATTTGAAAGGAATGAGTGTGAATGTGAAGGTGAAACCAAAGTCATGCCTCAGGTCACTTAGATTTTGTACTACCTAAGTGAATTATGTGGATTTTTTTTTTTAGAATTTTTGGCATAGGAAACACAAAATATGCTATAATATTACTAGACTTATAGTTTATATTAAAAATAATTCTAGCCGGGCGGTGGTGGCGCACGCCTTTAATCCCAGCACTCGGGAGGCAGAGGCAGGCGGATCTCTGTGAGTTCGAGGCCAGCCTGGGCTACCGAGTGAGATCCAGGAAAGGCGCCAAAGCTTCACAGAGAAATCCTGTCTTGAAAAACCAAAAATAAAAAAAAATAATTCTAGTCTTCACCATTTAGCAAATACTGAGCACCTTCGATGCATCAGCTGGAGTTACAAATTTCCAATTGTGAACAAAAGTAGACACAGACTGTTCTCATGAAATCTATAATTTAATAAGCTCAAGTTCCATTTATAAGCTGATGATACCCAAATTTCTCTAGCCAAGACTTCTTAGAGTTTCAGAGTTGACTATGCAACTATCTACTTATATTTCTACTTGCATATTCCCTGAAGGTCAGTTTTCTCAACACTGAACTTAGGAGATTGTATTTATGGCCTTAGCCCACTGTCTCCCAACAGGGAAGAGTAAATGCAACCCATTTCTCTTCTAGACTTCCTATTTCAGCAAATGTCACTTTTATCAGCACAGAGATAGAGATGATGCCTCCTTCCTCACAAGCCATTCCTTATCTATCACTAACACCTATCCATTTTACCTCTTAACATCCCACAGCTCTGTTCATTTCTCTCCATCTCACTCTTTCCCATTGTTGTAGACCCAAATTTCTATCATTTTTTGAGGAAACTGCTGCAAAAGCTCACACGCTAGTCTCTGAAGATGAGTGCAGATTCTCCTCTTTCACCCTGTAGCCAGGAAGGACACAAATATGGTCGTGTACCCAATTTTTCCTTATTTATTGCTCTATTTTTAGCATGTAGGAAAGTTCATGGTAATAGTAATCAGTCTACGTAGATGCTAAATATATAAATGAATTAATCTTGTCTTCTTAAAATGTCGAAGACTAGGATCATTGACATGGTCTAGTCTCGGTACTCCACTGTTGTCTGTCTTTAGCATCAGTGTTCCTCCCTAGCTCTTACTCTCTGTATCTTAATCATACTGGCCTTATTTATGATTCTTAAGCAAATCACTTTCCTTCTTTGTACACATGGTCCTCTTGATCTGGGTTTGTAGTTTACTCTAGCTTATAAACTCCTACCCGCCCCCCCCCCAACTGTAAGGCCACATATTACATCAAGAGCTTTCCATGCTCTCCCAGGCTAATTTCCCTAAGATGCTCATCCTCATGTTTTCTGCTTTCAAAACTTCTTTTCTCCAGTTGAAATTATGTGATCAATTGGCCACTCCCTGACTCCTTGTTTAAGACGGGAGCTCTGTAAGAACAGGGGAATGCCTGCTTCCTCACTTGTACCTAACATCACGCTTGGCCGACAAGTTGACACACTCAACATTTACTTAAGAAATTCATTATAACTAAGAATACCATAATTTCATAAAATTTTTAAATATCAGTGCAAATAAATTCACCATTTGGCTTCAGCTATAGCAACCTCTGTCTTTCCCATTATTTTTTCACTTAAGTAGAGTGATGTCTGCTATATAAGGTCTCTCTCTCTCTCTCTCTCTCTCTCCCCTTTCTCTCTCTCTTCTCCCCCCCCTCTCTCGTGTGTGTATATTTTAAATTGAGTTGTTTGTCATCTTAGGGGAAGCAATAATAGAAGCTTTTATTTTGAATTCAAGTTTTAAACAGACTGAATCCCAATTTCTATGTTTATGGAATTAAAACCTTAGAAATTTATCATGTATAATTGTCATCAAATAGCAAAAAAAAAATTGACATTTCAGAAACTAGGAGAAAATGAACTGAGTAAAGGAAGTTAGAGTTAGCCATGAAGTTGAAGGCTTTGATTTTTCACTCTGCCAAGTGTTTGAGGTAGAATTATTTAATTCAGTCAGGGAGTGGACAATTCAGTCTAATTCTCTAAATCTGGTTATTTTCCTTTGCAAAATGTATTTTCAGAAGGTATTATTTGTGAAATTCTTTTTGCTACACTTATTGAAAAAGAATGTAAAGAGCTACACAATAATTACACAACAGACATTACCAAAACAAGATTAAGATTCTCATTCCCACTCTACCAAAAAAACTTGTAAAATTTATCTCCTATGTATTCTACAAACTTAGGACGATTTTCATCATTCAGTGACACACCTTTGCTTAAAACACTTGGAATTATTGAGTATTTTTTGTCTTGTTTCAGAGCTGAAAATCTTGACTGTTTGTTTACCCTATATATATGCCAAATTGATGAGGTTTTTTTTTTCTAAGTCAAGGAAAAAGCCACAAATTTTTCTTAGCAGGAACCCTACATAATGCTATATAACAAGTATTTCCATAACATCATAGTTTACATCATACTTTGCCTAATTGAAACTGCACAATAATTATGAAAAATTGCACTCTCCCCACCCCCAACCATTCCCAAATGACAAAATTGAGGATTACCTGCTATTTTCACATATAAATGGTGGGCCTATCATTTCATTCACATCTTCAGATTTTAGGTTCCATGATATTTTACTCTACCTTACCTTGGAGAGGCAGCATTAATGTGTCTAAATTCTCAGGATAATAATCTAGAATAAATCTTCAAAGTTTCCAGTATCCCTAAGCTTGTATAGGGGATCCCAAACAGTGATTATTAAATGATAGTGATTATTAAATACCACTGGAGGTATTAGAAGATATTCTTATTCCTTCTGATGCTAGAGTGAGAAGAGAAGGATTCACCAAAAGAACAAAAGTCAGGATTTGTTCATTTATTGAGCTCCTATTGTGTGCCAAGCACATCCTAGACTTTGGGAATGCAAAGATGACCATGACATAGACCCTGCACTTTAGGACCTCACAATCTTTTGGAGGAAATGACCACATGAAAACATAGTTATAAGTCCCTGTAGTAAATATAGCCAAAGATATATACAAAAAGGCTTTTGCAACACGTAGAACACTATCCACCTTGACCTGTAGTAGATGAGATGTATCCTGGTGGAAGGGAGTACCATCAACCAACTGAACACACTATCATGCTATTTAGGGACTATATCCTATATGAAAATAATACATCTTTTTTATCTACATTTACACCTACAGTACCTAATTGTGGCTGCAGTTCAATACATTAGTATGTTTGACCAAACTGAACCACCAATCCAGAGGTTCTGGGGAGTCTTTTGAAAATAACTAGGGCTCTCTGGCCACATGATGACTAGCTTTTCATTGCCACTGTTTGTCTGATCTTTCCTACCCTGAAATGTTTTTAATCATTTATATATTAAAGAAAGCCATTTAACTTCTTTCAATTAAGAATTTGGGCCCAGATTCTTTCCTTTTTAAGCATGCTCCTCCATGAGAGCGAACTGTCAAAGGTCTTCTCTAGCCTGCTTGTCTTTTGGCTCTGGCTTTAAGTTTCTCTTACTCGGAAGAAAAAGGTTTTGGCATCACAATCAATGTCACTTGTGTTTAATAACTTCTATCATTTCACAGCTGTTGATAATACCATAAATTAAATAGCCTGACCTTAGTCTGTTACCAGGTCTTTCCAATTTGAACTTAAAATATGAATTTTCTATTTCTTTTTACCTTTCCTCGTTTATGTAAATTGATACTACCTTACAGAATTTGCGAAGGCTTTTATTAACATTCATTTCTATGTTCATAAAACTTCCAAAAGTCACAAGGAGACTATTTTCAAAAGCTTTTAATGGTTTTCTATTGTTAATAAGGAAAAATTCAATGCCCCTTAGCATAATTCTGCAGGCCTTTATGCCCTGGAAAGTGGATTGGGTTGGAATGAATTACAGTGTGCTATATGTAAACAACAGTCACATCCCATGATCAGCAAGTTATTTCAGCACATTGAAGTCTTTTTTTGAGAGTACTACCTTGTAACATCCTAATTTCTTAGCCCACCAAACAGACTTATAAAAAAGAATTGCAAAACAGAGTTATAAAACTGCTTTGCCTACATGGTGTCTCCTTGGAGAATATGGATACTATGAAAAGAACAGCTTTTTTTCACTGATGGAAATCCCCTGCTGCAGTCTTTGATAGTTGTTTGGAAATATTTGTTTTTATGTAATTGAGCATACGAACATTTATATGTAGCAACAGAAGGGCCAGATTCAGACCCTCAAGATCCATCATCAGCTCTAACCAGTGCAGCCTCACCTTCACCTCCAGACTCTCCATGATTACTGGAACACTGGCTGCTGAAAATAGCATTCTAAAATACTAGAGAGCTTCCTGT
>LZPO01047450.1:1796364-1810028 GCA_001675575.1 Neotoma lepida
AGATTAGTACTCTATTGCAGATTAGTACTCTATTGTAGATTAGTACTCTATTGCAGATTAGTACCCTATTGTAGATTAGTACTCTATTGTAGATTAGTACTCTATTGCAGATTAGTACTCTATTGCAGATTAGTACTCTATTGCAGATTAGTACTCTATTGCAGATTAGTACTCTATTGTAGATTAGTACTCTATTGCAGATTAGTACCCTATTGCAGATTAGTACTCTATTGCAGATTAGTACCCTATTGCAGATTAGTACCCTATTGCAGATTAGTACTCTATTGTAGATTAGTACTCTATTGTAGATTAGTACTCTATTGTAGATTAGTACTCTATTGCAGATTAGTACCCTATTGCAGATTAGTACTCTATTGCAGATTCATCCTGGAAATCTACAGGCTGAGGGAGGAAATGGAGGCAGCACTATTGGCTGAAGCTAAGAGAAGCGTGCTTAAACACCAGCCACCAACAAACCTCTTGCTTTCCTTGCTGTATTCTCATATTTGAGAATGCCCTATGTGGGCTACAACTTCATTCTTTTGCACACTGTTCAGATGGCTTCAAGCATTCGGTATTGAACTTCTAGAGCACTGAAACTGACAGGTCCCACAGTGTCCTAAGTTTTAAGGTTTTATTACCAGCCATGGAAATGCAATTTTCCCTTATTGGGCATTGGTTTGAGGCAGTGAATGGACTAGATAGAAAACATTTTTTCCTAAATTTTGGAGAGAGAAGGTGATGACTTTAAACAAAGATTCAGTGATGGGACATAGACAGGATAGAACTTCTAAGAGAATGGATCTGTATGGGTTGTTAGGCTGACACCATTGTGTAATTATTTGCTTCACTTTTGTGATTCAGTTTGTCCATACATTAAAAGACAGTGTCTAAAGACTTGTTCTGCTTAAATAGGCTTGAATTCCATATATCTTTTGGTGGTATGGAGAGTCAGGAACAGATATGGTGGTCTATGGTTTATCATACCTGGAAGAAGCCCTTTAGGGCTCTGCACTTCCACCAGGCATGTCTCATATGTTTTCCTGCAAAGTTAGGTGTTCTCAGATCATATACTTGATTTTATTTACTGGGGACTAGGCTGTAATTCTTTCATATCACCAATAAGAAATGTTTTCAATATATAAATAGTTTGAATGTTCCTCTTGGGAACCCCACATTTTGTCTTTCCTATTGCTAAGATGCTTTCCTGGTACCTGGCCATCTTGATAGGATGAAATCCACTGAAAAGATCATAGTGAGCTGGAAGCTGGATGATTAAAACACTTTCCGATTGTGTTCCCATGCTTAGCCATATCCTTTGCTTTGCCCTAAGAGTTATTAGTAGAAATTATCTGAATCACCTTTGATAGAAGCTTCAGGAGCACACAAGAGGTTCATTTATGCCTTTTACCATGGAGACTGGTAACAATGTCCAACAGTGGCATTCAATCTGCCTGGATCCCAAGGAGAGGGTGATGGCAATATAACGTATAGATTTCCCTGAGCTAACTTTCTAGATATGCCCTGAGTGAGATAAGGCTACTCAGACTTAGAGATGGCTAGAGTGGTATACCTTAGTTTACCCTGATTTAAAGAGAAGCTCTCTATTTTTCTATTGAGTATGCATGTCTCTGCTTCTTTAATTGTAATACAGGATGAGACAATTACATAGGATATTATGCATTCTATGTAATATTAACTTCTCTCCTTTTCTCTTTACCAATGTTATTTTTCTTCCTTGTTGCTGTTTTTCTTCATTTATCATGCTGTGGATGTTAAGACTCTTTTCTTCTATGGGGAAGGAGTCATCCCTGCTTGGTCCAAAGATTAGCATTATCATCTGCCATCTCTTTCATTGTAAGTATTAGGACATTTAAAAACACACATTATTCAACAAATAATGTTCTTGGCTCTAGCACATAATAAAAAAGCAAGGTCAATGTATATTTAGCCTTTGCCTGTAGAAACAGACAGTGATTTAGTGCATCAAAATAAAAAGGTATTATGCCATGATTCATGCGTCTCATGCACTGGCATTATTTCATGTCTGTGGTAACTGTGGAGGAAAAGTTGCTTGTAGTAACAGACAGAGCATCAGCCTGAGACCTAAGAATTATTCTGTGAATGGAGACAAAAACTGTATGTTAGAAGCCACTCAGCTGGAAAAGGGATTGTGTGAAATGCAAGTGACCTAAATATTCTATAATATTATGTGCTTTTCTTCTTCCCAGGGAGAGTTTCTTTTGTCCAGTCTTTATTACAACAGTTAGTTCCTTATTATTCCACTCTTTAATGGTACTATTTCTTAAACATCCAAGTTTTTTGATGGCTGGATTTCCACAGATAATACTGAGATTTTTATAGAAGGAGGCATATATGTAATTATCTAGAAGCTACATATGAACAGGTATGAATCAGCATGAGTCAGCCACAGAAATTTAAAATGCAGTGCATCATCTAATCACTTTTCACAGAGTTTATTAATCTCTTTCTCTGAGACACAAATAACAATGCCTTTGGAATGATATTAGGGAAGCTGACAGTCTTTTAGAAAGTTAGACTCTTCAAAAGGACAACATACTGCAATGATTTTTTATATTTCCCCCTAGCCTTTTTACATGTATATGTTTTTTAAAATCACAATTTGTGGGGCCTATAATCTCAATACTTAGAAGCAGAAGAAAGAAAATCACCATCTTAAGGCAAGCCTGCATCAGTAAAGAAACAAAATTCACAGCTTGCATATTCATGTTTTATTTTTAGGAAAGTTTGTAAGATGAAAAAATCATCTTTGAACCTATCTGCTAGCCATTACTCTCTCCTTATTCCTTAGAATTAACTGCTATTGTGTGTTTGATAGTCATCCTCTTTAATACTTTTACATATATCAATAGAAAGGACTATATATTGTGGAATTATGTTAGGCACATCACTTATCAGCTTAGTTTTTTCACATTAACATTAAGTAAAGACTGGTATAATTCAGTGCTTGCCTATCATGCACGAGGTCCTGAGTTAAATCTCTAGCACTGCAAAAACTTAAATTAATATTCAAGATTTTAAATCTATCCTTACTTATAATGCTCTGGTTGTTTTCTTTTGTCTGCATAAGAATCCATGTTATAAAGATATTGTACTTTACCTATGTCTTTATTGATGAGCATTTGGGGGCATTCCTAACCTTGATAAATAGATACCTTAATTATTTTTTTCTATTTCTGACAATACCTTGACAAATAGATATCTATGTATATGTCCTATTGGGTACATAGTCAAATGCTTCTCTGGACTGTATACTCGGAAGTTGAAATACAATTTTCTCGATGATGTTTTGCTCTTTTTCCAAGAATCTCTGCCAGTTCACATACTCATGGCATAGTATGAGATAATCTGTTTACTCATCCCCTTCCTCCATACTGGTAATTGCCACACTTTTTAATTATGGTTAGCCTGATGAGTCAAAGATGTTATCTTATTGTAATCTTAATTTCCATTTCTCTGATTACTGGTAAGATTGAGAATCTTTTCATATGTTTATTGGCCATTTGTGTTTCTTCTGGATTCATTATATGCCTAAATAGTCTCTGCTGATTTTTTCCCTGCATGCAGAAAAAGTGCACTCAAAAGCATTTATGCATAAAAAGAAGCTGGAAGGAGAAGGAAAATCATCTTCAGTATTGTGTACTAGAGCAATTCTTCTTAATGTACCTGAGAAGGATGACTTAATTGTGATTTCAGTTTTGAAAGAGAATGCAGTTTTCACTTCTTTGTTCTGTACATACTTGATCTAGTTGCAAAGCATCTTCAAAACTGAAACAATATGATGTAGCTTCCTCAAGAAGAGAATTTGAAAGCTTCAAGTGAATATCACAGTGTTTGAATATTTGACTTTGGAATCAAAAGAAGCTAACTTTCTGTTTCTAGTACTTACCAGAGGGACCTTGGAAAGAACATTGAGTATTCCTTTGCCTTCACAATATTTTCCCACTTTTCTTGGTCTTTCCTGCATGTGGTCTCTTTTTCTGTCACTGTCCTTGTTATTATTCTTGGTGACTTCACCATCCATTTAATGACAGTTCTACAGTGGCTTCACGGTTTTGTCACTCTGATACTCTTTGTTCTATTTCTTGTGATCCATTAGTATCACATGGAACTAATGAGCTAGCCTCGGAACTTTAAAATCCTCCTTGCTAGCCAAAACAGTCTGCTCTTACAGTTTTGATCTTTTACCTTTCTTTTCATCCCAGTAGCCCTGTCTGCTCATAGGCCTTAGCCTCCTATTATTGTCCTGTTTACCAGTCTGGAGCATTGGTCAACAATAACTTCTTTCTCCAGACATACACTGGTCCTTCCACTGTTTCCAATCAGTTGATCCTCAGTCCTGATAGTACTCTCTGCTTCCCTCTTCACCAGGATGCTTAGATCCATGAGAATAGGGTTTCCTAAATGTGAGTCTTGGACCAGCAGCATCTATATCACTATGTGTCTTAAATAGCTTTGTCAATTTGACAGAGACTAGAGCAGTGGTTCTCAACATGTGGGTCGTGACCCATTTGAGGAGGGTCAAACCACCCTTTCACAGGGGTTGCCTAAGACCATCAGAAAACACAGATATTTATATGATGATTGATAACAGTAGCAAAATTACAGTTTTGAAATAGCAATGAAAATAACCATATGGTTGGGAGGAGGGGGTGTTACCACAACATGGGGAACTGTATTAAAGGGTCACAGCATTAGGAAGGTTGAGAACAACTGGTCTAGAGTCACCTAAGAAGGACGTCTCAGTTAAGAGATTGCCCAGATCATATTGGCTTATGGACTTGTCTGTGGGGGATTGTCTTGCTATTAATTAATGTGGGCAGGGCAAGTCCACTGTGGGCAGTGCCATTCACTAGGCAGGTAGCTATGAAGTATGTAAGAAAGCTAGTTAATTATTTGCCACAGCAAGCCAGCAATCAATGTTACTATGTGATTTTTGCTTCAAGTTCCTGCCTTGAGTTCATGTCCTGGAATTTCAAGCCAAATCAACCCCTTCCTCCCCTAAATTGCCTTTGATCAGATGCTTTTATTAGGGAAACAAAGATGGAGTGTAGAACTTGTTAGAAATACAAAGTTTTGGGCTTTGCTCTGAGCCTTCTGTGGAGTTAGAATCCAGCAATCTGTGTTCAACCTATCCTCTATTTGATGCACAAGATATCCTTGGCCTCAGTTATACCTTCTTGATAGTTCTTTGATTTGCCTTTCAGTTGAATATTAATCTGTCCAGATTCTCAGACTTGATACAGTATCCCTAGTATCACCATTCTGATTGTGCAACTAGGGAATCTGGGGGAATTTGGCTTTATAGTTTGCACACCTATTAATTCTCATTTAAGAGAATCTGTGGTCTATACTTTGGAAAACGTTGAAAAAATGTTTTATCATAGTCTTCTAATGTCATCAACTTCAAACTATCCCTCTTCCCTTTAAATACCCATGGCCTTTCCTTTCACTTATCTCATAAAGTTGAGAGTCTCTCCTACCTCCTCCAGTAATTTATTCAATTTCTTTCTGGTTATCTGCTGCTTTGTGAATTTTCCTTTATTCTTAAAAATGTTTCCATGATGTTTCTGCCATCTCAGTTTATCTTATTATTTTTAGTCCTTGACAAAGCATTGGCAACCCCAGTTATGTTTTCTCCTACCATGCACAGCCTCAACTCAGTGCAGTTATTCACTTGCTATTTCTCAGAGAGTCCATGATCCTGGGAGATTTCTCATCTCATCTCTTTGGCAAAAAACAATGGAAACAGTTGAAATGGGGAAGGAGTTATTTGGGCTCTTTTTTTTTTGAGATTTCAGTTCAACAAAGCGGGGAGGACATGACACATGAAAGGAAAACAGAAAGGATGAGTAAAGACACAAAGTATAACCTTCAAAAGCCCTTCCTCAAACATCTCCTTTCCCAAGCCAGACTACCTTCTCCTAAAATTTCTACCTTCTCCCCAAATAGTGATACCAACTAGAAACCCAGTCTTCCATGTGAAGACCAACCAGTGTGGGGCATTTCAGATTTAAACTGCTAGAATCCAGATTACTGTTCTAATGACTACTCTAAAAAGCTTTAAAAATCTAGCCATATACTCCTTCAGTCTGTTTCCCCTTCAGGGGCTACTGCAAACAGCTGAGAAGTCATCCACTGCTCTCAAGAGATAGATCCTCCCCAACTGTTGCCTAGGATCCAAGGAAGCTTGACTGTGTTCACACAATAACTGTCTCCCTCCCCTATCCAGCTTTTTGGTGATGCCTGTTATCTAGCCTGAATTCTGCCTCCTTCCTTTGTCATCTAGCATATCTTTGTGGTATAGGACTTCACCTGACCTCAGAAATCTTTAAGGGTAGGCACCATGCTTTGACTGGTGGGGGTGAAGGCCCTTTTTCTTCAGACACTCCACCATACTTTATGGAGTGTTAAATCCCTCACCCTGGAGGAAAACTCATCTCAGCACTTTATTTTTATTTTATTTTATTTTTTATTTTTTGGAACTACATCTTTCCACTCCCTCAACAAACATCACAAAACCATAACAAGACCCCTCAGATCAAATGTTCTTTTTTAGTTTAGCTCTTCTTTAACATTCTGAAGTTTAATCCTGACACCACTATCTCTTAATGATTCTCCCCCTTTGCTGGGTTGCATAATCACCAAAAGTATGCTTTCAGAATATTTTTATTTTACAATCTCTTCTCAAGGAAGCCACCCTGTACTCATCAATAGTCATTTTCCATTTCTCTCCCTGAAGCTTTTATAGTCACAACTCTACTTTTTGTCTCTATGTACTTGTTTATTTGGATTATTTTATATGATTTCAATAACTCAATATTGTGATGTTTTCTGTCTAACTTCTTTCACGTAGCATAATGCCTTCAAGGTAGGTCCATGGTGCAACACACGTCGGTATTTTCATTATTTTTATGACTGAATAACATTTAATTGCTTGGTTATACTATGTTTTGTCTTTTCATCAGGTGATGGAAATATGAGTTATTTTTACCATTTGAATATTATGAATAATGTTACTATGAAAATCCATAATCTTTTTTATATATCTTTTCTCTATATATATATATCCAGGAGTTGATTTACTGCTAATTCACTATTTAACTTTTAAAGAAGCTGAATTTCCAAATTTCATACAGCAATGGTATCTCATCATTCTGCTTTTTCCACACCCTTAACAACGACTGTTTTTTGTTTTTGTTTTTGTTTTTGTTTTTGTTTTTGTTTTGTTATAGCCTCTCTAGTGCATGGGAAATGGTATGTGATCTTCATTCACATTGCCTAACCAGATAATTACACTGATCATTTTTCATAACGGTTTGTAAATTTTCTTAGAAAAAATTCTATTCTAGTACTTTACTCATTTATAAATAAGTTTTTTTATTGTTGAGTTATAAGAGAGCTTTTTATATTGTAGATACTACTCACTTATCAGAAACATCATTTATAAATATATTATCCCCTCCTATGGGTGTCTTTTTACTTTGTTGATGGTGTCTCTTGAACATAGGTATTTTGAACACTGAGGAAATCCAAGTTATCTAGTTTTTCTTTGACTACTCATGCTTTCTGGTGCCATATCTAAGATTTCATTGTCATGCCAGTCATTCAGACTTATCTCTATATTTCTTATAAAGGATTTATAATTTCAGCCTATACTTAGCTAGTGCCATATACACTTATTGAAAGTAGGTCCCTTTAAATTACAGAGTATAGCAACTCTCAAAATCAACATCTACTCTTCTTCCCCTCGGATTTGTTGCTGCCAATACTCACTACAGTTGTTATTGTTTACTTAGAGACTTTTATGAATTGGTTCTAAAATGTCCATATGTTTCTGTTTTTGTTTTTGTAGTGGGGGTGATGAATTAAGTCTAGAACAGTTGTGTGCGTATGTCGTGCATTCGTTTTATCACCAAGCTATACCATAATATTTTCTTTTCTGTTAGCTTTGATTATATTGATTATATAGATTATATTGTTAGCTAGTGATTGTATTGAGAATTTCTTAAATTAATAGAACTGCTAATTCTCCCAGTCATGGAGAGAATATGTGTGTGTGTGTGTAGGTGTATGCTGTGTTCTCAACACTCGGCCAGGAAGTTTATAACTGTACAGTGGGATTTACCTCTTGTTTGTGTTGAACCTTGATGTCAGATAAAGGGAGTGCTTGGGACCTTCTTCATTCTTTCTTAAATTCAAGCACAGAACAGAGACCTATGGGATCTAATTCTCTCACTATTCTATTTGCTAATTCATTCATTCCTTCTTTTATTCATTAATTCATTTGGCCAGGTTATTTTTTGTCCCAATTCTTATACTTAGGAAGTTGCATTGTTCACCAGTTGCTGCTGATAATTTTCATAAATGCCTCCAGGAACTTTTCTACACTGCTTGCACTGGGACTAGGAAGTGAAGTGTGCCCAGAGCTCACCATTCATAAGAGTTAGCTCTATTTCTCTTTTTTGTTGTTTTTTTGTTGTTATTGTTGTTTTGTTTTTTGTTTTTTTTGGTTTTTCGAGACAGGGTTTCTCTGTGTAGCTTTGGCAGCGCCTTTCCTGGAACTCATTCCGTAGCCCAGGCTGGCCTTGAACTCACAAAGATCCGCCTGCCTCTGCCTCCTGAGTGCTGGGATTAAAGGTGTGCACCACCACCGCCTGGCAGCTGTATTTCTTTAGTAAATGCATCAATGAATCCTTGATTGCTGCAATTTGATTAATTTCCAGAGTTCTGAAAATATTCATTTTAACCATGTTTGCTTGTGTTTTCCTTGGTTTTCATGGGGAAATGGCTTTGTGGAGTTTCTTTCTTTGCCTTTCCTCTTGACATCACCACTAGTGGTTAATCTAATATTGATTGCTACATCCGTGTTCCCATTTTATTTGCCCTTCACCTGGATTTCCCTTGATGCATACTTCAAATTTAAAATATTTTAAATAGAACTAATAGTCTCCTACAAATTTTTTCCTTCTTCTACTGTCCCTGTTAAAGGCTCATTTTTAGGCTGGAGAACAGTAAACTGGCTAAGCAGATAGAGGGGACATCAGGATTGTAGTAGGATCTAATTATAATTATCTGCATTAATCTGGTACTGCTGAGTGTGAGATGAATGAAAACATTAAGGATTAGAAATAGAGGAACTTGAGTCACAATGAGATTGACATCAAACGCCCCACTGACCCCCAAAATCTCTGATACAACTGAATAATTCTTTCCACTGGATAATTAATTGCTTTTTCCACAGGCCAACTCAATTGTGACTCACCTCACTGAATACCTTACTCACATTAAGTGCTCAGCAAATGTTTGTTTAATAAGAGTATCAAGCTTCATTAAATAAATAAAATGGAAGAGTCTTTCTTTCTTCTCCTTCTCCCTCCTTCAAATTAGGAATTTAGTCTCCCTCCAAGCTGGAAATTTCTTCAGAAACTCATGAATGTAATTATCTTTTTCAATATTCCACTGACATATCAACCTGAATTACATACCAAAGAGAGCCCCAAATGGGAGTTTGGCATGGGATGTAAAGCCCAATACAATTCCATACCTCCTTGGAGGTATTCAATAAATAGTAATTGTTCTAGGAATCCAATTAGCAAATGATGGCTGATTCTGTTTTGCTCAGATTTTATTTTTCATAAAACGTGACAAAAACCATTTGAAATCAATGACAGATATTGCCACAATGAGATGAACAACAAAATTATTAAGCAGAAAATGTTTCCTACGGAGCTCTTTTTAAAAAGTGACACCTTTTACCCAAGCTTTAAGAAAAACAAATCATCAAAAGGCTTAGAACTGCATGCATATTTTTATTTTTTTATTCTTTTTATTTTTATCACTAATTTTTTGAGAACTTCATAAATGAATAGTGTATTTACATAATTTCTACCCCACCCTTTCCCCTCAGACTCCATCAGTGTTCCCCCCCAAATTCATAACCTCTATGACCTCTTATTCTTTAATATTTCTCTCTCTCACACATACACATGCACACACTCATAACCCTCCTTAGTCCATATGTGTGTGTACATATATATTATGATACACACACACACACACACACACACACACACACACACACACACACACACAAGTGTTTACAGATTAGGTTTGTATTCCTGATACTGAAAATGGAGCTTAACTTTTACGAGAACATTTTGTCGGTCTGCAGGTCTGCATTAGCATTAAGGACTCTAAACTCTTGTAAGAACTACCCTCAACACACTCCACATTCCTTAGTGGTTTAAGTGTTCTGCTTATTATCATCCCTTTTCACAAGTTAGTTCTCTTCCTCAACTACAACCTACCATATTTCTCATTTGTATCATTTTTTTGCTCATCAGATTCCTGCATATCCTTTGATTTGTCTAGACTTCTCCCTGAGGCCTACCCTGAGTCTCTAGATCCTGTTATCAAGATGTGCAGGTCCAGCCCTGGGAAGACGTTAGTAAAGAAGGTCTCATCTGCAGGTGGACATCTGTACTGCTGCTGAAGTGACCCTCGATGGCTAGCTTGAGGAAGCACCATTAAAAATAGTAGGCATGTTGGGTGTGGTGGTGCATGCCTTTAATCCCAGCATTTGAGAGGCAGAGGCAGATGAATGTCTGTGAGTTCAAGGCCATAGGACAGCAGGAATGTTACACAGAGAAACACTGTCTTGAAAACCAACCAAACAAACAAAAATCCCCCAAAACAACAACAAAAATAGTAGGCACAACTTTTCCCTCAGGAAAGAGGAAATAGAAGTGTTTTTCCCTATTCTTTTTACTAAGGACCAGTAGAAACCCCTGGTGTAACAAATATATAAGAAGACTCTGAAATGTAGATAGAATTCCAAAAGACAAAAGATGATAAAAAAAACCCAGCAAAATAAAAGAAGCTCCAAAACGTCTAAGAAAGCCATCTACATCTGGTCAGAAAACAAAGAAAGAGCCAGAGGCAAGGCAAGCATATGAAGAGCAAAAACATTTAGAACAATAATTGTTTTACTTCAAACATGACAGATAAGGCCAAGATGCCACCTCTGGCACCAAGAACAAATGCTAAGTGGAGATCCAGAATACTCATTGTGAAAAAGTATGTAGTTCCCTCCACAATGCCAGTGGAGGCCACACAGGTAATAATAAACTAGCTCCAACTCTTCCAGCTAGAACGTACCAGCAGAACTCTATTAGGCACTCAGAATTTGACCTCCTTCCTCCCACTTACACCCAGCAGAAAAGCTCCTTATCCCTTGGCATCAACAGAGGCTGAATAATGTAACTGCATACTCTATGTGGAAGGACAAAGTTCCGATTATACTCCTCCCAATGGACAGTGCTAGTGCATGCTTGCTAAAACAGATCTAAATAAGATCCAGAATTTCACAATAGAACACCCCAATATCCAAGGGTATCATCGTGCTCTAATAGTTCTGTATCGTGATTACAGTGGTGATGAAATAAATCTACATATGGGATGAAGTGACATGAAACTTGGCTTTAGTATTGTTTTATTATTGTATTAGCTATGACCATTGTGGAAACCTAGATGAGGATATCTGTGGCTCCTACACACTATCTTTGCAGCGTCTTGTGAATCTATACATTATTTACAAATTAAAACATAAGAAAAAACAGAATAGTTTTCTGGTTCTCTAAAGAGGGGGAGAGAGAGGAAGGAGAAGGGGGGAGGAGATATGAAATTTTGACCTCCAGACTCAGTACCAGAATCTGAGAACATTTGAGAAAAAGAATGTACATGGACTTATCTGAAACTCCGAGAAAGAATCCCAGAGAGAGCAGTCGTTTTTAAGTACTAGAGTACAGGGAAGCCATATATGTGAAACCCTCAAAGTCCATGATTGCGATTGATATATGCTAACAATTGCTCAAAGCAAGAAAACCAACTAACGAAATAAACAAACCAAAACAAAAACAAAAACGTGTGGCCTGAGTATTGAGAATAGCTGATTCCAATGTGTGGCTTGTTGGCTATAGTTAGAGACAGGAATTAGAAAAGAGTTTTGGGGAGAACTAAGAAGTTACTTGGTTCCCATAGTGGTACCTTTCAGGCTCTCCTAGATGAACAGTAGAAGATGCCATGGAGTTAGCTTCTAATTTCAAATAGGAGAGAAGGAAGCAAGGAGCATTAAAACAAGTTAATGTCAGTGTAGCTGATTTCTGCTGAGAGGATCAGGCTTATCTATACATGGGAATCTATTAAACTTTTTTGACTTCTTCCACTTCCTTTCAGTTTCTTCATAGAGTTCTTTAGAAAGTTTTAATATATCATGTTTTTATAAATGAGAATCACCTCCCTGTGCTGTGGCGCTCAGGAGACAAGTACGGAGGCGGGATCAAAACAGCAGGAGCTTTCCAAGCTAGGTATTAGAAAAATACTAGGGGAAGATGAAGCAGATGATAAGGTGAACCAGCCTGAGAGAGAAGTCAGAGAATTTCACCCACAATGTCTGGTCAGTTCCATAGATCCCAAGTATCACTCGGTGTGTAGATATGTTCGTCCAAACTAGTATAATATTCTTGGGCCTATCTGTAATACACAATGATGCAGCAATACAATAAAATACACTTGCAGCCCTGCCACCCTGCTCCAGCAGGGACCAGCATGCAATTCAGAGAATAATATATTGAAAGGTTATCTCACATAATAGTCAACAACCTATAAAATCACTTCATGAGGAGTTACAGACAGATATAATGTAAAAGCTACAAAGTTGCAGTGGCCTCTTCAATATTAAAACCAATGCAAAATGCATCAAGAATCCACATTGAGACATTTTTGAAGTGAAGATTGAACCTATATAAACTCAGTCAATGCTTTGTAACAGTCACATGAACTTTAGGGCATGAAACCATTAGATATTTATTGAACATCTTCCAAAGCAAAAGATTTTATGTCTTAAGGATCATGGAAGGAACTCATTTTGCCTCAGTTTTAAAAAGAATATTTGTGTGTACATGTGCACACATTGCTTTTTAAAATCTATTCCAGCCAAAATGTTTTCTTTTACCTGAAGACATCTGCCCTTAGAGGCTTTTAAACTCTCATATGGCTTTGGTGCATTTAATTGGTCGTTCTATGTGACCATACCCAGCACTAATCATCTGTCAGGTATTGTAAAATAATAAAGCGTTTCTAAATGATACCAAAGGAAAAATAAGATTGAAAAAGATACGTAAGAAAGTGGAGGAAAATGGAGGTCAAGGTACTGGAAGCTGGAGAGTGGGAAGATGAAGATAGACAGTAGGAAAAGGTAAGTGTCTTTTTACATGCCCAACAGAAAGGGGTTAAGGCACCGGCAAATATGAATAGTTCGATGGCCATCGCAAAGGATGCATGCTTGTTGAAGTTGGGCATTATGTTCTTCTCCTCTGCTTAGTTCAGTATAGAATTGTATCGCTGGTACAAGGGTAGAGAGATAGTTTGGTGGCTAGAGTGCTTGCTGAGCAAGTGTGAGGATCTAAGAGTGTGGTAGCCTACATTTGTAAAAAACTCCACCACTGGGTCTGGGTGGAAGTGGTGGATGGAGGAGACAAGTGGCTACTAAGGGCTTACTATGCCAAGCAATTTAGCCAAAATGGTAAGTTCAGGTTCAGTGAAAGACCATGTCTCAAAGA
>LZPO01047450.1:1839948-1857879 GCA_001675575.1 Neotoma lepida
CTCTAACCCTGCCTCAAGGCTGCACTGGGTGTCCCATCATAGATAGTGGGCTCAAAAAACCCACTCATGCACCAGGGATGGATTTTGATCCCACCACCAGGGGGCCCCCCAAGCAAATCAACCTACACAACTGTCTTGCCATGCAGAGGGCCCAGCCCAGTCCCATGCAGCTTCCATAGCCATTGATCCAACTTCCTTGAGTTCCCACTAGTTTGGTTTGTTCATCTTTGCAGGTTTCCCCATCATGATCTTGATGCACTTGCTCATAGAATCCCTATTCTCTCTTCTTGTCTGGACTCCTGGAGCTCTGCCTAGTGCCTGGCTGTGGATCTCTGCACCTACTTCCATCAGTCATTGGAGAAAAGCTCTGTGGTGACAGAGTACTCACCAGTCTGATTCCTTGGGCAAGCCCGTTCAGTTCGGGAACCCTTTTCACTACTTGTAGTAGTCCAAGTTGGGGTCATCCCTGGAGATTCCTGGGAACTTCCCTTGCACCTGGTTTCTGTCTATCCCCATGATTTCTCCCTCTATCGTTGTATCTCTTTCACTGCTTTCCCACTCCATCCATGTTCTGGCTCGACTATCCCATTCCTTTATGTTCTCATCCTCTATCCTCTACCCTCCATTACCCACCACTCACCCCCAGTGTACTCAAGGAGATCTCATCTATTTCCTTTTCCCTTGGTGATCCATGTATCCCACTTTGGACCTTTCTTGCTATCTAGCGTCTCTGGAGTTGTAGGTTGTGGTCTGGTTATCCTTTGCTTTACATCTAGTATCCACTTATGAGTGAGTACATACCATGTTTGTCCTTCTGAGTCTGGGTTACCTCACTCAGGATGATATTTTCTAGTTCCATCCATTTGCCTGAAAATTTCATGATGTCATTGTTTTTCTCTGCTGAGTAGTACTCCATTGTATATATGTACCATATTTTCTTAATCCATTCTTCAGTTGAGGGGCATCTAGGTTGTTTTCAGGTTCTGGCTATTAAGAATAATGCTGCTATGAACATAGCTGAGCATGTGTCCTTGTGGTATGATTGAACATTCTTTGGGTATATGCCCAAGAGTGGTACAGCTGGATCTTGAGGTAGATCTATTCCCAATTTTCTGAGAAACTGCCACACTGATTTCCACAGTGGCTGTACAAGTTTGCATTCCCACCAACAGTGCAGGAGCATTCCCCTTGTTCCACATCCTCTCCAGCATAAGCTGTCCTCAGTGTTTTTGATCTTAGCCATTCTGACAGATGTAAGATGGTATTTCAGAGTTGTTTTGATTTGCATTTCCTTGATGGCTAAGGATGTTGAGCAATTCCTTAGATGTCTTTCGGCCATTTGAGATTCTTCTGTTGAGAATTCTCTGTTTAGCTCTGTGGCCCATTTTCTAATTGGATTTTTCATTATTTTGATGTCTAATTTCTTCAGTTCTTTATATATTTTGGAGATCAGCCCTCTGTGAGTTGTGGGGTTGGTGAAGATCTTTTCCCATTCAGTAGGCTGTTGTTTTGTCTTATTTACTGTGTCCTTTGCCTTACAGAAGCTTCTCAGTTTCAGGAGGTCCCATTAATTAATTATTTCTCTAAGTGGCTTAGTCACCAACTTTCAATGTCTTAAAGGGGATCTCTATTTTCCTTCTCATTGGAAATGTATTCCTGGATTTATAGGCATATATGAATGTCTATGTGTTTTTAACAGTGGACAATCTTTGTTGAAAACTTCTAATGATTTTGCTCTCTTTCAGATTTATCTCATTAACAAGATAGAGGTAGTGTTGTGTGGGCATAAAACACCCTTTTGTGATGATTAAAGAAGGCTATGTATTAAAGCAATGTTTTTGTTTGAAGAGGGGCAGAAGTTATCTAGACTTAAACATAAGTATCTCATGATGTATAGTTTAAAATAAGAATTTCTAGCCACTATCTGAGAATCTCTAATGTTATTCTTATGATCAGATGCCATTCAACTAGGTGCTTCTGGTCAGACATGCCTCATGAGCAGGCGGGTAAGCCAAAGCCTATGTTAAGAGAGTTACCACACTATCAAGGGGCAGATGAGACTTGTTTGAAGCTGTCATTTCCCTTAACTTCTGTTTTCTCAAGTTTAATATCAATATCAATAATGAGACTAGAGCAAAATATTTCTAGGAGAATCATAAAGTGTTTAATGATCAAGCCTTTCTATTTTATGTGAACTTTGGAAGTCTGTCTTGAAGATACTCACACAGCCATCATCAAACTTGCAACATTGCTAACATAAGGTACTAATTCACACTTCTACAAATCTTGTTTTGCAAATCTCCCATGACACCTTTTAAAAAATCACTATGGCCAAGCCACACTAGCCAGGAGCCTGCTCTCTACTGTGGCTCTTATATTTCCTCATAGTTATACACTTCAGAGCTGTTAGAAAATGCAAAAATATGTCTTTGATGTAAGAGAAAAATCTACCAATCACCATGTTTCTGTTAAACATTAATTATCTTTATTTGGCTTATTTTCTTTGGTACCCTAGTGTTTTATCTTTAGGAAACGTTCTCTCAGATATATAAAATAAATAAGATAGAAACTGTTGTCATTATATTAATAACCATTGTAATATTAATAACCTTTTAAACTCAATATGTGTCCAGGCATTTTTACTAGAGGCAGGAATTTGCAGTAAAAGAATAGGACTTTTGTAAAATGAAGAGTATCAGATAATATTATTCTAGTGAAGAAAGTATACTTGGCTGTTTTATGGTTATTCCCTCATAAGAGCAAGGCACTAAGAGCTATTATTTCTATATTTCCATAATAAAAATCAATATTAATAGAAATATTATGGGAAAGACTCTAAAGGTAAGTATTCTCCCTGCCTTATTTCTTTTAAAGCTCCAGACACATTTTTTGGGTAAGTACAATTATCATCACCATTTTGCAAATGAGGACATGTACTCCATGCAATTCCAGAAGCCAGATTCTTAATCATCATCACTTAAGACATTAACCAATATTTAACCAAAACAAATATTAATGAGATAGTTTTTTAAGGTAATGCATATCCATTAATTATTCCTAGCACAGTGTTTCTCAACCTTTCTAATGCTGTGACCCTTTAATACAGTTCTTCATGTTGTGATGACCCCCCCAACCATAAAATTATTTTTGTTGCTGCTTCACAGCTGTAATTTTGCTACTGTTATGAATTGTAATGTAAATATCTGATATGCAGGATATCTAATATGAAAACCCTCTGAGAGGGTCATTTGACCTCCAAAGGATTCATGACCCACAGGTTGAAAACCATTTCCCTTAAAATCTTGAGATATGGACAAAGGGTACAATATTTTGGGCTAAACCTTTCCTTATTTAAACACCCGTAGCTAATTTCTGTTGCTAATGACAAAGTATTATATGAATGTAAAGTTACTTGTGGACATGTATATGGGGGTATATATATGATTATGTACTTATAAGGATGAGAAAAGGAAAGCTTTTATCCTGATAGCTGCTATCTCTGAGTTGAGGCCTATCTTCTGGGCCTTTCCATCGTTATAGCTTTCTCAAATTCTTAGGCATTAGTGGACAGTGAATGATGCTCAGTTTATGGTCAAATTTGACTGACCAATCTGATCAAGAGATCATGATGTGACTGCTATCAGAATAGGTTGAATGCTCAAAAAGTGATGAGAGGATTTGCCATAATGGTATTTATCAGGAAAAGGTAGGAAGCAGAATTATGCCTGGGAGATGACTGAATAGCAAAGTAGTAATGACACAGCCTTGGCAGGTCTTACAGGAGTTACTGAAGACCATAGATCTCCAAGATCAGCAGATTTACTTGAGAAAATACAGGACAAACTGTTAAATTCCATTTCAGATATAAAACGTTTCAGTATGAATACACACCATGAATTGTTATTGCTCATACTATTTTTGCATGCAACTTTACCTACATTTAACCAAAATAAATTGGTCTTTATATTGTGATTTTGATCAGTTTTTGGATGGGAACTACTCAGGAAAACTGTGACCTTGGGAAAGGGGGCTCTTTGTATTAGAGACAGAAGGAGCAGATAGTGGGCAATAAAGCCTTCCATGAAGGGGGATATGTAAAGCATGTTGCCATGTTCATCAGAATTCATTGCTGAGGGAAATGTTGGTGTGATGGAAAGTTGTAGAACAACAGTTTTAGCAAAGGCACTAAACAATTCCTAACATTGATTCTTAGTACTAGACTCTCATTGATACTAGAAAGGAAGAACCCAACAAGAAAGCTCCTTTCAGTCCAGTGTACAAGCAGTGAGGCTGAGCGAATCCCCAGGGAAGAATTGCCACAACTTAGGGATTTAGAGCAGAGCTGGCTTTGTGGGTGAGTGGGCAGTAGAGTAACACAGGACCCTGTATCTTCAAGAATTCTTCACTTGGTTTAATGCTACCTTGAAGTTTTTGCCTTATTTTTTTTTATCCCTCTTAGTAGTGGAAATGAAACCTCAGATCCTGGCCCTTTTCTTTCTCCCTCTTTTGATCCCTCGCGACCATGAGATGAACATATGGTTTCCTCCACCATATGCTCACACCATAATTTAGTGCCTTACCAACAGTCCACAGGCAATGGACTAAGTGACCATGAGCTAATACATCCAAAATTGTGGGCCTGAATATACATATCTTCTCCTAAAGTTATTGATTTCAGGTATTTGTTACATCAAGCCTTACAAATTCACAATATAAACAGGCAACATCTGTGACTGGGACTAGGGCATGGGCTATCCAAAGAAGCTATGTTTTACCATCTGAATTATGAATTTATTTGAATGCAGAAAGAAGAAAATAGCATTCTAAGAAATAAAAATTACTTTAAAAAATCTCACTGTATCTTTTCTTATTCATGTTATATCCTGATATTAACTTATGCGCAAAATGGTGAAATAGTAGAAAAAGAAATGATGAGAAATAAGAAATTACTTTTTCCTTTGCTTTCATCCCATTGTAATTTATCAGTAAGTTGAAAGCAGAAAGTGTTGGCTAATGTATATATACTCACAATTGAAATAGGACCAGGAGGTGGCTTAGTATGCAAAAGCATTTGTAGCCAACCTGAAGACTTAAGTTCGTATTCCAAAACCCATGTAAAAATTCAGAAGCAGTGGCATGTATATGTAACTCTATCATTCCCATAGTGAGAAGGAAGGCAGAAACAGGAACATCATGTAGAAATTCACAGAATAGTCAGACCAACGAACCCAGGCCAGTGACAGAAACAAGAGATAATCTGTTTTAGACAAGGTGAAGGTGAGAACTGACTCCGAAAAGTTGTTTCTTGACTTCCTCATGTGTGTCATGGCATGCACACACCCATATTCACATACACACATATACATCATATCACAAAAAATAAAAAGAAAAGAAAAAGAAGTTAAATAAAACCACTTGAGATATTTTTCTACTCTTTTCACTTAAGAGTGAGCTATATATTCATGGATAAACAACAAAATACAAATTGTGTGATTTCAGTGAGAAATACCCTCTAATATTTCTGTAAAAACTCACAGGGCATGATTCAAAAGTGAATAGTAAAATTCATAGGAATAGTATAAATATTTAATCTTTCCTTGCTACATGACTAATTTTTAAATCAATATGGCATATCAACAAAGAGATTAGAAAAGGAAAAATGTTTTATCTTTTAGGATCTTTACAAATTGCTTTTGGATCAGCATTGCTGGATTTTCATTTACCAGTTGGGCTCAAAAATTATTCAGCTGGCCTTAGGGCAAATGAAATTAACAAATATAAATGGAATGGTGTAGAACAAGTACCCTGAAAAGGTGCTTTGAGAGAAGAATGCTGGTCTTTTGGCACCATGACTGCTAATGGAGAGACTTGCACTCCTTTTAACGATTTGATTTTTATATCTTCTGACCTAATTGGGCGGCATTAATTTTCCTTCCTCATTCTGTTACTCATTTATCAAATATTTATTGGGTCTGCTATAGATACAGCTATGTCCTAGAAATTACTAACAGGGGAAAGGAGAATTGCCTTTACAAAGACAGTAAATATTACCTACCCTTAAGGAATTCGCTTCCCAACAATATACTTCACTAATCATGCTTGAATGGAATGTGTAACCCCATCAGAACATTTGTGCATCTACACATGTATGGTCATGCCTCTGCCATTTTCCTCTCCCCACTTTCAGCCGTATTTTATTCCTTTTCTTCTTTTGTAATGCAGGATTTTCTAAATCTTCCTTATAAATAAAATTAAAGGAATACGTAAGCACATTACCTATTGACAGGTTTACTAATTTTGGGTAATAGCACACTAGTTGAAATTTGTTGTAACTTAGATGGAAATCTAAAACTGGACAACAGTTTCTCATAATAAAGCTTCTTACATTCCCATAATGACCCATTTAAATTCCTCATTTAAATGACCACAGAACAGAATGTATGCTGAATCCCGCTTCATACCAAAGATAAATACCATTCATTCAGAACTCATAAACTCTCTAGATAAAAGGAACACTATCCAGTTCATTAAGAAGAGCATTTCCATGGTGAATTAACTTTTGTATTTAATAATCACTTCTCAAAATACATATGTTGCTTCCAATCATTTTCCTAGTAATAGTAACACAATACTGAAATTTTTAATGTAACATTGTCTGATCAAATGAAAAAATTAAATTAAATTTCAGTTTAAATATAATTATTGAATACAAGATAAGCATATCATTTTGTAAAGGATTTTCAAATGTAGAAATGATGTAATACTACTGACAGTTAAAGAGATTTTATATATGTGTGTGAGAAAGTGTGTATGTGTATGTGTATGTGTGTGTGCATGTAGTGAGTGTGTGTAGGGGAGTGTTTTGTCTGCATGTAGGCCTTCATACCACTTGCATGCTTGGTGTCCAAAAAGTCAGAAGAGGGCATCACATCCTATGGAATTACAGATGATTGTGAGCCACCAGATGAGTGCTAGCAATCAAACCTGAGTCTTCTGAAGAACAGCCAGTCCTCGTAACTGCTGAGCTATCTCTCCAGCCCCTCAAATAATTTTTAAGTAGATTGTGAGTAGCATGACAGTTGCAGACACCATCCATTATCATTAAGAGTGATGTAACAGTTTGTTGAAAAATGTCAAACCTAAAATACACCCTTTGCATTTATTTAACGTGATAATGAAACATTTTGAAGGTCAATTTAAAAAGTGTGTGAAAAGCTATTTTGTTTATTATAACCTTTTCATAGGTATAATGGCATAAATGTTTGAGGATCTCCTGACTTAAAGGAAGTATCATAAGTATATCCCATTCTACTCATCTTTACCCAGCTCTGCAAACATCAAGAGCATCCTCTAAAGTTGGTGAAAGTCTTGTACCAAGAAGGAAGGAAGTATTAGAGAAAGGGGTATAGACACTCATCAATTATGTCTCCAGAGGGGAGTTCAAATGAGCAATCAATTTTATTCTCTTCATCATGTACAGGAAAATTTTGGCCTGCTTACTTATTCAATGTGGAGGTTATATATCCCATAATTGCTTTTGGACCTACATATCAGTAAGTAAGAAAAAAAAACTTCCTGATGGTGTAGCCCTCAAGAATCAGAAAGGAGAGTAAGATTTTATAACTGAGACTATGAAACAAGACAATTGCTTTCACCTTGGAAACAGAAAAAAAAAGGTGACTGACAGGAATAACTGAGCTATAAAGGATGAGTAACTAAATTACTTCTGACCAGCTGTGTGTGCCTAAAGTTTTTTTTTTAACCTCTTTGAAACTTAGAACAAAACTAACTGTCTCAGAAGTTTCTGCCAGATACAAATGATATTGTGAACAACTTGTCAAAATATCCCAGTAGTTTTAAATGCTAGCAATCTGGAAAGTTAGCTAGAAAATGAAAGAGACATTTTTTTTTTTGGAGAAAAAGTAAGCCTATGAGATTGATCTTGACATAGCAGAATCTACTTTCCATTTTTGCCCTTTCAAAGCTAAATAATCATTTCAAAGGTACTATCATTGATAAAACATTTTGGTCACTACAGATGCTTCCTTGGTTTGTGATGGGATTCTATTCTGCTAAACTTGTCATAAATGAAAACACTACGGGTGAAAGATCCACCTAACCAATTGACTACCACACTTGAGCATCATGGTTGTAACCATGAGTTGCCCACCCTTGTGATGACAGCTGCCAAGCATTCTGGAGATGATGGGCTATACATGACCAGTTCAGTGAAAGTTCCAAATTCAAAATTTGAAATGTATCAGATTTCTAGTGAATGCACATTGCTTATAAATCCTAAAAAATCATAAGCTAGAGTATCATAAACCTGAGAGAGTCTCTTTTGTTGTTTTAATGACAGGCTCTTGTGTATGCCAAGCAGGCCTCAAATTCACTATATAGCAGAAAATGATATTGAACCTTTGATCCTTTTTCGCCACCTTCCAAATGCTGGGATTACAGATATACACCACTAACTCAGGTTTACATTGTACTAGATGTGAAAGTCAGCGCTTTCCATATGCCCAGCAAACACTATACCAACTGAGATACATCCCCAGCCTTCTTTTAAGAAAAATACAGTTCTGTAGTTGAAAACTGGGTCCATGTGCATGCTTGGCAAGCACTACTACGGATCGACCTTCGGTACTATAATGTCCTGTCTTTGTAGCACTTTATGGGCTGGAGATGCTTTCTGAGTGGTAAAACCACTTCCCTAGTGTGTGCCAGACAAGATGGAGAAGGATAAGAAGAATAAGGACTTTAAGAAATTTTTTTGACATTGTTGTATTAACTTTTCCTGGAGAAATGTGAATGCCTATTCATCTCAGATAGTGCACCAAAAGTAAATGAAAGTCACAATTCCACCGAAGTCTGGCTTTGTAAACTGAGTATGTTAAGCTTGCTCACGGGAGCATGAGTAAGGAAGTATGTTCAGGAGCATGGGGAAACTCAAACAAGTGGTATCACCAAAAATTGTCACTCCAGCATGGATGGAGAAGAGATAAGTCCCTTTAGTTAACCTCCGGAGACAATGTGCAGATGGAGAATAATTATAGGCAGCTGGGAGAGAAGTGCAGGAGTAAGTGGCTGGATTTTCAGGTGAGGATCTAATGACCCACCCATTCTATGAGGAAACACCAACAGACTGGATCTTGAGGGTCATTTAGCTGCGTGATTATATAGTTACAGCTATTAACTTTAAAGGACAGCTTTCTACAACAATATGTTTGTAGACTTGCATACACTAGTGGGAAATAATACGGAGTTCCTATACCCTCTTGTCTTAAAGAGGACACCTTTCAGGCCTATAGTACAATACTACAACTAGAATATTTATATTGTATCCACTTACCCAATTAATTCAAATTTTCTAACTATTATTTGTACTCCTGTGTATGTATATATGTGCATAAAGTGTTTATTTCTGTGGAAATATATAGATCAAAACTTTCATGACCACCTGATGTGAATCTGGATCCAAATTTGAAAAACACCAAAAAGAGAAGAGAAGATGGAAATCCACAGTTTAGGAAAATCTCATTAAATCCTGTGGTTGCAAATATCTTGTTAATAAAGTCCAAAATGCACCAAATAGAAAGGGAAAGGTAGACACAATTGATCAGATCAAATTAAACCTTTTTATGTTAGGAATATCTGGAGAAGTGGGACCGGGGAACTGAGGGTGAATATAATCAAGATATATTGTTTTGTATGTATGAAAAGGTCAAAGAATAGAAACAAAAAGTCCTCCAAAATATGCCATTAGCAAAATTTAAAAGCAAGATTGGATGAAACACTTCCTACAAATATGAAAGACACAGTATCAGCATCAGGAATGTCTAAAAAGTTCTGTGAATGAACATTAATGAACCATCCCATAAAAATCATGGAAGCTATATGCTAAGAACTCAGTTCATAGAAATGAGAGGATAAATGTCAGGGGAAAATGCTCAACCAGGGAAATGTACATAAAAATATTAAGTACTGCATTTTGTTTTAAAATTTGCCCAAAATCCAAAAGTTGATCAATATAAAGTAGAAATGGACAAAAATAATATCTACTAAATGAATGCTGTGTCTGAACCATCATACTTAATCCTCCAGACAAGTGACATCCATGGAAAATGGATCACCTGAATTGATGGATAATTGAGGAAATCATGCACATTCAATGACTCAAGAATTTCAATTCTTAGGATCTCCCCTGGAGACATAAGCACAAAGAGGGGTGTGTGTGTGTGTGTGTGTGTGTGTGTGTGTGGTGTGCCGACAAGGATATTGGTAACAGTGAAAGAATTGGAAATGAACTAAATGTTCAATAATAAGAAAATGATTAATGGTATATGCATATGGTAATTCAAATGACTGATATAGTTATAGATAGTAACTTATGCAGATCGCCAAACTATGTTGAGAAAAAAGGCAAGTTGTAGACTAATACCATCTTGCATTAAGTATATGCATCATTACTACACATTTTATTGTATAGTATATGTATCATATAAAGTATGAGAACATGAAACTTATATGTTAATTAAACTTATTCATTGTTAAGAAGACAGCATAGGTCAAAAACCTGAAGAAACTTTCCAGTTACTGGATGTTGAGATACGGTGAAACCTTGTGTTACTTGTTTCCTATGAACAACGATGATCTTAAGCGAGGAGGGGGGGATACAGAGTAACACGGGTGGTATGAGGGATAAGGGGAATTTATGATCATCACTCCATCATGGTCCCTTTCTACTTTTCTGGTTTCTACATGTACTCCAAGTTAAACACAAAATTCTAAAGACTGAAAATTAGAATTCACATGAGATACGACACATGACATTTGTTTCCTGGTCTCTAATTTGGTTCCAGTCCCATCCATTTATCCATATTTTCACTTTTCTCCTCAGCTGAATTTTATTCCATTGTGCATATTACTACATCATCTATCAATTGATAGATGTCTTTGTCGATTCTATTCTTAATAACCCTGATGAGAAGAAACAACAACAACAAAAACAGTGTCAGGAGTTAATTCTGAAATGTGTAGGGAGATTTCTTAGGTTGTAATCTATCAATTGATATTAAACACGGTTTAAGTATGAGAAAGATTTTGTAGCCTGTGGAAGAAGCATGTGGAATGCAAGCCAGAGTGACACTCACTATAAAACTTGATTGATTCTTTGTAGATGAGTAGTTTCGGGGAAAGAATGATTTTTCCATAGTGTGTCTTGTCATTCTATGATAGTTGGGCTTAATTCCATTGACAAAGAGATGGTATTAAAGAATTTTAAATAAAGAGTAACAGTTAACCCAAAATGATAGGGGCAAGCAAAGTCTGTAGGGAGGAAGCTGGAGGCTGTTTTAAGGTGAAGATTACAGGAAGGAAGAAGCCAACCAGAATTCAAACCAGTAAATTACACTTCAAAGAAACTCCAGTAGTAGCCCACTTCTATCTAGATACCGCCTTCTGCATTCTATCACCACTCAACAGTCTATTCCAAATTTGAATTCCTCAGTAGGTTAAACCATTGTTAAGTCAGGGCTCTCACCAATAAATCCTGTTTATAAATGTTCTTACAGACTCACCTAGAACTGTATTTTGCTAGGTCTGTCTCTTCTCCAGTCAAGTTATGATAAAGTGATTTAGTTGTTGTTGTCTAAGAATACTTTTGTTTTTAGCACATATTTTGTCTGGGCATAGAAATTGAGTTTGACAAGTCTATTTTCTGGACATGTTATTATGCTGTCTCTTATTGCCATGGCTTTTGAATTTAAAACAAATAATCATTTAAATATTTCTTCTCCAAATATATCATGTATCTCCACCTATGTTCGATAATTTTATCTACTCTGGCTTTTAACAGTTTGATTATGTATGTCCAAGAATATCATTTTTTAAAATAAATGTGGAGATATTTATTACTGTTGCTACACATAGAAGTGTTTTCTAATTTAATTCTAGAACGTATCTTTTCCTCTTAAATTATATATATTTTTTAGTAATTTATTTGCAAGTTTATTGGCTCTTGCGTGTGTCATCTCCATTGCAATATGGAACCCATCTGGGGGCTTTTAAAAGTAATACACTTAGTTTCAACTCTAGAAGGTCCATTTTATTACATTTTATCAATTATAACTCCCTGGAAATTTATTTTTCTATTACTGTGTTGTCTTTATGTCATGGAACACAGTTAAAATAGGTGCTACTAAGTTTGTGGGGATTTCTTTCACTTGATCTTTAGGTCATCTGTTGAATAGCGTCTTCTGGTTGTCATTTCCCTGAGCTGTTTTCTACATTTCTCTAATTCTTTCTATGTTGTATTTTATTGTATTATATACATGTATTTCAATGATTATTTGCTCTGGATATAGACACACACATATATTTATGATTACATATAGTCTTATAAGTTTATATATGTAATCACATGTATATATGGTTTGTCTTTAATTATATCTATGTGTTTGTGTGAGTGCATGCCACTTGGTACACATATTCACCAAGACCAAAGGAGGATGTCAGATTCCCTAGAGCTGGAGTTTCAGGCAATTGTGAGCAGCCAGATTTGGCTGCTAGGAACCAAACACGGACCTTCTGGAAAAAGAGCAGGTACTTTGAACTACTGAGCCATCTCTCCAGTCCTGAGATATTTGAATTATACTTTTGCTTTGTAGAATATTAATCTAGTTATGTGACAGCAACATTTTCTCTCTTATCTGCTATAGGTAGTGTTTTAGGTTTTGAATCAATTTTCTAGGTCTTTAGTACTGTAGTTTGGATCCATTGTACACATAAATTGGTCTGGAATAGCTGAATCACAGAGTTAGGGGATCTACTTGCTTATCTCTCTTCTCTAGGATTCTTCTACTCTGTAGCTCACAAGGTTCTCTTTCCTTTATCTTCCCAGTAAGCTGTGGTTTCCTTTGGAAAGTCCACAATACTGTGCAGTTTTAAAAACTGCCAATATGCCTGGAGACAATGCCATCAGAGAAAGAAATGGTTTCGAAGCCAGTGACTCTCCCAGGCAGGGGTCATTCTTTCCAAATGCTGACTACTTTCCATGGACAGCCTGTTAGTTATTATCTGGGGCCCTCGATTAAGTGTTTTGTCAAGTTTCTGTTGTAATCAGCAGCATAGAGAGAGAGTTACTGGGATTAGAGAGCCAGAAGCTCACATATCTTTTTTTATTATACCCATATTAAGGTATTTGTCAAACTGTCCCATGATGTGAATTCATTTGCTGGTTGTTTATTATTCGGATTCTCTTTACTGTCAAAAATTTTCTTCATGTCTTTTAGAAATTGGTTTATGAACTCATTTTGAGAGAATATCTTCATTACCTGCCTTTCTTTCAGTTTAGTAACATAACTTCTGAAGTCTATGAAGTATCTTAGCAACATTCATGTTAGCATAGTGCTACCATCACTATTAACAGTAGTAGTAACACCTAAAAGACATACATCTTTTACTATCTGCCAAGTCCTTGTTCAAGTGTTTTGCATTCAAGTTTTGTATTTTCGAATACATATTATTTTGTTTTCTCTCTATATATATTTCTATATATTTGTTTTATATATTTTCTCTCACAACTGCAACACATTTTGCTTGGATTTTGAGATAAAAATGCATGAAATTATAATTTATTTTTAGAGAACTAATGTCTTCACCTTCTAATGCCAATGGATACAGTATATGTCAGTATTTATTCTGGGTTTTATTTCTTCCATCAGGAAGAGATTGGTAGTTTTACATAGAAAAATCTGTACATATTGTGTTACATTTACACCTGAGTAGTTTATGTTTTTGAATGATGGGAAAGATGGTACTGTGATTTACATTTTGGTCTCCACATACTCATTGCTAGGAAATAGAAACACAATTGAGTTTGTTATGCTGAGTTTTTATCAGGAGACTTTGCTGAGTTCAATGATTAGTTATGGAAGGGTCTAGTCTTTATTCAGGTTTGTTGTTTTGTGGGTTTTTTTAATATTCTTTGACTTTTCAACAGAGACCACTATAAATATGCAAATGGAGGTGGTTTTGTTTCTTTGTTACTTATATGTCTTTTGGTGCTTTTTCTTGCTTTATGGCTCTGGCCAGGTCTTTTAGTATTATGTTAAGAAGATATTCTTGCTCACTTCTTGAACTAAGGTGGAAAATATCAGTATTAGATCCTTAAATATGATAATATAACTTGTAGGTTTTGTAGATGATCTTCAGAATATCCAATAAATTCTTTATTACTAGTTTACTGGGAGTTTTTGTTTGGGTGGCTGGAATGCTGTCAAATCAGTTTTCTTCCTCAATTGATATTAACATGTTTTCTAGGGCTTTAAAATTTTAGTATTTATATTTTATTGGCAGATAATAAATTTATATCAATAGCCATTTTAGCAGAATTTCTATTGTATAAGTCCAAGTATACCTATCCATTATTACTGAACGCTGGGCTCTTGCTCCGCAGTTTATACCTTTTTAGGTCTAGCATGGAACCACGAACTACCATTTCCAATAAGATCCAAATGATGCTTCGACTGTTTCTTTAGAGACCACACTTTGAGAACTACAAAGATGGGAAATAGGTTTTAATCCTTATTGAGGTACAAACTACCTGAGTGAAAATAGGCAAATTAAAACTATTTTGTTTCTCAGTACCTTCTGTCATAGCTAAGATATCAATGATAACAGTTCAATCCCTTTCTGGTGGAGCAGGCCTATAACTCAGACTGCTTGGAAAGCTGAGGCAAGATCAAAACTCGATCAAAGTTCACACATAATTGTTATTTTATTTCCTTCCTATTTTCCTTCCCTTTCAACTTTTACAATATGTCAATGATTCTTTTTGGCTATTATCAAGCAGGAGATAAGTGATTAGTTAATCAAAAAGTTCTTCATCTTCAAGTCTCTAGTTTTGCATTACTCTACCTATAGTCCGTGAATAATCCTCGCTTTTCTCCAGTGCTTATTGCAGAAATATTTCACAAGGAGTGAGTGACACTAAGCCTTACAATACTTCTTCTTTTTCCTCTACAGATACTCATCACTAGGGGACAATCCTCCCTTAGTTGATGATGTACCAGTTGCTATAAATAAAAATATTAGATCTTTTTAGGTATTCAGGTTTCTTACCTATAAATCACTGAAAGGTGCAATTTGAACTTGATTGCTTACAAAGACATAAAGGTAGAGAGGACTGGTTTTACTTCACCACTAAATGTTAAAGGACAAACTTGCTGTTAAAGAGAGTCTAGTAACTTCTTTTTAACTATTTGTTTTAAACTGGAAAAAAGGAGTGATCACACTGTGCTCACAGCCAATAAGGGGAGAAATTCTGCACATTGTATTTGTACCAAGTATAATAATGGAATAGACTTGTTTTTGGCATAGCAGTCATTTCTTTCATTTGAATGCTAATTACGTTCTCAGTGTATGAATTAATTATGACTTCCATTGACTATGTTGATATTATTAAGAAAGATTATCTCTCAGCTCAGATGAAAACTTTCGCTTGTGTATGAAAGGCTCAAGTGACTTGTTCTGCATATGACATTAATATTCCTTGGTGTAAGTCTCATAAAACATTAAAACCAAATTAAACTCCAAAAGGTACCAGCACTGCTAATTTATTCATTTAAAGTCGAGAAAGTCGAGGCCTCCCCTCCTCCTCCTCCTTCTCCTTCTTCTTCTTCTTCTCTTCCTCCTCCTCCTCCTCTTTCTACTCCTCCTCCTCCTCCTCCTTTTTATATGTAATGTCTGCCTCACAGCTCCTGACTATTTGGGTCATTTTAAACATTTTTTTCAAATCCAGCTATAATGATTATCAACAAAGATAAAACATTTAGAAAAAAGCAATAATTTGGTATGAGCATGCTTTATCTAAAACTGTTTTGAGCATTCTTCATGCTGCAGAAAGAGGACTACCTGAATAGAAAGAAGGCTATGAGAAAATGAGAACTGACACTTTCTGTAGAGACCTCACTCAAAAATATGAAGAAATTTTAATTATGTCATCGCCCCTCCCCTTAGGGACTGTAGTGCAGTATACAGCAGCCTATGGTGTGATGCTATAATATGTAAACAAACTCAGGTTGATATTTATCCCTGAATCATGCTTATTGAATAAAGGTAACCTTAGAACAGTCCAAAAAGCCCATATTATGACAACTTCAAGATGTGTATCTCATTTATTCATTAATTAATTCATTTGACAAATATTTACTAAATGCCTACCAAACTTTAAGCATTAAAGATATAGTTGTCAGTATATTGAAATGTTCCTAATCCCAAGAAGTATACATTAGCAGAAGGGTGTGTGTGTGTGTGTGTGTGTGTGTGTGTGTGTGTGTGTAATCATTTTAGAATTTCACATACAATTTTTAAGGATTCATTTGTCATTATTTTATGTGTAGATGCAAGTGCCTACTTGTATGCATGTGTGCCATGCATGTTCTTTGTACCACTAAAGATCCAAAGAAGGCAGCAGATGCCCTGGAACTCCTGGAACTGGAGTTACAGGAGATTTGTGAGTCACTTGGTATGGGTGCTGCTGGAAACCGAACTGTGTCTGCTGGAAGAGCAATGAGCACTCTCATCTGCTGATCCATTTCTCCATCCTATTTGTATACAATTTTAAAGAATGGCTTTTAGTTAAAATAAGCTAGGAAGCTCCTAGAAAAGCTGATAAGACATTTATTAGAGTTTAAATGAGTCGTTCTGTAGCTCTATGTGGAGTGGACTATGAAGGCCTAGGATAGAAGTTCACACACTAAGTCCTTTTGTAATACTAGAAGGGAGGGGAATGCTGGTTCAAATCAAAGTTGTGGTGGCAGGAAAAGGTTTATTTCCTAATCTAATGGTTGTAGAGTGTGATGACCTCAACACAGTTGGGATTACATGCTACCATGCCCAGATAAATGTGGGCTTTTTATTTTTCATATTTTGGGGATGGAAATTAGATCCTTATACATGCTAGGCAAGGACTCGAGTCCCTGAATTATACCCTCAGCTCTTTTACATTCTCTTGAGCATGATCAGCTGTTTCTTTTCTGGATACTTTGCTCCTTCATGAAATGTTTTTCAAATGGCTGGTTTCTTTGAACTTCTGTAGCCTCCTGCTCAAGATGCCTTGCTTGCCTTAACCTAAGATTTCCATTCACAGAGTTATTCGTTCCCTCTTTTAATGTTCTTAGTATGCATCACTTGAAGCAAAGCAAGCTATATAAGGTATCGCAATATAAAAATCTAAAATATGATAACACAACAGAATAACGTCAGGGCAGAAAATTAAAATCTGAGTTGAAGGGTAATAATGTAGAAAAATGACATGTTATTTATGTGATTTTATAGAGGTAGGGAACTGATGGTAATGGTAGACGATTATGGTGGTTTGAGTGAGAAATGTCTCTCATAGGCTTGTGTATTTTAACACTCGTCCCCAGTTGGTAGTACCATTTGGGGATGCTATGGAACCTTTGGGAGCTATGGCTCTGATGGAGGAGGTATGCCAGTGGGGACAAGCTTTAAGAGATTATTGCCTCAGCCTACTTCTTATTCCTTCTCTCTGCTTCTTATGGTGGATTGAGCAGTGATCTCCCAGCTTCCTGATCCCACTCACCACCTCACCACTACTGCCATACTTCTCCCGTCATATGGACTCTCCCTCTGGAACTGTAAGCCAAACTCTTTCCATAAGTCACTTTTGGTCATGGTGTTTTATCACAGCAACAGAAAATAATCAATGCAGCCATGAGTCTGAATTTCGAAAGAGGCATCAAAGAAGAGAGAATTTTGGGAGCTAACTATTCCACTAAGAGAAAGCACGGGCCGGGCGGTGGTGGCGGCAGCGCACGCCTTTAGTCCCAGCACTCGGGACTCGGGACTCGGGAGGCAGAGGTAGAGGTAGGCGGATCTTGTGAGTTTGAAGCCAGCCTGGGCTAC
>LZPO01047450.1:1863115-1875725 GCA_001675575.1 Neotoma lepida
GCCAGTACCAAGCTGTTTTTATTACTATAGCTCTATAGTAGAGCTTGAGGTCAGGGACGGTGATGCCTCCAGAGGTTGCTTTATTGCCCAGGATTCTTTTAGCTATCCTGGGTTTTTTGTTTTTCCATATGAAGTTAAGTATTGTTCTTTCTAAGTCTGTGAAGAATTGTGTTGGAATTTTGATAGGGATTGCATTGAATCTGTTGTTAATTGACCACCTCCGACTCTGAAACTGTTTCTGCTCCTTCTCCCACAAAGATAACTGAGCCTTTGGTGAAGGAGTGTGGTGTGAATGTCTCATTTAACGCTCAGCACTGCATTCTTTTATTCTCTGTATATTGACTATTTTTTATTCTCTGTGTTAATTGCCAGCTACTGCAAGAAATAGCTCCTCTGGTGAGAGATAAGAATATTGTAGATTTATTATATATTTTTATTAGTTCATTGAGAATTTTCTGGTCCTATTTACGACCCCCACCCCAACTCTTCCCAGACCCACTCCCTTCCTTATACACTCCACTTAGTGTCCTGTTTTCTTTTTCAAAAAAAAAGTCAAGATCAATTTGTGCTGCCAAAATATTCTTGGATCTCTGGCCTTGCAGGGATTTATTATATGTCTTAACAAGCAATAACTGGCACAGTAATTCATCTAATACCCTTTAAAAACATTAGTGATAGTTTTTCCAAGTAAAGCTTATAATTACTTGTTTCAAAACAAATTTCATTTAAGGATTTATTGGCAATCACTTTAGCAACACCAGTATTTATTGACAATAAACAGAATCTTCAAAATATTTAGAATTTATATCCAAAATGGCATGTCTCCTCATTTGTATGAGTCATTCTTAAACTCTCTCACAGTTTATTCATTTTCTTCATATGTATTAGCTTCATTATCTTGATGAAGCTATTTTTGACTTGCTGCTGTCACCCACCAGCATACAATGTGGCATTGGCTCACCTTTATTACTGAAGGTGGAAAGAAAGTATCTGACAGAGACTGAGAATTGGCAGAAGTGGCCCTACTTGATTTAGAAAGAAATTTCACTCCAAGATTGTGATGATTAGTGTTAATGGCCAACTTGACAGAATGTAAAGTCACCTAGGAGATGAGCCTCCAGGCATACCTGTGAGGAATTATCTAGATTAAGATTACCCCATGAGATTGTCTATGAGGGATTACCTTGATTAGATTAATACAGACAGACCTACCTTAACTGTTAGTGGGACCATTCTTTGGGCAAGGATGCAAAACTCAAAACTGGAGAAAGTGAGCTGAGAACTAGCATTCCTTGCTCTCAGCTTCCTGATTGCACATGTGAAGTGACCAGGTACTTCAAGCTCCTGCTGCATTGATTTTTCTATCAAGATACATTTGTGAGCTGAAGTTAATCTTTTCTCCCTTAGATTGAACTGACCAGAGCATTTTATTACAGCAGCAGGAAAAGAAACTTAGACAATCATCTTTATGTATTTTTTTCTAAAAATCCACATGCCCAAAGGGAAGATAATGGATGGCTCAAATGAAAATTCTGTCCTTCAAAAACCATTACTACTTTTAGAAGAAATACTCTCAGTGTTTTTCATAAATTGAGTCCTATATCTACTGTGTTTAGTGGAAGGTCTGAAGGATTTAAAAGTGATTGGACATTACTCATATTTTCATTTACATTATGGCTTTAGGTCCGTCTTATTTTGCTCTTTTTGTGAGCATTTTAATGGAAATACAGGTGCATTCAGTATGCGATAAGTAATGCTCCAATAACAATTATCCTCCATCTTTCAGAGGCTTTATCAGACAGGTTTGTTTTCTATTTTGACTGATTAGTCAACACTTGCTGTCAGAGAGACTTTGGTTATTGTAGGATTATGGACTTGCACAGCATCGCATGCTCATGCTGCTACTGCAGCAGGAAAAAGAGACATAAGAAATCACACCCCGACTCTTTCACCACAAAGGAACAGGCTTCAGTCAATACTTTCTCATTGTCCAAAGCAAGTCATTGATCTTACCTGATTACAAAGTATGAAGAGAAGTATAATCCTATCCACATTACCAGAGTGAGAGCAGGCTCTCTGTGAACAACTATGATTAGCATGCATTTCCATTCTGAAAACTTTATCTTTCAGTGAATGCTAGAAAAATGGTAGCCATTTGGCTTCTTCATCATTTAAAATACATAGACTGCATCACTTAGAAGATGGGCAGTGTGTTAGAGACTGCAAAGGTGTTAATCTTTATAGAAAATTGATCTATTTCTAAGTCAAAGAACAAACAAGACAATGGAAGTATGTCCTTGAACCTTTCAGATAGGGGTTGGGGGGCATGATTCTGCTGCTCTATCCACAAAACAATTATATAGAAAATACATTAAAAACACTTATTGCCTGAATACTTTATTATGTATATTGACTTCTATTTCCTTCCAAAAGAAAAGCCCTGGAGCATGAGTATAATGTGCCGAGCATCCTCTTCTGCTGGTTTCTAGGCAGCCACTGTTTCTTTTTGCCAACAGAGGAGAGGGAAGTCCTGTTGCTTTAATATGCCATTTTGAACAATCCTAAACTGTGAGGCTGCCAACTCTGGCATTGGTTAACTTGTTATCAGGGTGTAGTGGGCAGTAAGTGGGGGGAGGGAGCAGGATCCACGTAATACACATCTCACACTGATTCAAACAAATAAATGCTCTGTACCTCTAATGTCAAAAGACATTTACAGTTTTGCTAGCCTGTTTCCCACGTCTGCTTGGCACACAGACTGCCGGGATCAATGGTCCAATTTTAGTTCCACTTTCTTCTTCCATCATTCCTTGTATTCAGCACTTCGGAAGTGAGTTAATAATGTAAAATCTGGCTGAATTAAATTCATTTAACTGTGCTGCCAATTCTCTTCCCTTCATGCATTTTTAAAGAGATCTCAAACCGGTGATGGATTTCTAATGCTCTAGGAAAAGAAAGCTAGGATGAGACAGTAAACCTGAATGGGGTGAATTGTTTATTGTAATTATTCCATTGAATTATCTCACTGTGTATAGAGAAGGGAGAGGAAATATCAGCATACACAGGCTTTGAAAGTGGTAATATGAACAGTATTAAAAAATGGTAGAAACTGCCTCTTCAATCAGTCAAAAAATCGACACTGCTGCTTCACATAGAAAGCTATGAACAGTAAAATATGAGGTAGGAGGGGGTCCGTTTCTATAGCAACCCAGTATATTCTAGCTAAGATGATGATTTCTTTTTGTAAAAAATTAAACTTAAAGTTAGAAACAAATTAGCACCAGGCCTCAGGCTGCCTGTTTGACACTATGTGAGCTACCTGTTAAGTGGTCTAATTGGAAACCTATTCATTGTTCCTAGGCTGTCTTTGGTTGTCCCCCAACCTCTTGGCTTTTTAAACTGAATGTTACTGCTGGAATATACAGCATTTAATGTTCAGAAGTAGCCAAAGGATAAAGTTTCTATACAAGAAAAATTAAAAATATCAGAAAGCAGAGACTTCTTCATGAGCTCTCTAATAAGTTGAGTCTACTAGTATTCAACTTCCCAAGTCACCTGCTCTCAAAGCAAGATGTTTAAAACAATCATTCATTCCTCCTCCTCCTCTTGTTCCTCTGCCTCCACCACCTCATCTCTCTGAATTCCTTCTAGTCAGAAGATAAACTCCCCTATGGGAAACAAATATCCCCTGGCATTTGTGCTCTATTTTATTTCCTTTCTTCCTCCAAGCAGTATCTGCTCCCAGCAGGCTCTTGTTTATCTTAACTATAGAGTGCTCCTAATGTAATCCACTAATGACTCAATCAGCTCCCTGCTTTATAGTCTTGTGACAAACCAAAGTAGAAGAATTAAAGTTTTGGTTCCATGTTCCCATGATTCCTGTTCTCTAGGTGGGACTATCTTGCAACTAGGATGGATTTTTTTTTAATCACCACATAGTAGTCTCTAAGGCCCCATCTGCTCACCATGAGCAGTACTTCCAATGGCTTGGAAACCTTGCTCCTATTGATTTCAGGTTTCTCAAGATCACTCCGGAAATCCAAGCCTTGACACTGAAAAGTTGGGTAGCTACTTAGCAGTTGGGTAGCTCATTTTGTCTATCAGTCTAGCATCTGGCCACAACCACATCCTGTGAAGCTGTTAAGAGAGCAGGTGCTCCTATTGAAACAAGAAACACCTTCCTTTCCTGTTAATGCAGCACACCCTGTCCCATCTCTAGATACCTTTGCTAACTCAAAAACCCAACACAAACCCATTGTGTCTACTGTGCTAGATCTTTATAAGAAACTCAAACACCTCTGGAAAGAACACTGTGTGTCAGCCATTGATGGGGAAAATTTGAAATTTGGGATGCAAGATTTGAGAGTTTTTCTGGTACTATGAGTTTCCCTTTGATTTTATTTTTACTTTTGTTTTTGTGTTGTTGTTACCCACCATCCATCCCCCATTCCATTCCTGCTAATGAAGATTCTAGAAGTCTCTCATATAGGCTCTGCCTAAATTCTTGGTGATTAAAGCAACCACTTTCCCTTGATACTAAGAGCCAAATCTTGATGAGACCAATTAAAGTTTTTATGTCATATCACCACAAAGATATATAAAATAAGATTGGATACCACAATGGCTCCTCCTGATGAACAATTTGAAGCTTAGACAAAGCTACATCCTGTTTTCATCCCTAAGGCAGCTATTGGTTAGTCAAACTAGTCCCGAGTTTATCATCCCAAACACCATCCCAATTCTTCCAGTACTTGTTTTGCTGTGGTCTTCCCCCATGACCCTTTTTGACCGCTGCCTCCATCTTTGCACCCAGCTTTCCCTATGTGTCTAGTGCCTATTTCCAGCAACTGTATGATATATTTGTAAGGTGGTGTAACTTGAAAATGAGTTGTGTTTTCTAGGCTGTCTTGAAAATATCTCATATTCTTAAATTGAGTGGAATAACTGGAGTGCACAATACTTGATATTCAGCTCCAAATCAAGTTCGTAGAACCCATGTTTCATTGTTAAAAAGATCCCTTCTATATTTTTTCCGTTTTTCAGACAGTATTACAATGAGTTGGAGGCCTCCAATTCCAGATCCTCCTGCCTTAGCCTCTGAATATATCATATGTATATGATGTGAATGTATATGTGTGTGTGTATATATACATATATGTATATGTATTTCTTCCCATCTCCCCACTCTAACTTGAAAATAATTCTCTCTTAAGGACTCTCCCATAACCTTAAAGACTTGTGGTGTTTTTTCTCTATATTCTGTTCTCTGACCATCAAAACAAAACAAACTATTTCAAAATATGTGGGTCTTAAAACATTATTTTATCTTTCTAAGAATCTTTCCATCTGAATTCAGGGAAGATGGGAAGATTCATGTAGGTTTTTTTGTCTGTCTTATACAAGTAGTGCTAGGGCAGCTGAAGGTCCACTTTCAAGGTGGCTTCTTTACTCATACCCTGGTACCACAATGCCTCTTGATCTTTGTTTCTCCCCAAACTCCATTTCATCCTTTAAAGCTGCTTCAGGAGGCATGCTTGGGCTTCCTCACCAGCCTGGTATGCCCAGGACAGATGCATTTTTTTTCTAATTGTTTTTGAGACCCTGTTAGCTGAACCCAAAGATCTAGAAGCTGTGGAGATAAAAAGCCTGCTATATTATAAGACGATAGGCCACACAATCCTTGCTGCTCTGCCATTTTAACTCAAAAGCAATCATGGACAATACATAAACAAACGAGCATACATGTGTTAAAATGCAAACTTCACTTGCTAAAAAAACTGGCTGGCCTATAGACTGCCATTTACACTTGTTCTACATCTAGAGATCTGTTTTTTATCTAGAGAGTGCAAAGCACTCTGGGATCCCACTTTTTGGAACTTCATATGTGATGGGCCATAGAGGAGACTGAGCTTATAATAGAACAAGATAGAGGAAATATCTGAATGCTGTGTCCCAGTAACCAGAGAAAAAGGATTTTGTCTATGTGCCTCATTTTGAGATGTAAAACTTCTACTAGAAGCAGTGATTCAGGTTGTACCTCTAGCATATATAGGAGGGCTATTTAACAAGGCTAAAACCCAACATAAAGGAAATGAAACTGTTAGCTGAAAGGAAGGAAATGGAGAGCAGAGAGAATATTACCCATCTACCCATTTATGATCTGAGACATATGATACATGACAGGTTATTTTTTACTCCTTCTCTAAAAAAGTAGAGTCTAATTTTCCTGTCCTTGAATCAAGGTAGGTATTTTGAACTATTTCACCAATAGAATATGCTTTAAGTGATAATTGAGGCTAAGCTATAAAACCTCTTATATCTCTTGTTTCAGTCTCTTATGAGACAGACTAGGAAAAAGGACTCTTGTTCTTTAACAAAGTATGTACCCTGGGGCAGACATGCCTAGACATGCCTCCAGGAAAGACTTTAAAGGATGGAATAGAATGTGTGGAGAAACAGTGGTCAAGAAACACTGTAGTACAAGGGTATGAGTAAAGAACCCATCTTTGAAGTAGCTCCTCCACCACAGCTGTCAGTGGATATCACCTGGATCAGATGGAAAGCACCAATGACAACAATAGCGACACAAACAAATATACTACCCAGCTGAAACTTTCCTGAACTGCAGACCTGCAGAATTTTAGCAAAATGAAGCACGTTTCCTGAGTTAGCCACATTCCCTTGGAAGATCTTAAACATGCACATTTTAGGTCTCCTCCATAAATTCTGGGGTGTAGCTCACTGACATATGTGTTTGTTCATAAGCCCTTCAAGTAATTCTAACACACACCCCTGTGTGACCATTGCTGTTTCAGATAGACAGTCACAAAATCAAAGCAAGAGTCAGACAGAAGTTGCATGCAGTCACTAAATTTACTATGCTTGAGCTGGGGTGGTGGAAGCTGAGCTTCCATGTCCATAGGGAGGGTCTTCAGCAGCAACAAAGGAGGAAAATGCATCTGATCCAGTCTAGAAGCAGCAGTTAATCAACTGCAATGGCCTATGGGTTTTCTTTTCCATTTTCTCAATTTTTTCAGGCATGCAGAGTAGGCCAAAGTTTAGGAAATCTGAGTGGGCCCCTCCTTGCTCTGTAGCATAGACACCTGTGTTTTGTAACTTGAAATAACTTTGTAGCTTCAAGTAGCACATGAAGAATAAGCATTGTAATGCATTCTGTTCTTAAGTTGATCCAAGCAGTGTGAAGAGCACTTTAGGTATTTTATAAGCAGTAATCTGTCTTATTCATGAGAGAATGTTACCAGGAGCCCTATACATTGCTAAATGCACAAATGCATATGTGTCTTATATAAATGTCATAGTGTCTTCAGACAATTTATGCATAAGTTCCCAAATACTTCAAATCATTTCCAGTAACTTTTTATACCTAACACAATGTAAACATTATACTCTATAGTTTAGGAACAAATGACAAGAGAAAGAGCCTCCATATTCAGTACTAATATGATGTTTTTCTAAATATTTTTGATCTGTCGTTTATAAAGCCTGTAGATGCAGATACCTAGGATATAGAGGGTCACCTGTATATATAAATAAATACTATTACCAGGGTGAGAGAGAATGTCAAGCCTAGATCCAACATCTTAGATTCCAGTTCTGGTTGTGCTACTGTCTAACTACATTCTCTTGACTAAATTGTTTAACCACTCTCTATATGCAGCACCATTCACTATCAAAGTAAGGCTAATGGCTGTATCTATCCCATAAGGATGCTATGAGCTTAGATACTGTCTGGCATATAGTAAGTGCTCAATAAATCAACTATTTGTATTATGTCATTGAATTTTCATACCAGTGCTCCAAGGTAGGCGTTACTCACCCGGAAGCTCTCTGGGTCTTAGGCAGACTTGCAGAAGTGACCAGGCAAAGGTTTAAAGACAGTTTTCTTACAGCACAATGATCACACATTAGCCATCACACATACACATATGCTCCTCAGGCTGTTGTCAAGACTATATGTTGCTCTCCACAAACTGAAAGCAAGCCCCCCACAACTCATTGAGCATGGGGAGGTTGAGCTGGTGTCTACATAGAATCATCACCCCTACATTCTAGTGTCTATGACATGAAAAGGTTACCAAAATGTGCATAGAACTTGGGAGTATGCTGTTTCATATTTAACATGCCTTTGTTTGATAAATTCCTTTGTAGCATTTAAAAAAATTATTTAATTTTCTCCTGAAGTAAGGGCTATACTCCTACATGGTCTATAACCTCTATCTTTTTGTAAATCAGTTAGTCAAAGCATTTTTTTCACCTTCTAGAAAATATTCCAAATTCTTTAATTCTGGTAGCAGCATTTTAATACTATTTAGTAAAGGTCAAGATACAGTTGTATCATTATGGAAGAGTAGAGCATGCTAATTACTAAAGTCTACTTCATTTGTATATTGGAAATATAAGGATGGGTCAAGGGGTATCCCTGATCAGTTTTCCATTTGTTAATTTACTTTATTTTTAATTAAAATATAATTACATCATTTCTTTCCTTACTCCAGCTCCTCCCATGCCACCATCTCCACTGCCTCTCCAATTTATGGCCTCTTTTTCTTTAATTACCATTGTTACACATAAATACAACCTGCTAAGTCTGTTTAATGTGGTTTGTATGTGTCTTATTTCAGGGCAGGCCACTTGATATTGGATGGCAAATTAGGGACTCATCCCTAGGGAAGACTAATTCTACCTCTCTCAGCAGCAGTTAATTGCCTATACAGCTCTTTGTCTACAGGTAGGGCCCCGGTGAGATGTCCTCCATCCATGTTGACATGTCAACTGGTATTATCATTGTCCAGGTCTTGTTTAGTCAGTTATATTGTTGAGATTGCATGGGTGAAACTTCTGTGCAGATGAAAAGATTTATTTGGAGATCTAAGCTTCTGATCCAGTTGTTCTTTTTGTGCTGGGGAAAGCATCCAAGGTAAACATCACATTTTCTGGACCAGTATTGATGGAGGATAAAGCACTGATAAGATAAATAAGACACCTTCCTTTCCACCACCATCACCACAGACAGACAGATAGACATACACACACACACACACACACACACACACACACACACACACACACACACACACACACACACACACACGAAGGAGTGAAAAAACATCTTCCAGAGCTAACTTTTGGAAGAGATGAAACTTGGATGAATGGAAATAGCTATAGATCAACTGAGAAGTGGGAAATCAGGTAGAGTATGCAGCATGAAGAAAGATACGAGATCAAGAAGTTCCATATTGTCATTTATATGAGAAGATGCATGTGGCAGGAGAGAGAGAGCAGGGCAGGTCAACAGTAACAACCTCCTCATGGGGCCCTTGTATGTGGTGTAAGGCAAATGATGTTCAATATATGTGCTTACTATTCTCAGGTCCTCTAGAGGATCTGTTTGCAGTCTGGAAATTGTCTTGGCAGTCAGGAGCTGTTTTTAATTTTACACTAGGCCTCAATTCTATGCCTCCATTTCTAGACTTCTTTCTTGCATTATGTTTATTGACCTCTGTCTTTCCCTTTGTATTCTGGCAAGACACTCTGTTATTTACATCCTAGTTTCCTGTTGCATATACTAGTCAGTTTTGCTGTCATTTTTCCCAATGCATGTTTTAATTCAATAACTGCTTTTTTATTATTTTGTAATATTTTCATAAACAATATTTTTAAAAAATCACACAGTATCCTTTTTTATCATAGGATTTTTCTAGATGAACAATGCTATCATTTGAATATATCTCTTCCTTTGGAGGTCCAAATTACTCAGAGTCAGTGAATCTGAGCTTGCTTTACCCAGCAGGGCTTCATAAGGAGATGATTTGATCATAGGCATGGTTACCAGGTGTTTGAAAGGGTCTGCATTTGGCTGTATCTAGCAAGGGGGAGGTCTTTTGCCTCACCTCTTGGCATTGTTATAAAAAGCCCTTTTGAATAAAGTTCTGGGCCATTGGGTATTGACAAAGGTCCCCTGAAGCTATCCTGTGTTTCTGTCTTTCTTCTTGTCAACTGGGTCTCTTGTTCTACTTGATATTTTCTTACCTCTCTCTCCTCAAGTGTACCCTGGGAAAAGTGGGAACAGGCCTCCCACAGGTGGTGCTTGAACTAGGGACTTGGTGAAAGGAGAGTAGGAGACACTGTGGGAACAGGGGTGCATGCTCAGTAATGAATTAATGAATTAAGTTGAGGCAGTGGTCTTCTATTTTTCAGGAGTAAAATTTTAAATATAAAGCAGAGTACTTCAAATGAACTTGAAGTAAGTAGTTAAAGTTGGCTCTCTATTTCTATGTCTCTCTCTTTCTACTAAAGTAAGTCATAAGTTTAGTTTGAGGAATGTAAGCTTAGGTATATTAGGGTACAATAAGCTTTAGGTATGTGGATATTGTGTAGGCTTAAATATGTTAGGGTAGAATAGGCTTTAGGTATAGGGATATTGCGAAGACTTAGATATAATAGAAATTTAGAGTAGAGTGTTGGAATTCCTGGCCACTCCCCCAGCTAAGTAACTTCACATTCGCACTAAGTTCATGTGCAAAGGGAATCCCACCTCTTCCTCCTGCTCCCCCCTCTTCCTCTCTCTTTCCACGCGTGGCCGCACGCATGCTCTCTCTGTCTCTTTCTCTCTCTATCTCTCTCTCTCTCTCTCTCTTCCCCCCTTACTTTCTAATAAAGCTCTGACACTGGGTTTTGTCATGCCTCATGACCTTTTCTCGCATGGTAACCACAGCGCTGCAAAATGCAAAATAACATTGGTGCCGAGACAAGGCAGGCTCTCCCGGCGGGACTCTCTACGTCTGTCCGGGACCCTGCGCCAGCCGAGGTTCTGCTGTACCCACAACTGCTGCTTTTTTCATTTGCCCAGCTGCCGAACTGCTCCGCTCACACACACCGGTTGCTCCAAAATGGTGAGTTTTTTCCTCAATCCCTTGCCACTTCCACGACTGTAGCCTGAGATCTATTCCTCACTGTCAGACGCACTGTGTCCGCTGGCTGCGTAGGGCCTACACGTTTCACTGACCCGACGGGGTGGTAAATGCTGTAAGACTCCCGGGGAGTCACTGCCTATGCCAGCGGGGGCCCCCCATTCTCACTTGACAAAGCGCTGAAATGGCCTGTGCCCAAGATCCGTTCTACTGAGTGTCCGGGACCTTGGTAGCTGGTCATTCCTTTTTTTCTGTGCCTGCTTATAGACCCATTCTGCCGAGTGTCAGGGACATTGGCTTTTGGGGGTCATTGCTTTTTTCTGTGCCTGCTTATAGACCTGTTCTGCTGAGTGTCAGGGACCTTGGCTTTGGGGGGTCATTGCATTTTCTTTACTTTATAGACCATGGCTAGTGTCCGGGACCTGGCCTTGGTTCAGTGTATTTTTTTTTTTATTTCTCTCCCTCTCAGCTGCAGTCATGGGACATAAGGCTTCTTTCTCCCACTCTTCCTCTGAGAAATATAGCCACTTAACGGCTGCTCAGATCCTGATATTTCATGGGAATTATTTCACTTCTGCAGCGAATGGGCAAATAAAAAAAGTTACCTCATCTCCAAGCTTTCTACCTAAGCACTTTCTTAATCTTTTCTTCTGTCCACGTGTAAGCTAACACTGGGGAATCTCTGACTCCAAAGAACTTCCACCTATCTGACTTGTGCTCAGCTCCCTGGTATTGGGCGGGTCCAAAGAACTTCCATGCTCCAGTAATGGGCGGGCTCTTGAAATCCGCCTATCTGTTCTGCTCCACCCTTCAGTAATGGTGGGTTCTCGCCGGCTCTCCGGAACTCTAACTTCCACCTATCTGCCTTCTGCTCTGCTCCGCTCCAGTAATGGGCGGGTTCTCCAGAACTCAAACTTCAGCTTATCTGGTCTGCTCTGCTCTCTGTACTGGGTAGACTGTATGGTATCTAGCAGGTCGTTCCAACTGCCCAACTCTGGCTCTGACTTTCACTCTTCTTGTTACTCTTTCTCTAGCTGCCCTAAGCACAGAGAGGTCTGGAAGCAGGCTAGGATGCATGCAAATGGTTTTCACCAAACCAATCCTGCCCCACCCGTCCAGGGCTCAGGCAGTTTCTGATTAAGACCCACCTTGGGATTAAAATAATCCAGATAGCTTTATAGCCAGAGATCAGTTTATAAACTGCCTTTTGGCAAGTCTTCTTAAGGCTGTCCTCAAATCAGTAAACCACATGTAATAAAATCCATTCCATGTCTCCCAGAACTTCCCGGCATCAGGGCTGACTTAACCATCTTGGAGAGAGTGCCCCTCTCACATCCACATGCAGAGTCTCAGCATGGCATTCAAGGTACCATGGGAAAAATGACAAAGCCCGAAAACAAAACTGCCAAATTGTTGGAACACGCCATCCGACTGGCAGCTGCCTGAAGGCTTCCAGGTCCCTGTTTTAAGTGCCAGAAAAGGCCACTGAGCTTTGTGCCTGCCCTGCCCCATGTGGGCCAAACTGGGCCTTGTCCAAAGTGCCACCAAGAGACACTGACTGCCCTCGTGCACCTCGAGGCATGGGAGCATCAGACCAGAATCTCCTAGGCTTTGGCCATGGACTCACAGGGAGCCTGAGATAGCCATTACAGCATGGGCCAATCCATCTCCTTCCCTTT
>LZPO01047450.1:1907055-1928041 GCA_001675575.1 Neotoma lepida
GTCTTTATAGCCAATGTCCAACATCTGATGCTCTAGTTTAGGTTTAAAAAACAAAGAAAAACCAACTAAAATATGCTGACTATGGTGGTACATGCTAGTAATTCTATTACTCAGGAGACAGAGTCAAGAGGATTATGAGTTCAAGGCCAGCCTGAGTTATATAGCAAGGTCTTATCTCAAAATAAAGAAACAAAAGCCAAAATACCAGATTCTTGTTTCCTAGCTTCGCTTGCACCTAGGATATTAAAATGTAGCCATTAGATTAGTAATAGTAAGAAGTACTGAGAGAAATTCTTTGCCGCAGCAGCCGCAGCAGCATTTGCCCTTCCAGAGGTGGCAGTGTTAGCAGAGTTAACAATGAAGGTAACCAATATTCATGGAACTGGCATAAATCCTCTCTCCGCACAATTTTGATTCCTCTTCCAAGATCTTGCCTGTTTATTATCCAAGCATGATTCTATGGCTTTCTACGTATGTGTACAGCCTCAACATACCTTTAATTAATTTCTCTTTTGCTTAAATCAGACAAGGAAGTATCTTTTGCTTTTATACTAAGAAACTTCTTCCCTAGCCTCTCTAACAGATAGAAAATAAACAGCTTATGGTCCACTTATCAAGTACTATTTTGAGTTATACTCACAAGCTTTAATTCTACAGTCTTTTGTGGTTTTACCTGTTTTTATATATTAAATTTATCTATATCATGCTATCTTAAGGTACTTCCTTACAAACAGATATCATACACTCTTTCTGTAAACTCAGAAATATACCAAGGTCCTGAAAAAGAACACACTGAATACAGTTTACACTGATCAATATCACCTAGATAATATCAGAGTAATAGTCATTAGCAGAACTGAATAGAAAGGTAGATACCATTCTTTCTGGACCAAGACAGAGAACACATGAGTTACTTAGAATTAAAATTCAGTACCATATAAAAGGAACAAAAGATTTTAACTCAGTTCAAATTGCTTTGAATTTAGTTTAGTCAAATCAATTTTTGTAACTGGACAGTCTTAAAACAAAGACTGATTGTAGGTATAGTCTCCAGACTAAAATTAGATAAAATAAGAATGAAAGGATAAATTTCAATGTCATTGGTCTAATGTCATTGTTAGACTAATAATGCATGCTGCATGCTTTTCTCCTCTTTTTTTCTGTCCAAAGTATATTCACATAACAAGGTCAGAGAATGTTGGTTTGGTGTTGGGTGTCAAATAAATTAAAGAATGAATTGATGACAGATGCAGTGGAGAAAAAAGGTCTGAAATGGTGGCCTTCATTGTGAAAATGACCCATAGAAGATCTAGTTCTAGGAAGGGAAGATAGCTCACATGGTAGCCAGTTTCTTTCTTTCTCTCTCTCTCTCTCTCTCTCTCTCTCTCTCTCTCTCTCTCTCTCTCTCTGTGTGTGTGTGTGTGTGTATGTGTGTGTGTGAACTACTTATGTCAAAGCAGAGAAGATTATATGAAGTTGAAAAATCAGGATCCAATCCTACAGATGTCAGTGTTTTGATGAATCAATATTAAAAAATTAACTCTTTGGGGCTGGAAAGATGGCTCAGGAGTTAAGGGCAGTTGCTGCTCTTGCAGAGGACCTTTGTTTAGTTCCCAGCACACACATCAGGTACTTTATAACTCCAGTTCCAGGATATGATGCTCTTTTCTGGCCTCCATAGACACCAGGAATGCATGTGGTGCACATAAACTCTTGCATAGACACACAAACAAAAATTTAAAAAGGAAATCTTAAAAAGTTTACTCTTTTGTGTATTCATTTAACAATTATATATTGAAGACGTCTGCTATCATGTATTGCTGTAGACTCTGGAGCTGGACCTGCAAATGAGACAGATAAATCCTGAACTAAAGAATTTATATTCTAGTAAGATAGATAAACAATAAGCCATTAAAGAAACGGAAAATATTTCTATGCATATTGATAAGTACTATAAAGAAAATAAGGTGATGGAAGCTGGTACTTTAGGAATGGTTACCATAGAAATTCTTTCCCTGAGGTGGCTATGTTTGTCAAGAGACTTGAGTAAAATAAAGGAGTGATCAAAGCAAACATCTTTGCAAAGATGTTCCGGGGGGGTGGGGTGGTATGCAAGACAAGGACAACATCCCTGAGGGGTGATTATACTTAATTTGTTTGAGAAAAGGAAGGAAACCATTTTGTCAAGTAGGAATAAAAGGAGACAAAAGAGGAGAGCAGTTGGGCACTATGCTACTCAGATCTTTCGTCACTGAAAGACTTGTCACTCCAGCTGATCCCCATTAGCTCTGCTTTAACTGATAAGTGTTCTCTCAGAAAAGGTCTTACTTCTTCCAGGGTCAGCACAATGGTTAAACCGTGAGGGAGTATACCAGCCACATCCTGACCCAACTCAAGACAACTCTAAAGAGTTGTTCTACTTTCAGAGCAGGAGGTCAAACATGACTAAAGTTGAGTATGAATTGAAGTTCGTTTCCCATTCTTATTTCCTTCTCTTCCATGGACAGATGTTATTTACAAGGGAACTCTCTTTAAAAAAATAAAAGAAAAAAACCCCCAAACCATGCCCTCTAAACTACATCTCAGACAGCCCAACTTACAGAACAGAAGTAGGTGGTAATTCCTTTAGTAAATTTGGTTTTATTTTTAAGAGTGATGTGTAAGATTTTGTCCTAAGCAGAGGAACGTTATATTCCAATTTCTATTTTAAAGGGATTGTTTGGCTCCTAGATGGATAAAAGGGTATAATTAAAAAAAAAAAAAACACCTGAAAGTAGATTCTCCTCCAACAACCATGACTTCAGTGGCACTGAGTAATTAGCTAGGTTTCCAGCACCAGGCATGGTTTCCTTCTTGTTGAGCATGTCCTAAATCCAATTAGAAAGCTGTTGGTTACTGATAAGGCATGTGTACCACTACTGCACTCTTGGGGTTATCATGCCAAGCTACTAATTTACTAAACCAGTATAATCCTTAAGCAATAATCTATAAACGTTTGTTTTTATATCCACAGATAACTACAGTCTTCACCGCTCAGCAAGGAAATTTCTTTTTGCAACAGACAGAGACCAGTACAGAAAACCACAACTAATCTATTCAGAATTGTGGCTCCCATTTCCAGGGGCTACATCTACAAATTACTCCCCCAGATAAGGCTCACAGAACATTGCAGAAGAGATAGTGGAAAGATTGTAAGATCCAGAAGACCAGAAAGTTTGCTGTGAGATTATGTCTCCTAGCAATATCAGAAGCTACATCCATAAAGTCTCATCAACTTGACTGCCCAAACATGAGCTGAACAAGGATGACACTAATGGACATGCCAAAGTAGACAGGGAAAAGCCCATGTGGCCTCAACCCTCCACACAGAACTATAGGCAACTGAGGAAAGGTAGTCACACCAATTAGTTGTCTAGTGTCAAACAGTCAGCCTCGAAAACAAGTAACGCTATATGGACTGAACAGGTTATATTTATGAATATATATGTATATACATATATGAATGCAATAACAATTGAGCACAAAGAGATCATGAATTTGAAAGAGAGTGGATAGGGGTATATAGGAGAGTTTGGAGGGAGGAAAGGGAAAGCAAAACAAAATCTAGAAAGTTAGGAAGGTCTTGAAGTGATCTAAGCAACAGGTAATGGTGACATCAGACTAGAGAAGGATTAATGAAAATAATGAGAAATGGATAGGCCTAAGATGCATTCTAAAGACAGAGCTGAAAGGATGGGGTGATGCTCTTTATCTCCTTAAAGTATCCATTAAACTCTACAATTAGCATCAGACAAAGAAGTCACCTCCTTGTTGAGATGTATACAAAAACCTCATCTCTCTATTCAAATGTATATAATAAACAAGCTGAGCTTTTGGGGGCACTGCAGCTTCTACATCAGAAAATTCAGACCACTTGATCCTAGATTTTCTGCAAAACATTAAAAGAAGAGTCCCTTAAAAACATAGGTATTTTTACAAGCACAAGCATTGTTTACAATGCATAATGGCACAAGTCATCTCTCACATCTCTTCTATTTGTAACCTAAGACCTTAGTTTATCTCACAGGAACAAATGACACTGGGCTACCTGGGAGAACTCTTCCTTTTAGTGCTTAGCAGGCTGTTCAATTTTATGTTATAGGTCAGTGAGTTATGGTCCACAGCACAAATCTTGCCAATTGCATCATGTTTTCACAGGAACAGCATCACAATAATGATTTCTACATTGTTTCTATGTGGTTTGTGTGTGTGTGTGTGTGTGTGTGTTTCTGTGTGTGTGGTATATTAGTTTATGTGTTTATATAAGCATGTGACAATGTGTGTGCTACATGTGGTAGTCAAAGGTTATCAGTGAATATCTCCCTCTGTGTCTGTCCAACTTATCATTTGAGACAAGGTCTCTTCCTTGAATCTAGAGATCACTGAGTGAGGTAGACTGAATGGCTAGCAAGCTCCAGGGATCCATCTGTTTCTAATTTCCCAGAACTAAGATTATAGAAGCAGGTGGTCCAGGTTTTGCATAAGTGCTGGAGATCTGAACTTAGGTTCTCTTACTTGCTTGGCAAGAGCCTTACCAACTGAGCTATCTTTCTAATCTCAGATTTCTATGTTTTTAAATGATTGAATCAAAATCAAAACAAGAACATTTTGTAACCCTTAAAATGTCTATTGAACTCAAATTTCAATATCCATGTAGAAGTTTTATTGGTAAAGGATCAAATTCATGAGTTTAGGTATAGTCCATGGTTGCATTTTTGCTGCAAGAGTAACTGTGACAGAGAGCTCATGGTCTGTGAAGCCTGAAATATTTACCAGCTAGCCCTCATAGAAATGTTTGATGACATCTTGTTCTCACAGCAGTACAGCCTGGCAGAATGTTGAGACTGGGTTAGTGGGGCTGGTGACCTGTGCATGACTGCTAACTTTGTTCCTCCTGGATACTAGTGTGCTGAGCAATCGTTCAGGGTCATTTTTTAAGGTTTATTTGAAAGGTCTATTGAATTCTGACTTTTCCCATGATTTCTTCTGGTCATTTAAAGGTTTATTGTGATGCCTTTGGGTGTTGGCTCTTTTTTATTACTATAAAACATGGGTTTCAGACCTTTCCAGCTGACCTTGTAACTGTCAACTAGTCATATCCACCGAGTAACATGCAGTGACAAATGAAAGCAAACAGCAAATAATTTAGTGCCACTCTCCTCAATTTTCTATGGTGCACACTTCAGTTCCTGTTTTTGACCCTTGTTCCTATTCCTTCCATTTTTTGTCTGCCCTAGCAATTTGGACTTGACATTTAAACTTGATCTTCCAAGTATTAAGCCTTAGTATTCTCCTGGGATTTTGACTCATGTTTGCTCTATGGTCTTCAGCTCATATCTGTCTTCTATGATGCTCTAGATGGACTGTGAAACCAAAACACCTTGTGTTCTTTTTTATTATACCATAGCTATTTCTTTTGTCATCCCAAACCCTTGGCATCTATTAATCACTTTTCCATTTCTAAATATTTCACCATTGCAAAAGGAATCATACCATATTTTTTGTTTCACTCTATATGGGTGCAAGAGGTTCATTGTAATTGTTGCCTGTATCAATCATTTATTCATTTTCATCAATAAGTAGCATTACATCTATGTAGCATTACATATATGTATCACAGTATACTTAACCAGGCATCTGTTAAAGGATATCTAGGCTGACTGCTGACTTTACTCATTAAAATTAAGATGCTACTAACATTCATGTGTGGGTTCTTATGTAGGTCTCAGTTTTTATTTCTCTGTAATAAATGCCTGGGAGTTCAATTGCAGATTCCTTTGGAGTGAGGGTGGGTATTTTCATGATCAGAGAGACCACGAAGCTGCCTGAATGGATCCAGTTGATATACTGGAAGTACATTTTATTCATTTTACCCATCCATTCAATATCTTTTCGATATGAGCTATAAGGCACAATTAGTGTAAGGAGTACATCTGGATGCTTCCTTATCATTGGCAAAGCTTCCTATGATTGCTTGTGCAAGCAGCATCTCATCTGATAGATTTCCATTCAATCAAAGGGTGGAATGAATGTGTCTGGGCTACCTTCTGTTGCTGGGACAGAAACAGGGAATCTCCAAGTGTGGCTGCCTTCTCTTTGTGGTGTGCTGCTGAGTTTTCCCCTCATTCCTAATATTTCAAAAGACTATCTTTTCAGACATTTTCTTGAGGTATCATTTCATAATTCCCAGCAGGCATGGGGCTAAAAGGATCTATAATATTTTGGATGATTCACGGGTCTGAGATCATTTTAAAAATAAGTAAAGAATATCTGGGCATAGTGGTACATGCCTGTGTTCACAACACTTTGGAGGCTGAGTCCAAAGGATGGAGAGTTTCAGGCCAGTCTGGGCTAGGTACAAAGATCCTGTTTCTAAATACCAGAAAAAAACACAACTAAACAAAACATATAATTACAGAAACAGAAAATTAGAATAACAAAAATTAGAAATAGAAATAGGTATAGATTTTGACTTTTATGATCTTCTCAAAACAATGTTATTTAATAGGCACCTGTCTTAGACAGTGTTCCATGTCTGTGAAGAGACACCCTAACCACAGCAATTCTTATAAAAAAAAACATTTAATTGAGGCTTTCCTTACAGTTTCAGAGGTTTTTTATCCATTGTCTTCATGGCAGGAAGAATGGTGGCATGCAGGCAGACATGGTTCTGGAGAAGTAGCTGAGAGTTCTACATCTGGACTATAAGCAGCAGGAAGACAGAGAGACACTGGGACTGGCTTAGGCTTTTGACAGCCCAAAGCCCACTCTGAGTGATACACTTCATCCAACAAGGCCATACCTACTGCAACAAAGCCATACCTCTTAATCCCTCTCAAGTAGTGCCACTCTCTGATGACTAAGCATTCAAATATATAAGCCTATTGGGGGCCATTATCATGCAAACCACCACATTCCACTCCCTGGATTCAATACCCTTGTAGCTGTATCATAATGCAAATAAAATAAAATAAAATAAAATAAAAATGCATTCGGTTCAATTTCAAAAGTCCATATCATCTTTCAGTCTCAAGACTGAAAGTTCAAAGTCTCTTCTGAGACTCAAGGAAACCTAATCTAAAACTGTAATCTAAAACTGTAACCATCTATAGAATTGAAATGAAAAAGCAAATCACATACTTCCAACATGCAATGGCACAGAATACACATTAACATTCCATAAGCGAGGAAAGGGAGCATAGTGAGGAACTGCTGGACCAAAGCAAGACTGAAAACCAGCTGAACAAACTCCAAACTCTGCATCTCCATGTCTAATGTCAAAGCACTCTTCAGATCTCCAACTCTTTTCAGCTTTTTTGACTACAACGCACTTTTCTCTGCAGCTCTCCTTGGCATGTATCCCATTATTCTGGCATCTCCAACATCTTGAGGTCTCCAAAGAAAGCCATGTTTCACATTCACAGCTTAATGCAATGGTTTCTCTGGGCTTCCATGCACAAACACCCCTAACATATATCTAACATTAGTGGCTTTCCTTAGTCACAGAGGGAGATTCTACAACCCTATTCTTGTATCCTTAACTCTAAAGCCAGAACCAAATAGCTGAAACTGCCAGATTCTTCTGGCTGCTGGGGCTAGAAGTGGGCCCTCTTGTTCAAATACATTTCCAACAGCTTTCTGGTTTTGATGGTTTCCTTCACTGCTTAAACTTTTCTTTAATTTCTTTCCACAAGTTGGAAGCTTAGCTGGGTGAGGTCTTGCCCTGAGGTCACCACTCCTTTTGTGACATTTAACACCACACTTTTCTTTGAAGATTTTATCTCCTTGAGCACTTGCCTCAGCTCCATTAAATGTCCTTTTCTCCTCAAACTGTACATTTTGTATTTTTCCTTGCCCATCTTTCTCCATTTCATTATGGATCTGCATAAGACTGGCCACTAATAACTGCAAGACAGAGTCAGTACTAGGCTGTCCTACTCTTCTGCTAATGCCAGTAATCTAAAACTCTTCAGGTGAACATTAGGCAGACTTTTAGAACAGGGGCAAAAAGCAGCCAAATTATTTGCCAAAGTATCACAAGAATGGTCTTTAGACCATTTACTAATATTCTTCTCCTGTAAAACCTTTTGAGTTGGCCCCACATATTCCACATTGCCCTCAGTACCACTGTCTTCCATGCTCCAACTACCATGGTTCATTAAATCCCTCCTAAAGCTCTCAACTGCTTTCCTAATCCTAAGGCCCAAAGTCCACATTCTGCCAATAAACAGCACAGTCAGGCCTGTCACAGCAGTTACCTGATCTCTGGTAAAAATTTCTGTCTTAGTCTGTATTCTCTTGCTATGAACAGACACTATGACCATGGCAACTCTTATAAAGGAAAACATTTAACTGGAGTTGGCTCTCACTTTCAGAGATTTAGTCCATTATCATCATGGTGAGAAGCATGGCAGTGTGCATGCAGACATGTGGCTGGAGAAGAAGCTGAGAGATCTTCATTCAGAACTGCAGGAAGCAGAAAGAGAGGGAGACCCTGGGACTGGCTTGGGCTTTTGAAAGTGGAACATCTCCTCCAACAAAGGCATACCTCTTAATCCCTCTCAAGTAGTGCCATACCCTGATGACCAAGCATTCAAATATATGAGCCTATTGAGGGCCATTCTTATCCAAACCATCACAGTGCCTATGACTGTTACTGATTTCAGCCTTTTAAAAACATGTGAGAGTTTTCCTGGTTTTCATATACCAGAGTAAACTACCCAGAACTCTGTGGGACTAATGTAAGAAGAGTTAATAAACACAATTTTATATTTCTATCATTTTCTTAAAAGATGGAGAATGAATTAATCACAAGATAAAGGTCAAGGGATTATAAGTGTTTAAAGCAGAATTTGCCCAAAGTTCTCTTAATTAATGCTCATAAAAGTCTTAGAAGATAACATAAATTTTTTATAGAGATAGAGGAAGTGGGGATGGTGATTTAAAAAAAAAACCTATGGACATTTGAAAATCTATATGGAAACCTACTAGTTTATAAATTAATCAGAAGATATAACTTAAAATAGAAGAATTTGAGCAGAAGTATCCTATATGGTTACATAATACTTCTTCAAGAACTCACTGGTTTTTAAATGAAAATCTAAGCGCCAGATGTGGGATACAACCCTAGGAGCTATTGGTCACAGGGACCCTCAAAAGCTCTCAAAACAATAGAGGCTATTGCTATTGCTCTTGATTGCCCACTAGAACTATATGATAAGAACCTATGGTAGACATCACACACTTTGGATACCGGACCCAGAGAAATCAAGTGGAACTGGCTAGCTTTCAACATTACAGAAGATGATATGCAGGCTTCTCAGGGGAGAAAAGAAATCATCAATGGTGTTACCCAGTTGTGGATCCTGTGTGTTAAAATACCTACTTACCAGGCAAAATAAACTCAATAATGTAATAGTGTCACTACTCTTGAGGGGATAATTACCATTTCTGAAGCCTTTTCCATGTGAGAAAAATATGTGTCTAGTATTGTAAAGCTGGTCAAAAGCCTATAAGTAGGGAGGTCACAGCCCTGAGGGATGGGGACCTACTACTAATGGTTTAGGAAATGTTTGTGTTATCAAAGTACTTCTGAATATTTATGTTGATAGCAACAGTCCAGTGTTGCTCTCAGCCTTGGCTGTGAAAGCTTCTTTTTGCAGTGGCTGACAGTTAATGTGGAGACTTATAAATTGTCAAAGTGCAGATAATAAATGATTTTTGGGTGCTTAGCCCTGAGTGGGAAATCTCAGGGAACAGCACTGAAGAGAGGGCAGAAAAATTGCAAGATCAAGAGGGTAGGGAAAAGTTTTATGAAATTCTGCCTTCTGAATATGACATAGCTGTTGAAATTATGAACACACAGAAGTTGTGGCTACCTGCACAAGTCCTGCATACAAAACATATGTAAGGAGGATGGGGACTACTTGAGAAAAGGGGTATCAGCAGGAGTAGAAAGAGGATAAGAGAGGGTAATTTGTGCTGAATATGATCATAATACATTACATATATATATATGAAATTGTCAAAAATTAACAAAGGGGAAGGAATTTTGTAAGATAAGTATTATTTCCTCCATTTTATAAGTTGTAGGACTCAATCTTAACAAAAATAAAGTTAAATAACTTAACCTTAGGGAAAAAGCAAATTTTACATAGATTTGAGGCATTGTAACGGGTGGGGCATGAGCAGAGCTGTATACATATTTCAAGCTCTGGCCTCAATGCAGAAACATTCTATGGCAATTTTTTTAATTATGCTAATTCAATCTTCCATATTTCTCATTAAGCAAAATCTTTGTGAATACAGTCACAAACTACAAATTTGTTGGGGAGTACAGGCACAGGATCCATATCTCTGGATGGAGCTGTAAGAAGTCTGTCACTACCCCTTTGGGTTCAATGTCATAGAAATGATAACACTGTGTTTTCAGAGGTCAATCTTAAAAGATTTCCCAAATAAGTGATATAAGCAGGGCTTATTTAGCTGGCAGCTAAATGAGAACATGTATAACAGAATAAAAGCTTCTATGTTGAAAGTACAAGTATTACTGTCTTAAGGAAAAGATCATTTCTTGATTTTTGCATCCTATTGCTCTTTGTGTATGATGGTTTGAATGAGAAATGCTCCCTTGTGGAGGCCAAAATCACTCAGGGTCAGGGAATCTGCATAAGGGGATGATTTGACCACAGGTGTGGTTACCAGGTGTTTGGAAGGGTCTACACTTGGCTAGGAGGAGATCTTTTGCCCCGCCCCTTGGCATGTTATAAAAAGCCCTTTTGAATAAACTTCTGGGTGATGAATTTTGATCCGGGTCCTCCAGAAGTATCCTGTGTTTCTGTCTGTCTCCTCTCCGCTATCTTTCTATCTAAAAGTTTCTTACTTCTCCCTCCTCCTCATAGGAACCCTTTAAAAGATGGGAGCTGGCCTCCCACAGATGGTGCCTTGAATAGGGACTTAGGTTCAGGGACCCCCACACCCCCTCCATAGGCTCGTGTATTTGCCCAGTTAGTGGTACTGTCTGGGGAGGTGGAGCAGCCTTGCTGGAGGAAATAAGTCATTGGGGTGAGCTTGAGTGTTCTTAGCCTCATCCCACTTCCAATTGTTTCTCTGCTTTGTGTTCCACATTGATGATGTGATCTCTCACCTCCTGACCTCACAGCCATGCCTCCACTTGCTGCCACCTCCTTGCAACCATGACCACCATGATGTACTCAGGAACCATAATCCAAATAAATCCAAAATAAACTATAAATTGCTTTTCATCATCATATTTTATCACAGCAGCAGAAAAGTAACTAATAGAGTCTACTATGGTAAATATTGTAGCTCTTAAAACTTAGTTACAGCAAAAATTAGAGACAGAAGATTGCAGCTGTAGAATCTTTGCATGCAAGGATATCTGCTTGAAATCTCAACTCACTCAGCTTTGTCAGTTAGCAGTTCTGTGACCTTAGGCAAGTGACTTAATATTACTGAATATTGGGGCTTTTACTAAGAAAATAATAGGAATTTTTTTCATATGGATGGATGTTCAGAAAATTAAATTTCTCATGACTCTTGAGGAAGAGACACAGAACATTATTTTTTTCTTTTCCTTTATCCACTCATAGAATAAACTGGAATTAAAAAGATTGAGATTAAATTCTTACAGAGGAACACTCCAGTTTCTCATGTGAAATCTGAATTCCAAGTTGAATCATTTGTGTGGTCAATGACATGAGTGTTAGCATAACCCACTGAGATATTAGCCTGGGTTTTGTTCTCTTCTTCTTGCTGTGAAGGGTTTAGGAAGTATTCTCATCTTTCTCTGAAACTTTAAAATGCAATCTCATGTTGGCTAGCTGAGTTCAGAACTCTTCCTTATGGTATTATTACAGGTTTGTGTACTTTACGTCTGTAAAAGTATAATTTTTTAATTCAATGTATTTTTTTCATTCAAGGCACCTTGATCATGATCATGCCTTGCCCCTCCCCAACACCTCCCAGATCCTCCCCAACTCCCTACCCAGCCAATTCTATGTCAATCTAACATTTCCTACTAAATCCATATTCTGAAAAGAATAGCCTCAACCCTGGGACTTCAATGTTAAACACATAGCCACCACTCTAAAGGAACATTGCAAAGTATGCACTGAATCTCATAGTTGCTGCCTATTAGTGACCATCTCTCAGTCTTCAAATCACAAGTAAGCATGTGAAGATCCATGTGATATTTTATAGAAAATTCCTGTATAAAATAAACCCTCTCGAGTCTTAAATAAAACATCCCTGTCCATATTTCCTTCTCAAACTTATACAGTAGCTCCTAACTTCATGTGTGTAGAAATGCAATCATACTATATTCCCGATCTCCCCTCAATGTGTGTGTGCATGCATGTGTGTGTTGGGGGTGGAGAAGGAGTCTCTGCGAAGCTCAGAGTGGCTTCAATTTCATGATCTTCCTGCCTCTGCCTCCTGACTGTTGGGATTACAGGTGTGCTTTTGATTCAGAGGATTTTGGACTAAAAACTTAAAAATACTCCTACATATGAAAAATAAATGATAGTATACAAGCAGACTAATGTCAACACACCTATTTTTAAATTGGAAAAATGAAAAATAGTGATCTCTAGAGATTCACTGGAGAAACACAGGGAAGAATGCTTCATTATCAAGTTTCAATTTTTCTCCTTAGCCATTATATATCATTTTGATCCAGATAGCCAAGACATGGCAGAATATGACACCCAATAGGAAGGTGTTAATTCTATAATTCTAGAGGTTAGATATCAGCATGCTTTCCTCTTCCTAGGGAAAAATCTGTTCCTTATCTCATCTAGCCTCTGGTAGCCATTGACATAGTTGGTGCTCCTTGGCTTGTAGACACACTGACTTAAATTTTGCTTCTTTTTTACATCTTTTGTTCTGTATAAATAACCTCTCTCTGCCTGTGTCTCCAGAAGAGACTTGCAATGATATTTAGGGTTTAGTAAGATAATCTAGGATAATCCTCCTTTTTTTTAAGAATCTTACTTACACTTCTAAGAGCCTTATTTGACTATAAGTATTAAGACTTGGTATCTGAGTAGCCATTATTCAACCTAGTATCATTTTAAGTCAAGTGTAATGAGATAATGTCCTTATATCTTTGCAGACGATAATGTCCTTATATCCTTGCAGACATTTACTTCTACAGTTAAGTAGTTTATAGCTATCCTGGCAGAATAATTCCACCTCCTACTCTGTTGATTCTCCTCACATTGGAACATGAAGGTTCAGGGCCCACTATCCCATGGGACTAGAACTAGGAGTATGGAGGTAAGTAATGGAGAAGAGGAGAATGGAAGGACCCAGAAATTGCTCTGGACAAAATCTTTCTAAAATAATATCCTATCTAAGAGAGCAACTTAGTGAAGATTTTCCTAAATTTGGCAATCCTAAAAATGAACACATTATTGTCCATAACAGGCTGTAAAGTACAAAGAAACTTACTAAGCTCCCAGAAAAAAATTGGAAATTTATACCATCCCTCCTAAAAGAATGAATTACCTTTGTATTCTCATATGCATATTCTCATATGCAAAAATGTGTGAGCTTGTGGACAAAACTAGAGGAAAGAAGGCACACAAATTTCTAGATTCTTGTGATATCTGACAAATTTTACAAAAACCTTTCAATTGGTTTTGATTTCTTTTTCTAGTGAAGATTACCTTTAGGAGTTACATTTTGTATTCGTCTTCCAAACTGACTTGGCTGCATGGTATTTTATACAATTATAGGCTGGTGGAACCTTTACTTCGGGCCTGACTTTCACATTGCTTCAGAATTTAGGTCAATTCACTCCATACAGGAAGGGGAGCTGCTTCAGGTGTCAGAGCTCTTCAACAGTCACAAGAAGTCAATCTTATTTCCAGTTTGACCAACCTGACAGTCATTTTCTAGCCTCCTGTATGGGGTAACAGCCTACACTCAGTGTTTCTCTCATCTATGCTGGGAAAGCAAGTACACAGGAGTGAAGGAGTGAAGAGTGTATGGTGCCCCATCCATTATTGATGCATGCAAACCTTCCTTCCTAGATTGAGCAAGCTAGCTCATGAAAGACCTGTGTGGGCATCTCTAATTGCCCTTCCTTGATGGTGGTGATATGGTGGCACTAAGGAAAGTCTAAAAAGATGCATTCTAAAACTCATTTGTGTATTTACCATAGGGGTGCTAGTGAGGAAATTGTCTATCATGTTTCTGTTTATGAGAACTCCAAGGAAACATTTCACTCCGGCTCTTGGGAACACCAGGTTTAAGCTTATTGCATGGATGCTGTCAATCATGTGTCTTGTTTTGTCTTTCACATTTCATGTCTCCAGCCAGACTGTGAGAACTTAGAACATGTATCTCAGTTACCATAGTGACCTCCAGCCTCATCTCAACTACTCCCCGCCTCCCCCACTTTCCTACTTTTCTCATTTACTTATTATGAATTATTGCATATCTTAAAGTATTAAATGCTTTGATGTAAGCCACCCTAAAAACAGATTGCAGCAACGTGAGAAGAAATAAATAACTTAAAAACACATTAGGTAGTTACACAATAATAAAACACATTGTCTTTCAAAGCATCATTAATTATAGTTTATTTCTGAACAGGCCTTTTGCTACCAAGTCCCAACCATTTTTTAGTGAGAAAGGATATGGGTTTTGTTAATGGAACTTTAGCTGAGAGGAAACTCCAGATGACAGGAGCCTCAATTTTTCTTTTACTCTCCCCCTGCCCGCTTCATTTTACACTATGATTATTGTTCATTTCAGAGTACAAAGCTTCTCTGGGTCCCAGTTTTTACTTTTTCAAGTAGGTTAAGTCAAATTACACATGACAGAAACAACAAAAGCCTTCCAATCTGCAGTGCTTTCTGCTCCAGAGAGAACCCAGGCTGTGTGCTTGTTTCTCTGCCCTGAGTCAGCAGTTAGGGAGATAAAGGCCATGGGGACCTGGCTGAGCTTGTAGAAAAAATAAGCAGGGAATGAGAGTGAGAGCTAGAGCAAGAGAGAGACCGAGAAAGAGAGAAACTGGGAGCAGGCTGTATTTTAAATTTGAAAAGGAGCCCTACTCTTCCCCAGCAGAACAATTGTGTTGTTAATACAATTCAGAAAAGGACTAGGGGAGTACAAAAATGAAAAGAACCATGTTTTTGTAGTACAGTTTAATTAACTGTGAAGCTCAACTCCACTGTGAAATAAGAGCTCTCCCAGGTGGAAGAAGTAATCCAAAATATCTAGGTAAGACTATTAAATATAAAGGTCCCATTATCTACCTGGCCTGCATCATCCCATTTTCATATTATCCAAAGACACAATATCAGGTCTTTTGCTGACTGAATGATCTATGCTCACCAAGTCTGTTAATTCTGATAGTAATCTTGTTTCATTGTTTTTCTGGTCCCAATTTACATAGTCCCTAGTTAACTATGTATGTGGTTTTAGTTTATCTCCAACAAAGCTATAATTTGGTGAATTTTTCTTTTCTTGTCGTGATTGCTAAAATGCCATAGCCCTCAGCATGTCCAATCTTTAATTCCATGCCTAAATTATGTTCATCATTTAATATATTTTTTGACTTGATACTATGTGATTTAAAATTTAGATAGTTCTATTTTATCTTAGGATTTATGAAGCAATTTTCCATTTTACATCCCCTTGACTGTCAAGTTTCTCATAACCTTGACAAGACATGACTTTATTTACTTCCCCAGGCTCCCACACCATCTTACATATTTGGTCTCCACCTTATGATTTACTGTCTGTTTTTATGTCTGGTCCACTGGCCATTCACAGAACCGGTTCAGACCAAAGCTCAGCATGCAACCCTATGCAAATGAACACCGTTCTTTTTGACAGTCTTTGCTCACTCTGTCAATTCATGATAGCATCTCATCTGCATGTTCCTGAGCTGCTTTGGGGCTTCAGTGAGGTGACATTTTGTGTCAAATGATAAATAAATGAAACCAAAGTCTCAGAGGAAGCCATCTGTGTTAAACAAGCAAGCATCATAGAGAAATGATGCTGGAAGCACATAAAAATGATAAATATTGATTTTGACTCACTATACCTGGTAGGATGTGTGTGTATGTGTGTGTGTGTGTGTGTGTGTGTGTGTGTGTGTGTGTGTGTGTGTGTGTGTGTGAAGTTGAATAGGAAACTATTTCCTGTCTGGAAAGGACAAAAGACAGGACCTCATAGTGTTGAGGTTGAACTGAACCCCTGTGGGAGGATGAGTGTGAAATAATCACAGGCATTTCACTCCAGATGTCTTATGTACACATCTATTTGGCACCCTGGGCATTGGCTTTCTCTAATATGGAGGGAATTTTAGTCCTTTTTGCTTAACTGTCCTTACTTGTTAGTAGGTAACAAGGAAGGTTTAAAGTCTTGACACCACACCATATCCCAGAGGGTCTTATCTGTCAACCCCTGTCCTTGTTGCATTATTTCAACATTTCTGAGCACAATTAAGGCAAATGCACCATGAATATTTAATTTTAATAAGCTGTCAAGACTATTTGTTTTACTTACAGTGCCATTTCTGTTTGAAGATAGCTCCATGTTCCATTCATTAAATGTTTTTATGTAACAAGTGCTAAGGCAGATCCTTTCCATTTGGTGGCTCTTTCATAATAAGGCTTTGGAAGTTATGTGAACTGTGTGTAAATAACTGCTGCACCTGCAATCTCCTTCTTCATCCCAATCCCTATAATCTCACTGTACCCAAATAACAAAGGCATCCATAGGAAGGAATTAAAAAAAATCACACATCATTGGGACAGTAAAGAACATATTATACAGTCAAAGGGACATTAAAGAAAACAACAGTAGTGCTTAACATGTTGAAGATACCAGATACATACAAAACACTCTGCTTGTAGTCTATTCCTAAAATACTCCTGAAAACTAGGTACTGTAGAATGCAGAAATAGATTTATTGTTCTCTACTTGACAGGGGGAAAGGACAATTGTTTGACTCTTAGAAAGATTCATTTCTTTATGAACTTACTGAGATCTAGGGCCTGGCTTTCAGTCTCATGGGCCTAAAGATCTGAGTATATTAGCTCAGTGAATGTGGAGCCATCTTTCAGAGGTAAATCATAAGAGACGGAGAAATCACCATTGGACAAAGTTGTTTTCAAATCCACATGCTCAGCATTTGTATCTACCAGGGGCTCCCCAGGAGAAAGAAGGCATGTTGAAATTAGAATAACCAGGAAAGGGCTGCATAGTGGGTTATTTACAAGAATGTAAATAGGAGTAGAGGAAGCATATTGGATAGTAGAAAACTAGGAGTTAGTAAAATGCTGTCTCCACCTGTAAGCCTGAAGGGAGGAAATAGAACCAGTAAGAGTGTTGCTGAGGAGATTACCTTCCTTTGACAGGAGCTGCAATCCCAGTCAGCAATGGTAAAAATGGAGAAACTACAAGAATGACTACCCTGCCCCTCTCCAGTCTCCAGGTAGGTCTCTGGTAAAGCCAGGAAACATGGCAGAAGGGAATTTCATTCTTTGAGGCAAGGTATACACATTAGTTCCTAAAGTAAAGAACAGTGAGAGAAAGTTGGAGAGTAAATGTGGGGTGGCAAAGAGAAGCTATTCACAAGATTTCACTAAGGAGTTGGTATATATGCTAGTTTTCAGTAGCCACATGATGTAAAGAAACAAATCAGGAGATAAATTTGTGAGTGAATATGGACTTACAGCAAAGGAAATAAAGAGTGTGGAATATTTAGTGATGTCAATCTAACATTATCTGCTAAATCCTGTTATAGAAAGGATGACCATAACCATGGGACTGAAATACTAGAAGCTAAAAAGCCCTACAAAAGTCATTTCAATACAAGAAACTAGTCTGAGATTTAGTGACTTAAGACAATAAACCAGTAAGGACAATATGCATCATTATTCTCATTTTACAGATAACAAACTTGGGAACGCAAATCGAACAGAATTCACAGCCTGTTTCCTTTCTACTGTTTCTTCTTACTTTGTTTTATGAAAACACTTCTACTGAAATACAAATGGGCATCATTATCACCAGCAATATTGCCATCATCACTATCATTAGAATTATCAGTATTTTGACAGTACAGCCCTGCCACATGGTAAAGTAACAGTTCCCCAAAAGAAAACTTCATTTTTCTATTTTTGTTCAAGCCAATAAGAATCAGTCTTGTGGAGGTTTTAATGAGAATGACTCCCATGGGCTCATATGTTTGAATACTTGGTCTCCAGTTGGTAGAACTATTTGGGAAGGATTAGAAAGGTTTCTTGTTGGAGAAAGTGTGTCACTGAGGGTGGGCTTTGGGGTTTTAAAAATGCATACCTTTCCCAGTTAGCACTCTCTGCCTTGTGCTTGTGGATCAAGTTCTCAGCTACTGCTCCAGCACCATGTCTGCCTGCCTACTGCCATGGATAGTCATGGACTTAACTTTCTGAAACCTTAAGTCACAAATTAAACATCTTTCTTTATAAGTTGCCTTGGTGTGTTGTTTTATTATATCGGTAGAAAATAACTAAGACACTTGGGTTTATGAGTAAGACAGAAGATTAGAAGCTGCCTCTATGCAATCTAATGAAAGAAAGAGCTGGAGTGGAAAGAAATGAAAGCCTAATGATATCTTCTCTGTAAAGAAGCAACCAGGAGCAACCATCAACCAATGCTTAGCTGAAAAGCACACCAGACTGAATTCCATCCTTAGCTGAAAAGCATACCATCCTTGGTATTTACCAAGGATGTGGTTTCCCTTTGTAGTCATGGGTACTGTAAGAGCAGAAAGCTAGAAAGAGACTAACCAGGCTATGGAGATGCAACCAGAGTCTGGCTGCAAATGTACAAGGCCACACCTCCTAATAGTGCCCCTCCCATTGGGGGCCATTTTCTTTCAAACCATCACAACCCCATTCCCTTTCAAATTTATGACTTCTTACTATTGAATTATTAATGGTTTATTTATATATATATATGTATATATATATATATTACCCATTGAGTCAGGCTCTGCCCATATCCTCCAAAATTTATGTTTTGCTTATCCCAGACTCTTCCAACCTAATTCTTGAGTATTGCTTCTAGACCATAAAATCCATCTTTATAAGTGATGTCACTTGCATTGTACAACAGCCTAAGTACTTCTATGTTATCTTAGGACCAGGCCAAATCCTGACACCCACAGGCATTATGTTTACCTCAGCCATTCTCCCTAACCCTAAATCTTGGGCATAATCTCTCAGTCAATACTATCCATCTTTGTGACAGAAGCCACTTCATTTCTGTATGTTGTAAAGAATTTCAATGTAAACATGTCTTAAACTCTGCCATACTCACAAGACTGAGTTAATTGTTATCAGAAAACTTTTTTCAAAAATTAGTCTGTTCTTAAATATGGCTAAAATAAACCAACTGGTATCAGACTCTGAAAGTTTGGTCTAGCACCTGCTACCTAAGTTGAGCTGAGCTGAGTTTCATTCTTCACTTACCTAGATACCCCCACACCTAACGCTGCAACTGTGGCACTTATATCTCGACAGTAGACAACAGCTGTCTAATTGTACATAAGCTCAACAGGATGGAAATCATACCTGGTACAGGAAATCTAGACAATTGCTTGTAGCTAGTGAGGTCATAGATATCAGAGGAGAACCTACTACTGCCACTTTCTTAAACCAAACTGTTTAAGAAAGAAATTTCTAACTGTATTATAAATACTTATCCATATACCCACAGAGAAGTGTAGCACTCAACTCACATCATTTATTTTTATTTTTTTATTTACACTTACGTACTTAAATTACTTGTTTGGCTATAACTTGTATCTTACCTGAATAGCCTTTTATGAGTGTTCTTTCTTTCCTGTATCTATTATATAATATTTGCTGTATTATTTCTTATACCTCTAATTGATTTGTTTGACTTGTCATTTATACTGTATTTCTTCTTTTTCTCTATTTCCATCCAGCAAAGTTGTCTTTTAAAATTGGTAAATAAATAAGAATATTTTAAGACAAGTACAAGCCAAGCCATGGCAGTTGTGCAAGCACTGCAGAAAATATGTAAAGGTGTTCAACCTACACAATGAATATAACATACATGTAAATAGACTAAAGAACAGAAATAGCTTAATCATTTCATATACACCTGTCTCTTATACACATCTAGATGTGTATAAGAGACAGGTACAAGCCAAGCCATGGCAGTTGTGCAAGCACTGCAGAAAATATGTAAAGGTGTTCAACCTACACAATGAATATAACATACATGTAAATAGACTAAAGAACAGAAATAGCTTAATCATTTCATATACACAGACAATACTTTTGATAAAGTTCAACATCATTTCATGACAAAAGCCTTGAAGAAAGTAGCCATAGAAGGAATGTGCCTCAGTATGATAAAGGCTATGCATGATAAGCCTCTAGCCAATATTATATAATATTAAATAGAGAAAAACTGAAAACACTTTCTCTAAAATGTGCACTGAGACAAGAATGTTCACACTCTCTTACTCAATACAGTACTTAAATCTTAACTGTATAATAAGACAAGGTATAGAATATTATTTTAAGATGTAGTATATTTGTTTATGCTGTGGAATATTTGTTTGATGATGTAAAGATGTGTCATATTGTTTTATGTTGCATTTGTTTAACTCTGTGAAGCTGTGTTACTTTGCCTATCTAAAACACCTAATGGTCTAATAAAGAGCTGAATGACCAATAGTGAGGCAGGACAAAGGATAGGCAGGGCTGGCAGGCAGAGAGAATAAATTGAAGGAGAAATCTGGGAGGAAAAGAAAGAGCAAGAGAACAAGGAGAGAAGGACATTAGGGGCCAGCCACCCAGCCACCCAGCCAGCCGTAGAGTAAGAGTGAAAGTAAGATATACAGAAGTAAGAAAAGGAAAAATCCCTGAAGCAAAAGGCAGATGGAATA
>LZPO01047450.1:1928452-1938880 GCA_001675575.1 Neotoma lepida
AAAACAAAACCAAGTTTAAAAGAAAAACCAAAAACCAAACCAAACCAAACAAAACAAAGAAAAAAAACAAAACAAAAACAAAAAAGGAGAAGGATCTTGTCATGGAAACTGTAGTGTGGCCCATTGAGACACACAGTTTATCTTTTAGTCTGTTCATCTTTATTTGCAAGTGTTCATTATCATGAGTCACTGGTCTGGTCCGAGGCCTCTGGTCTCTGCTACACCACCTATAATGAGTTTTCACTGGGGTTCCTCTTGTTGTCCTTTGTCTTGCGGATCTTGCAGTTTTGGATCTGTATGTTCATCCCCTTCACATGCTCCAACAGTTCATAGAGGGTTGTTGGGGTGGGCCAATACATAGCCCTGGTTCTGGGACTGGATGATAGCTGGGTTAGTCAGCTCACTAGCTCCTCATTGTCACTACCTGGGTAATCTCTCCAGCAATGCCTCAGCTAGCTCACCCAATACAACCTACAGCAAGAAATGGGGTCAGTTCTCCTGCCCTGGGGCCCTCAGATCCGGGTCACCCACATTCAAATTGCCAGGGCCAACATAGTTGTGGTGGTTAATGTTGATTGTCAACTTTACAGGCTCTAGATTCACTGCCCCCCCCTGCAAAAATTAAACCCTGAATATATCTGTGAGGGATTACCTAAATTTCATTAATTGAGGTGGGAAAACCCACCCTAAATGTGGGTAGTACCATTCTATGGACTGAATTTCTAGACAGTATAAAGATGATAAAGATAGCTGAGCACCAGCATTTATCACTCTCTGTTTCCTTACTTTGAATACAGTGTGACCAGAAATGCCCTCTGCCTCTTGCTGTACCTCCTTCCCTATCATGATGATCTGTAACCGCCTTCCTTAAGATGTTTTTGTCAGGTATTTTGTCTAAGGAATGAGATAAGTAAGTAATACAGAAAATTGCTACCAGGAGGTGGGTCATTACGGTGATAAACCTGACTGTGTTGTCCTTAGGTCTTTGGAACTGGCATGTAGAAAGAATGTTAGAAAAGCCCTTGAGTGCTGTAAGCATATCTTAACAACCATTGTGGTAGGATCTCAGTGGTCAAGAATGTTTAGAAGAATATGGACAGTAGAGGCCCGGTTAATGGGGTTCCCGAAGGGAACAAGGAGTCTATAGAAAACTGAGATGCAGATCATTTAGTTTCTATCCTGGCAGATAATCTAGTTTCATTTCTCACAGCAAAAGAAACAAGTGTGAAGATGCAGCCCACAGAATGGAATACTAGCTTTGCCAACTTCCCACCACATAGGGTGTTAGTATCTAGAATATATAGAGAAAAAAATTAAACATGGAAAACCAAATCTTTTCAATTAATAAATGGGCTAATAAACTAGACCTTTCTCAAAAGAAGAAATACAGATGCCCAATAAATATGTAAAAATATTCAATCACTCTAGCCACCAAAAAACTAAAAATTAAAAATGCAGTGAGAGCCCATCTTAACCCAATCAGAATGCCTAACATCAAGGAAAAAAATGACAACAGATGCTAGTGGGAATGTTAACTGGTGCAGCCACTATGGAGATTGGTATCAAGGTTTCTCAAAAAACTTAAAATATAACTAGCATATAAGTCAGATATACAATTCTTGGGTATATGCCTGCAGATATACTTGGACATCCTTGTCTATTGCTACACTATTCATAATAGGTAAGAAATGGAACTAGCCTAGATGTCCATTGAAAGATAGATGGTTAAAGAAAATGTACACAATGGAATTTAATTCAGGCATAAAGAAACATGAAGTCCTGACATCTTCACAGAAGTGGATGGGCCTGGAAATTGTTATGCTAATCAAAATAAACCAGACTTAGAAAGAGAAATAAAACATGTTTTATATGGAAGGTGGTCATGAAACTAAGAAGGGGATCATGAGAAAAGTAGAAGATACATTAAGAGAGGTGATACGGTAAGAAAAATTAAAATGAGAGTGTCACAGAAATGAAAGAATGATGAAGAGGAAGATGAATGTTCGAGTGACAGTGAAGAGTAGCAGGGACTAGGGATGAGTAAGAATAAGTATTAAAATACTATAATGAAACCCATTACTTTGTATGCTAACTTATAACGGATTTAAAAAATGAAAAGAGAAAAGTTAGACTTCAAAAAAACACATTGATAAAACAAATCAGTCTTTATTAGGACATTCTGAGTCAATAGTTTTCCATTCTATTAACAGCCATTTATTCTCTTAAATTAGCTGGCATTTCAGTATACAAGCTGACTGGTTGAGGAACTGGGTACACAAATTAAGTTATCCTTGGAACAAGCATGCCTCATCTTCCCATTATACTGCACATCTGTCTAGTTGCATCAGCAAATTCTTGGTTCAGAGAGAGAACTCATCTTAAAAAAAAGATGTAGAAACCATTGAGAAAGACATCCTCATAACAGCATCTGCTTTCCATATGTACCCACATGGACAAACACACTAGCACACACAGGCATATACCTGTCTCTTATACACATCTAGATGTGTATAAGCACACACACACACACACATTGAACAATAATGTTGTTCTGGTCTATTTGTACCAGATTATTTACTTCTTTATTATATCAGATTTTCTAATTATATTTTTGCTATAAAAACAATAGAACATATTTAAGGTATATCATCTGGTAAGCTCAAAGAAATGCAGGACTGGGTTTTAGAATCATCTCCTCATCTTCACAATGACTTGGTTCAGGAACTTGGAAGCAGAGCCTTGGTCTATCATTGACCTAATTAGCCTGTCATCTTGGATTGCCCTACACATCAATTGGTACCCTCCCCATGTGAGGCTCTACACTCTCACCATCAATAGTGAAACACGCTTTAATGCACAACTCAGACATACTACCCAAGGTTCTGGGTAGAAATGACTTTCACAAATGTACTAGGAATAGTTTGCATTAGTTTCCTGATATTCCTCTCATAATCCGTTTTTTCCTTACCAGTATACTTGCTTTGCTGTATATGCTCTTTAAATGATATCTACTACCAAGTAGGTTCTAAGGTGTCTCAAGTATTTTTGAAATGTTTTCTTTTCTTTCCTATTGCCTGTCCACAGTGTTGCATTCCCACAGTATTGCCACAATGAAACCAAAGGGGGCCATCATCACACTTAAATTCCTCAGCCTTTTGGTCCATCCTTCCAGAAAAAAAAAATCTTTTTCAAACCTTATGACATTTCTATGTACAAAATGACACTTATAATACTTAAATGAAAATTTTTTTGACAAATATGACAGAAGTTATGGTGGCTTACCTATGTCCAATCTCCCCTTATTCCTCCCCCTGTGTGTGTATGTGTGTGTGAGTGAGTGCTGTCTCTTATACACATCTAGATGTGTATAAGAGACAGTGTATGTGGAGATCAGAGGTCAACATCTGGTGCCTTCTCAGGCATCTTTCCACCTTATTATTTTTTTTTTTGAGATAGGGTCTCCCATTGAACCTAGAGCTCACTAGCAAAACTGGCCAATAAGACCCGTGGATACTTCTGTCTCTGTCTTTCCGATCCTGGGATTATAGACATTCACTGTAGGTGAAAGTTTGTCCTGTCCCGTCCAGCTCCCACGGCCACTTAGACCCAAGTAAACACACAGAGACTTATATTATTTTTAAACTATGGCCGTGGCAGGCTTCTCGCTAGCTAGCTCTTACATCTTAAATTAACCCATTTTTATAAATCTATGTTGCCACGTGTTCCGTGGCTTTACCTGTGTGCTCTTACATGCTGTTCTCTGGACGGCAGAATGGCATCTGCCCAGCTCTGCTTTCTTCTTCCTCTTTCTAGTTAGAATGTCCTGCCTAACCTTATTCTGCCTCACCATTGGCCAAANAGCTTTATTTATCAACCAATCAGAGCAACACATATTTAGAAAGACATTCCCATCAATTCACTGCTACATCCAGCTTTTTATGTGGCCGCTGGAGATCCAGACTTGGATCCTTATGCTTTCATGGCAAGCACTTTACCAGTTGAGCCGTCTAGCCAGTTCCTTCCTCTTATTCATTAATAAAATAAAAGTTGGGTTGGAAGATGGCTCAGGGGATAAAATACTTGCTTCCAGCAGTGTGAGGACCAGAGTTACGATCTCTAGAATGCAATAAAAGCTGGCAGACATGGCATTCCCCTGTAATCTTAGTACTCAGAAAGCAGACACAGGGGATCTCTCAGGCATGCAGGCTAGCTAGACTAGCCAGAATTGCCTAGACTTAGGTTTATTAAGAGACTCTGTCTCAATAAATAAAGTGAAAAGTGACTGAGAAAGATACCCAATATCAGTGTCAGGCCTCCACCTGTATCTGCATACATGTGTACCCACACACATACAAACACATATAATAAAATGAAAGCTTGGCTTTTAGTTAGGTGAGTGAGGTGCCTAGAGAAAAAACTACAGTTTCAAGATTTGTTTGAAGACATGAATTAATATTCTTGGTGTAGTAAGAAGAAAGTACTGTATGCCCACAGGAAAGTAATTAAAACAGGGCCACCATAGCTAGGACAGATGGAATATGGATTTAATGACAAATGCTCTAGTAGCCAGTCACCTTACAGTTCAAAAGTGGGTGGAACTAAGGTGTTTGTTTCAGAAGACTTCACAGAGCTGCTGTGAGACATCTCTGAACAGGCTGCTTCAGAGAAATAAGTCTAGGCCACATATAGATTTTTCCTTATTAATATCAATACATCAATCCAGAAAATAAAACATGCTACATAAAAATGGTGGAATAAGATACATAATGTTGCAAACTTTTATTTATTAGAGAGTCAGATAAGACCATTTTAATTCGATTATACATGGACTAAATGTAAAACAAAACCATATAACCAATTTCTCAAAACATAGTTAAATAACAAAGCATAAGAAACAATTGTATTGATATGCAAAATACTCAAAATATTAGTTCTTGAGATACAAATAGTAAATGGGGCTGTCATCTAACAATTGGAGTGAACTACTGCTGCACAAAAAATGTAGCTGAATCTCAAAATGATTATTCTGAGCAGTAGATGCTAGACAAAAGACTGCATATTAGTATATATTACATGATTTTATTTATGTAAAATTATAGAAAATTTAAACTATAGTGGCAGATACTAAATCAATGGTTTTCCATATAAGGGGAGTTGGAATTGGGAAAGGAATGAAGAATCAAAAGGACACAAAGGGATGTTGAATAGTGGTGGATATGTTTATTATTTTGGTTGTTTAAAGCTTCATTAATATGGCAAAATTATCTAGTACCATACTTTAAATACTTGCAACTTATTGCACAACAATCATATTTCAACAAACCTGTGGTTTAAAAGCTCCTGTCCGATTTGCCTTTGCCTAATTTTGCATCACTCACATGTTGCTTCACATGCCCTTTGTTGTCTCTTTTCAAAATATCTTCTTCACATATTATGACATTTTGCTAATTGTGTTTGGAATGTTCTTGAGACCTCTTCCATATGGTGTTTTGGTCTTAAATGCTACAAATGTTTAAATATTCAAAATGTCTCTTTTGAATGTATATGTATATATATGTATATATATATGTGTGTGTGTGCATGTGTGTGTACATAACATATATACTTACTCTAGAAATTTAAGCCAAAGAAAATGATATGTTGCAACATACCTGCATTTGTAAGTTGGATGCAACAGAAAGCAGAGCTTGGGGCTGCTAATGATTATTTGCTTGCATTTTCTCTGGGATACAATACCAGAGAGCAGGGAAGGAATGAAGAGAGCGAAGCTGAAAGGGAGAACAAACATAAACCCACATTGTTGAGTGAAGAGCCACAGATCACTCGGTGAGTGGGACTTGGCCCCTGACGAGCCAGAAATTCTGTGGATGAAGAGGAGAGATTTATTCATTGGCTGTCATTCCCCATGAGCAAACAGACTTTTCTACAGATACTAATTTGCTGCATATCTGGATTCTGAAGGCTAGAGTAAGGGCATAGGACAGAGGGTCCTATGCCTGCAGGTTCTAGCAGGAGGTGAGATACTGGGAATATCTATAGAAAGAGCCTACTTACACACTGCTGTCTTTCTCTGCAAGAGTTGAAAGAAGTAAGGTCTGTGAAGCTGAGGTAATTTGAAATGGTGTGTCAGAGACATCTGGTACACATGGTTTTTTGTTTGTTTTTATTTTTAAAAAATACCTAGTTAGAACTGGAGTAAACCTGTGAGTTTTTTTCCCTTCTACATCCGAGGTACAATAAGTAACCAAAAGCTAACCATACTCAACCTATGCATTCTATGATTTTGTTTCACATGGATACTCTTTTAATCACTCTTGTGGCACTCATTCCTGGGAGACACAAAATGTGCATGATGGCTTTATAAACCATTGACTTCATTCTAATCTAGTCCAGTCAAAGCAGAACTGGTAACGGACCACCCGTAAGTAGAACACTTGAAAAGGAAAATCATCATTATTAAAAGATCCAGGTGACTGCAATGCATAGCCAAGAAAGTGAAAAATGTAATTGCTTCAGTCTCTTTAATAGCACTACTTTACATATGTGGGCACCCTTGTGTTTGGGGCATAGATGTAGAGAACTGAGACATCATCTTGGTTGATTTTTCCTTTGATGAGTATGAAGTGTCCTTCCTTGTCTCTTTTGATTTATTTTGGTTTGAAGTCTATTTTGTTAGGTATTAGAATAGCTATACCAGCTTGCTTCTTGGAGCCATTTGCTTGGAAAATCTTTTTCCAACCCTTTACTCTGAGGTGGTGTCTATCTTTGTTGTTAAGGTGTGTCTCTTGTATGCAGCAGAAAGATGGATCTATTTTTCACAACCATTCTGTTAGTCTCTGTGTTTTTATTGGGGAATTGAGTCCATTGATATAGAGAGCTATCAATGACTAATGATTGTTAATTACTATTAACTTTTGTAGTTGTTGATTTTGGCAGTGTGTGTGTGTGTATGTGTGTGTGTGTTTTCCTTCTTTGAGTTATGCTGGAGTGAGATTATTTATTGCCTGTGTTTTCGTGGGTACAGTTAACCTCCTTGGGTCAGAGTTTTCCTTCTAGTACCTTCTGTAGGGCTGAATTTGTGAATAGATATTGTTTAAATTTGACTTTATCATGGAATGTCTTGTTTTCTCCATCTATGGGCATTGAAAGTTTTGATAGGTATAGTAGTCTTGGCTGGCATCTGTTTCTTAGAGTCTGCAGCAATCTGTCCAGGTCCTTCTGGCTTTTAGCATCTCCATTGAGAAGTCAGGTGTAATTCTAATAGATCTGCCTTTGTATATTGTTTGGTCTTTTGCCTTTACAGCTTTTAATATTCCTTCTTTGTCCTATGTGTTTAGTGTTTTGATTATTATGTGGCTAGGGGTCTTTCTTTTCTGGTCCAATATATTTGGTGTTCTGTGAGCTTTTTGTACCTTTATAGACATGTCCTTCTTTAAGTTAGGAAATATTTCTTCTATGTTTTGTTGAAATATTTTCTGGGCCTTTGAGTTAAGAATCTTCTCCTTCTTTTATTCCTATTATTCTTAGGTTTAGTCTTTTCATAGTGTCCCAGATTTCCTGGATGTTTTGTGTCAGGAATTTTTTAGATTTAACATTTTCTTTGACCAATATATTTATTTCTTCTATCATATCTTCAATGCCTGAGATTCTCTCTATCATCTCTTGTATTCTGTTGGTGAAACCTGCATCTGCAGTTCCAGTTTCCTTACCTAGATTTTCCTTTTCCAGAATTCTCTCAGTTTGTGTTTTCTTTATTGTTTCTATTTCCATTGTCAGATTTTGAACAGTTTTATTCATTTCTGCTGATTGTTTGTTGTTTTTCTTGGTTTTCTTGACCTTTTTTAAGATACTTACTGATTTCCTCCAATTTTTGATTATCATATCCTCGATTTCTTTAAGGGATGTATTCATTTGCTCTTTAAGGACTTCTATTATCATAAAGTTGGTTTTAAGGTCATTTTCTTACGTTTCAGTTGTGTTGGTATATACAGAGCTTGCTATAGTGGGATGGCAGGGCTTTGATGGTGACACATTGCCCTGGGTGTTGTTGTTTGTATTCTTACACTTACCATTTATGTTTAGGCATCTGGATTGCAGTGATTGTAGGTCTAGGTGCCAATTTCTAGATTTGTCTTTGTTGGGCAGGTGTTTTCTTTCTTGGTTTGTTTCTTATCTGGTCTTCTGGCTGATCTGGCCTGTGGTTGATTAGAGGATCTCCACCTTGTTAGGGGCTGGATTTCTGATGGCCTGGATGGCCTCTGGTCCAGCAGAGGGTTGCTGCTCACATTTGGGACTGGAGTTCTGGTTAGGTGCATAGTCTCTGCTCTGTCCAGGGTGTCCTCAGGTCCTGGCCTGGTTTTAGTCAGGTAGGAGGCCTCTGTCTCATTTTCAGGGAGTTGGCCTGGTCCCTGGGCTTCAGAATGTTGGTCTGGCCTCTGGGGTTCAGGATGATGGTCTGGCCTCTAGGGTTCAGGATGCTGGCCTGACCTCTGATGGGGTAGAAGGCTTCTGCCAGAGGTGTGGGCCAGAATATGGTGACAAGGAGAGGAGGGGCACTTGGGGTTATGCTGGGTGTCATTTTCAGGGAGTTGATCTGGTCCCTGGGGTTCAGGATACCAGTCTGGCTTCCTGGTTTTCAGGGAGCTAGCCCAGCTTCTGATGGAGTAGAAGGCTTCTGCCTGAGGTGTGAGTTGAGATATGGTGATGAGGAGAGCTTCCTGGGTGTTTTTGTCAGGAATTTTTTAGCTTTAACCTTTTCTTTGACCAATATATCTATTTCTTCTATTGTATTTTCCACGCCTGTGATTCTCTCTTCCATCTCTTATATTCTGTTGGTAATGCTTGCCTAGATTTTCTATTTATAGGATTCCCTCAGTTTGTCTTTTCTTTGTTGTTTCTATTTCAATTTTCAGGCCTTGAACAGCTTTATTCATTTCCTTCACCTGTTTTTATATTTCTTTCTTGGCTTTCTTGAAGGGATTTATTCATTTTCTCCTATTGTGTGTGTATTCTTGGATTTCTTTAAGAGATTTATTCATTTCTTCTTTAAGGACCTCTATCATCTTCATTAAGTTGGTTTTAAGGTCATTTTCTTGTGTTTCAGCTGTGTTGGAAGAGTCAGGGCTTGCTGTAATAGGATAGCTGGGCTCTGATGGTGACATATTTCCATGGCTGTTGTTGATTGTGTTTTTACACTGGCATCTAGGCGTCTGGGTTTGGGGTAATTATAGGTTTATGTGCTGAATTCTGGGTTTGTCTTTGTTGAGCGGGTGTCTTTTTCCCTTGGTTTCTGTTTCCTCTCTGGTCTTTAGGCCTGAGTGCCCTGAGATTCTGGTGGCCAGCATGCATCTGGTCCAGTAGGATGCCTTTACTGGGGTTCTGGCAGCCTGTGTGACATCTGGTGTTCTGGGTAATGGGGTGGCCTCTGTTAAAGCAGGGAGCTTCAGCTGGAGTTGTGGGTTAGGATATGGTAAGAAGGAGAAGGAGGCTGTTAGGGGAAGTCTGAGCAGGCTCTGAGGAAGTGTTGGCAGTCTGTTGGCCAGGGCTTACCTCAACACAGGGTTTTAAAAGTCAGAAGCCACATCCTGACATCTCACTTGGTAGCTGCAAGGGGCGGTGGTGGGGGCTTCACAGAAGTAAGTAGTTTGAATCATGCAGTTTTAGCATAAGCTAAGTTAGCTAGGACATCCTGACCTTTGGTTCCTAGCAGAGTTGGGTTCCTAGCATAGAGTTGGGTAATTTTCCATGGGATTCTTCATCAAGGAGACCAAATTCTAGTTAAACATGGAATGGCCTCAGTAAGAATCAAGATAGAAGAACCTTTGCATTGCCCTGCCCTGCCATAGCTAGGTGTGGATTTACACATGCCCTTAACAAAAGAGTGTCCCCTGAAAACTCCATTAGCTTGGTTTAATGTTTAGTAAGGCCAGTATAGCAAACAGATATTTTTTTCTTTTTAGAATTTTCATTTTATTTTTATGGGTACAACATTTTTGTTTGAATGTATATCTATATCATGTGTGTGCCTGGTGACTGCAGAGACAAAAAGAGGGTGTTGGATACCATGGAACTAGAGTTAGCTATCATGTGGGTGCTGGTAATTGAAGCTGGGTACTCTAAAAGATAAACAAGTGCCCTGACCAATGAGCCACCTCTCTAGTCCTGAAAACCAATTTTAATGTAACACCAATAATTTGTCTTCTTGTGATTGTGCCTTTATCAATTCCCCTCTTCTTGAGGCTCTCCAGCTGGCTCAGGGTGAAGAGATCTTGCTACTTTAGCAGAGGATGGGGAAGTTCTGATTTAAGTACCCACATCAGGCAGCTCACAAATACCTCTAACTCCAGCTCCAAGATGTCCAAGGCCTTCTTTCTGACCTCTGTTCTCTCTCTCTCTCTCTCTCTCTCTCTCTCTCTCTCTCTCTCTCTC
>LZPO01047450.1:1943962-1963733 GCA_001675575.1 Neotoma lepida
GGGGTTGTTTAATTGAACTTAGAAAAAGAAATGAGAGAAATGTAGGTATACCAGAGTTATTCAAGGATACTTGTATTAGCTTGTTTTCTGCTACTATAACAAGTTGTCTGAAGCTAAGGAACTTACGAAGAAAAGACCTTTACTTAATTCACATTTGAGGTGGTCCAAGTAAATAACACCAGCATTGACTTTGCACTGGTGAGGACTTCGTGACAAATGACATCACAGTAACGGGAACAAATGTGGAAGTAAGAGATTGTATCACAATATAAGACACCAAACAGTGACCAGGATTTTGTGGCCACTATGTTAATTTCTTCCAAGGGCATGGTGGCTAATTACCTATGGAACTCCCATTAGGCCTCATTTCTTGAATAGCCCAGATTCAGAACATCTCCACACTGAGACAAAGCTTCCACTACAGGAAGCTTTGGTAGACAAACCACATCCAAACCATATCAAAACCCAAAAGAGCTGTGACATTTAGTAGATGAAGGTAACAACTAGCAACCCATGGCCTAGACAGAAGATGGTCAATGTAATGAGCAAGTCAACATTTTTCCTAGGTTTTAAAGGATGCTTAAAATGAAGCCATGACATTTTGTTCTGATGAAGTCTGACTGGAAGGCCCCTGCATGCTTCTGCATAGGGAGTGATACATAGAAATAGGATATTAGGAAAATTGAAGTGGCAGTAAGATACAGAGTAGACTGGAGGAAGGAGTCACTGCAGGGGTGGACATCAGTTAAAGCAGTGGTTCTCAACCTTTCTAATGCTGTGATCCTTTAATATAGTTCCTCATGTTGTGGTGACCCCCAACCATAAAATTATTTTCATTGCTACTTAATAACTGTAATTTTTGCTACTGTTATCAATTGTAATGTAAATATCTGTGTTTTCCAATATTCTTTTGGGGGTTATGACCCATAGGTTGAGAACCACTGAGTTAAAGGCTGATGCCAGAACTTAGAACAGTTTCCATTTCTATACACCTTACAGCAGGTAAGTAGGAGATGTATGTATGTGGTGTAGGGGTGTCATTCATTCATTCCTAAGGTATTTTGGTTCTTTAAAGAAATTATCTTTCTCTACCAATGTTGAACATGGAGTATTTTTCAAGTTTTAAGTAGGGTATGGCTGGCTTGATTTTGGTTTGATTTCTTGAAATGTAGATTCAGAGACATGGATTTGAGGATAAGTAGTTCATTGGGGAGGTGCAAGGAACACCAGCAGGGAAAAAAGTGAATTAGAGAAAGCAGGAAAGAGAATGGTACCAGTCCATCTAGTATACTGAGTAACTGGCATATAATTCCATGGGCAAATTCTGGCAACTAATAGATGGACTCCACAGAATAATCCCACTTGAGGGGCAAAGAGGATTTCTACATCATCTTGTGAGTATGATTGACCCAGCATGGCTCATAGGAAGTATTAATTTCTGATTCTTCCAGTCTGTTATATGTACCAGCACAGTGACATGTTTTAGAACGAGCCTCCAGAACTAGATATGAAACTATTGTCAACTTAAAATCATTTTGAATGCAATGAACTGAACATGGTTGGGTCATTGTCAACACCTACCACACTGCTATTTGCAGGACTGTGCTCATCAGAACAACAGTCTTTACTCACTTGATACTGTGCCTAGACTGCCATAGCCACACAGATCTGTCTGATCACATACAGAATCAAGGAAGCATGGTTGTGTTAAAGATCACAGCACTGCTGGATAGTTATCATGAACAATAGCATTTGTAGTAAAAGGTAGGAGGCGAATCTTGATGTGAATCTGGGGGTGGGGGAGACAATTATCAGAGTATCAGTGGAGCTAACATATTAGTTAGTAATTAACTAATGATATATACATATGGCTCTGAGCTGTCTATTCAAATTCCAAAGTCCACATAAAAGAAAGGAGAGAAGCCAGATAGAAATGATCATACATTGCACAATATTTCAGTTTATTACTGACCTGGTTGCAAAAGACTCCTAATCACTCTAACTACTGAAAACAAGAGCTCTAAAGTGCACTTATTTTCCAGAGAGTTTCAGAACACCCAGTGTCTGATGTACTCCTTCTCTACTTAGCCCTCACCAGATTTGCATATCTGAGTCTGGCAGGGCTTCTGAGCTACTCTCCATCAGAATCCTCAGCATGGCCCTATGGATTCAAGAGTCCACATAGATACAAGTCATAAAAATGGTGCAGAGGGAAGCATTTTCTGTGCCACCCTGTGCTGAATTATTTACTCCAAGCCCTGGGACTCCGAGAGCTTGTTCTTTCTAGGCTTTGAATTTTACTGCAATAAAAAGAAAGAAAATAAGTCAGTAAGGAGAGAGAAGAAATAAATCCCTCAGAGACCTTCTGCATATGAAATGGCTTTTGAAACGTAACTTGTTGCTGAAATATCATGTCATTTAGTACTAATATGCTACAACTATGGCTAAATGCTGGAGCAAAACACAATTTTGCAGTAATGCATTTGTGGCCATTTGTTTAAGCAGAAAAAAACAATGAAACTTAAATTTGCATGGATCTATTTAATTAAGTAACCCTCAATCTAGAAATTGACTCCAAGATAATGTCATCAAGTATTGTGTAGAAAACAATCACAAATACAGGTAATGGAAATGAGGCTTTCTCCATTTACTCTGAAATAAGACTGGAAGAAAGGAACACAATAGTTGATGAGGTATTTTCATGGTCATAAAAGAGAGTATTTCAACTCTTAATGTATGTCAGAGAGGGATCAGGAACACTCCCCATGCTTTGAAAAGAGGCTACAATAATCTCATCACAAAATTTAAAGTTCTTTCCTTTTACTTTCTACATTTATTCAGAAAGATGATTCCTTCCCAACCCCTTGGAGAAATCTAAGGCCATCTCATTTTTCTTTCTGCTTTGTTTTGTGTTTTAGTTTGTGTTGAGACAGAATCTCACTCTGTAGCCCAGACTGGTTTTGACCTCAGCATTCTCCTTCAGCTCCTGATTTTCAATAGCTGTGTTAATGTGGGTTTCAAATGAGTGACTTTATTAAGTATATACAAAGCAAAATAACAAGTAGCAGAGAGATAGAAGCAGCATATAGCAAAACATTATCTAATAAGGTGCTTACAGTATCCAATAGAGATGACGAGAACAGACGGTTAAGAGAATAAATAAAGATAGCATCAAATTAGGGCCTTAAAACATCTAGCAGAAATTAACCAGGTGAGCCCTGCTGAAGAAGTCATGCTGGAGTTGCTGATTGAGCCTTGGGCAAAGCAGAACGTTCTCTCTATGAATGAGCTTCTGGCTCCTTGTTCTCACCACAGGCATTTTCATACAGTTGGATCAATCTCTATTGAAAATGGTTCTGCTTTCTAGCTGTTCTAAAGGATGCAATGTTTTTAACACCCTTAGCTATTTACTTTTCTTCTTGTCACAGAGACAGGGGACCACCTCTCCCAGGCAAGGGTATCAGAGGACCCTTCAGATAACCATGCTTGAATCTGAGATAAGAGGGTCCATGTTGCTCTCCGATTCAGCTCCCAACAAGTATAAACAGCACAGGAGAACTTACAATATCATTTATTTTACAGCAGGGTATTTACAGGTTTATATTGGATGTGGGACATATTTTTCTTCAAAACTTTTGTTTCAGGGTTTATTATACCTTGAAAATATCTATTTTAAAAGTGACAGATAATTGTATGTGTTTGCCAAGTACGTGTTGTTTCAACATATATATATATATATATATATATATACATTATGTAATGATCAAATAAGTGTGATTTGTTTATGTATCTCCTCAAACATTTATTGTTTCTTCATGGTGAGAATATGCTAAATTTTGGTGTTCTATTACACAATGGAATGACTACAGTCAAAAAGAAGGTGTTGTATATTTCAAAATAACCCACAGAAAGTATTTCGAGTGTTCTAAGTAAATCTCTTTCTTGTGTCTTTCAGTAAGTAGAATATCTGTGTCTTGTAATTACTAGAAGCAGGAACATGACTTGCTCCCGATGGGAAGTCTTGCACAGTGTGAGGGTGGGAGGGATGTGGTCCAATTCTCTTAGAAAAATGGGCACTTTTCTAGTTTCATTTGCTAGCTTTTGTGGAGAAAGCCATAGGGAAAGCAGCCCCAGTGAATGCTGTCCACCAGTGCCTCCAGGAAATGTAACTGTCTATGTGTGCAGCTGATTCCAACTCAGTGACCCACCAAAGCAGTCAGTCTATCTAGTCCACATATTAGATAAACGTAAATTCACTGTGTCTCTTCAAATTCTCAACAACATATAGGACTCCATCAAACTGCTACCTTGAACTCTTCTCTCTTCACTTGAGGTAATGAGGAGAGACTTCCTGGAATACTCAACAGAGCATGTGCACAGAAATTGTGTCTTCAAAAATCTTTCTCGAGTGCTTAAGTTTGATATCAGCTTGGGCCATGTAGCCAGTCTGTTTGAGAAAAAAAAAATTAAAAACCAAAATAAAGCCTTTCCTCTAAATTCTAACTTCAACATTTTTCTCCCCTCTGTGAGTGAAAGTCATAAAACTCATAAAATTCGGCTTTTGTCATTTGTTTCTGCAAATAGGAGGAGAACATGTATCTGGAAAATCACTTTGCTACTTCATATCTATTAGTGTCTCTGCAAAAAATGCATTTTAGCGTCAGTAACAAAATAGACAGCACCAGGAGTGACTCATCAGTAAGGCTGCTATATTTGGATAGGTAGAGGGCTTTGGAATCACTTTTCCTGAAGGTCAGTATGTTAACAGTGTTTATTGGTAAGCCACTCTGAGCCCCCATGATAACCATGATGTGTAAAATGATATTTCTCTTTCCCTCCTGGAAAAACCTTGAGGTGTAAAAACTGAAGCCTCTTGCCTCAAGACTAATGAGCTGTTAGAACTTGAGAAAGAACTCTGCTACCGTGTTAGCCAACTAACTAAGCCTGTTAAGAAAATGGGATTCAACCTGATTCCTTTTTGTCCCTTAGGCCCCTGGATTGAAACTGACCTGAAACTTAGGACTATCTGATGTCCAGAATTCAAAGACTCAAGAAAGTCTTGGTCAAGGCCCTTGCAGATCACACAGCACTTGGAAGGCTGGAGACAGATGATCGCCAGTTCTACATCAACCTGGGCAACATAGAAGGGCATCTGAAAAGAGCAAGGCTCTTGGGATTTCATTCTCAGAGACCTTTTGAGTATCCTGGAGCCAGACTGAGTAAGAACTAAGTGTAATGGATAGCTATTTTGGCTTTCAACTGTAAGGCTAAAAGAACTTTGGGTGACTGTCCAGGTAGCCAGCTGTCTCTGTCATTCTAGATTTTTAAAAGTTGCTTACAATATTCTTCCTGTTTACTTAGACCTTTTTTTTGCAGTTTACAAAGACCTTCTGAGGTCTTTGATGTAGTTGAAGACTAGATAGTTATAATTATAGTTTTCCTTAGTTATAATAAAATATAAATTAGATATAAAACTTTAGACTTACAAATATAGGATAGATAAAATATTTTCTTTAATTTTGCCAAATACAAATAGATATTGTAACTGTGATTTTTGCTAGATAATTGTTTTGTTTTATGTAATTTTACTATGTTAAATTTAAAACCTTCCTTTTAAATAGAAAGAAAAGGGGAAATGATGGGAATGTCTTTCTAAAAATGTGTTGCTCTGATTGGTTGATAAATAAAGCTGTGTGGCCAATGGTGAGGCAGAATAAGGTTAGGCTGGACATGCTGACTAGAGAGAGAGGAAGAAGAAGGCATAGCAGAACAGACGCTGTTAGCCCCACCAGGATAAACAAGATGTAAGGTACCAGTAAGCCACGAGCCGCGTGGCAAAGTACAGATTTATAGAAATGGGTTAATTTAAGATATAAGAGCTAGCTAATGGGAAGCCTGAGCCATTAGGCCATAAGTTTGTAAATGATATAAGCCTCTGTGTGTTTACTTGGGTCTAAGTGGCCATGGGAGCAGGGCGGGACCGGGACTGGACAAACTTTCGGCTACAACTAAGCACACTGGCAGAGCAGCCTTTAGAGGAACCAATGCTCGAAGTAAAACTTCCTTCTGGAAAGTTCTTCCTACTCCCTGCTTAAACATTAGCCCTATCCATCGAGATGCTCTCAGTTCTGGCTCTCAGCAGAACCCAGGCTACTGTCTACAGGGGAGCTCACTGGCCTAGCTTTCTACTTTCCCTCTCACATTAAACTTGTCTTTCTGGGTTCAAAGCTAAGCCACTTTGCCATGCCTTCCTTGAAATGGTTAAGTGGCACCATGTGCCCGAGCTCTAGCCAAGATAATACAACAGGGAGCTTTTATTTGTCAGTTTTAAAGTTGATTCATAAAACCTCTGTCATGCAACTTTCCATATTATTGGTTTCAACCAACTTGCGGTAATTGATCCTGGAGAGTTTGGAATTCACAACTGAGTTTGACATCATAAAAGAAGGCTGGGTCACAATACTTGGAGGGTTGTTAGACCAGCAAGTTTGAACTTCACAAGACCAAGAAATAAAGTTCTGTTTGAGGCATTGTACATGTTTGTATTCACATGCTGCATAAACTAGGATTAACTCAATCAAAACATACCGATCTTGAGAAAAGCTGTTTGGCTAATTTACGCCTCAGTTAAGAATTTCACAAAGCACCCAGGAATGGGGGTTCAGTCTTGGAATCACAACATTCTGAAGGTCTAAGCAGGAGCTCACTAGTCCAAGCCATCCTGGACTACATGGCAAAACCTTGTCACAAAAATTTCACATAGTGAAAGTTGTGACTATGACTGAATTCCCTTAAAATCTTTGGAATTCACATATTTGTTATCTTTGTATACCCCTAATAGTCATTCATGAGAGGATCTTCCATATAGTAAGAATTTATTATTATCCATTTTAAAATGTCTGAATATTCAAGTTTTAAAGAGTATAGACTTCTAAAGGAGGTTGGAAGAGTCTTTCATGTATTAAGGTCTAAATTGTGGTTTATTAATGAATGGATGAATGAGTGAATCAGTGGTAGGTACCATTTGGTTAAAGTACATCTCACTTTAAAAGTTATAAATAAACTTGCTTTCTTTAAGAATTAGAATATCTTGGCCCTGGTATTTGAAAGGTAATATGAGAGTATGAAATTGAAAAATAAAATGCTTCCAAGTATTTTATTCCTAACTTTCTAAGTGATAAACAAGAGTAAATTTTTAATGTTACTTTATGTTCTGGCAACATATTGATATCATGCGGATAATATTTAAGGATCTTAGGAAGCATTATTTTAAAAGTTACATTGGTGACCTCTTAAAATTCAAAATCTTCACTAGTTTGCAGGTAAAATAATGCCCACCATTTGCCACTGGACTTAAGAGAACATCTTTGTACTACCAGTGCCTTACAAATATGAAGACATACATCTTTGGTGTTTTCCCAGGGAACACCTGCCAGTTTTTAGGTTTCTGCTCTGTGGTAAGTCAAGAAACTATTAAGTATCACTGCTGTGACAAATACTCTGGAAGTTCATTCAGCTATATAATGTGATTGAAATGTCAGAATGTTTAAACATTTTCAGGCATATTAAAATACATTTGGGTGTATCCAGAACCAAGATAACAGAGTACAGCTATGTGAGAATTTTCCCACAAAATGGATAAGATACCATGATCCAAGTAATGGTGCCATGTAAATTTTTGGTCAGAACCTTGAGGGTGAGGTTTGAGAATCGGAGGCTGCTGTGAGTATCAGTGGTGATGATAACTCCATACAGGCTGAACTTGGGAGGCATATGTAGGCTTTAGTGACTTCATTCAATTTTGAAAGTATATGTTTTGTATTGCTTAAGTTGGGCACTACATCAGAGTTAAGAGTTCCTGTGAGTTCAGTGTAATAGTGGCTCACTCAGCCCCCAGTATTCCACCAGGAAAGTCGAGAGGAACTTATAAACTAGAAGCAAAAATGTCTTAAGTATACTCCCTCTTCTACAGTAGGTATCAATGGTAAGCCTCAAAGTCTGCCCATTCTTATCACTCCCCTCAAACGATATGACATTTTGTATCACTTGTGCTTTGGGACACTTTGCCTTCTGCTCATATTCATATCAGTCATTGGATAAATTTTAGTGTTCCACATGCTCCTAATTTCCTGGCCTCTCTTACAGATCTAAACATTTCTCTTTCTGTCACCATTTCCCCTCCTGCCTCATCTCTAGAAAGAAGTCGAACTTTCTGCCAAGCATGTATCAATCATCAGTCAAATTCATTGACATTCTCTCACATGTATTTGACTATTAGTTTTGTTGGTGGTAGTGATGTTGTTCAAAAAGAAACTTGCCTCATCTCAGAGGACCATTCTTTCTTTGCAACTTTCCCCAAGTGGTGGCTGTTTCCTCAATCAGATCCTTAAGAGTACTGAGTGTGGGAATGGTGTCCTGTCCTTCCTCCTCATGGCATCTCCCAGATCATCATTACTCCCAAAGACTATACAACTTGAATGGTCTTCACATTGCTAAGCCCACTGCTTGACTCTGCTTTTGCCTTGGTAAGTTAGTAGCATTTTAGTGTTATTCACTTCCTGGGTGGAGATGTTCTTCATTTGACTTATAAGCCACCACTCTGTCCCTTTGCTTCCTTGCTACTTCCCTGACTGGTTCTTTTTAACCTCATGTGCTTCTCTCCCCCATTCTACTAACCTCTAAATGAGAGTATGGGGCTCAGTTTTTAAAATCCCCCTTTTTTGTGGACAAACTCACCGCTTTGAAGTTCTCACACAGGCTCATGGTTTTCTTTATTTCACATATATTGGTGAGTATATAAATTAAATGCCCATCTTAGACCTTTCTTAGATGCATAAATCCAAGTATCTAACTTAAATCTCAGTGTTCAAGTGTGTGTATGTGTGTGGTACATGTGTCCAAGTCAGGGCCTCAGTCACATAAACCAAATATTCTGCCACTTAGCCATACTGTTAGCCCCTGACACCTCTGTGTGGCTGGTAATAGGAATTTCAACATTAACACATAGAAAACTGAGCTCCTGATTTTTTTCCAAATCTCTTTCTCTTGAAGACTCCACCACCTCCATCAACCTCAGTTAATGACAGTTCCAGTCATCTAATTGTTCAAGCCAAACATCAAAAGCACTCTTAATTCTTTTCTCTCTCACTGTACAGAAAATTGATCAGAATATACTGATGGACCTTCTTTCAAAACATACAGAAAATCTGCCTGTCAGGTTTTACTGCCTTGCCAAGACAACTCTGCAATAAGCAACTGTTTCATTGCTTGTAATAACTTCCAAATTATTCTTTCTACTTCTGTCTTGTTCTCATTTTTATCCTAACACAGAAGTCAAAGGAACACTAGAAGTATGCTGGCATGCATTTGGGACTCAAGGACTATTTATATTTACAAAGTGTTTATCAAATACTGTGCTAACGCAGGACCCTTACTGTCTATAGCATTATAGTTAGCATCATGGCCGCCAATTCACACTACTCATCTATATCCTTTCTCAAATGTAATTTCCACTGTGCTTTCTGAGTTGTGTCACAGTTTTGCTCCACCACTAGCTGTTATTTTAACCACATTTACCATTTATTCTGAGTTACTGTGATACTCTGTTCTACATTATATCTTCCTCTATTATCTGCAATCAAGATCTGAAGTAGTCCCAAATGACCTTATGATGATCATAGCAGAACACTGATGACACCACACTTACAGTCACAATAGATCATATTATTCTTTTTAATGACATTATTTATTTACTTGTGTGTGAAACTAAGGAGAGAGAGAGACAGACAGGAACACACACACACAAAGAGAGAGAGAGAGAGACAGAGACAGAGACAGAGAGAGACACAGAGAGAGAGAGCACAGGCAGATAGACAGAGACAGAGAGACAGGGACATAGAGGGAGAGAGAATATGCATGTGTGTATGAGGGTACCTGTGTCTCTGCACATGTATGGAGGCCTAAAGAGGGCACTGGCTATTCTCTAACACCCTATCTTATTCCTTTGAGACAAAGTCTTTACCTGAACCTGGGGGTCTTGTTTTCTGGCTAAGCTGGAAGGCAACAATCCTCTTGTCTTTGAACCCCAAGAAGATGGGCTTATAGACATGCATAGGATGCCTAGCTTATTACATGGGTGCCAGGACCCAAACTCTGGTATTCAAGATTGAGCAGCAAAACTCCTTAACCACTTCATCTTCCCAGCTCCTGATACTATTCTTGAATTTCCCCAGAAGAGTCAAAAGGAAAAGCAGCTTCCACAACTTGGAAAGCTGCCTGAAGACATGATCCAGAACTCTTGAACCTTAATATTTCTTCTGGTCCCTAGAACATCTTTGGGTCGGATTATGACAACTATCTATAATTAGCATTTACCAGGTTTCTACAATGTACTAGGCATGGGTCTCCACATTTTACACAATTAACTTATCGAATTATCTGAATAAATTGATGAGATTGACAGTACACTATAATTATTCTCATTTGAAAACTGAAGCCCTGAGAAGTAAAATGGACTCCCAAAGTCACATAGCTCAAATGTGACAGTGACTGGATTTAAATTCAAACACCATTCACTAGCAGGGTACCAATGGAAGCTGTAGGACTGACACTATCAAGATGTAAACAGGATATCCTGACCCTCTGACTCCTCTGCCACAGGAGGAGAGAGAAGGGTCAGGAACTGAGCCTCCTGCTCTAATGTAATGGCACATTATGTCTTGCCATGTGTTTCTGCTTCTAAAATTGTGGCCAGGGGAACAAGGATCCTGCTCTCCAGTGGCTGGCATGCAAAGGCTAGACACACTTTTCCACCTCTTGTGCTGGCTCCTACTTTAATGGCTGCAAGTTTCACATCACATCCTAAGCTGCTTGGAACTCAAAATTGAGTTATCTGACTCAGTAAAATACATCCTTCTCACTTAAAAGGATTTGCCCAAGGGGCCTCTGGGATTTCAAATATACTTAAAAGCAACAACTGTGTTGAATCACAGAATCATAAGGGATTGCATTTCTGCTGGAGAGCACACAGGAGGTATTAAACAGAGGGGGAAATGTTTGAAGTCCAACACTCTGAGTTTTATCCCACCCACCACATCTGAAAGCTATCTCAGTCATTTGATGAAAGCAAACTATAACTGTCCCCCCATTCTTGGTGTTACTGTGGCCTTCTCTCTTGACATCTAAATGCTAACACCACAGGGTATTTTCACCTACATGTACTAACCTGTTTCTACTGCAGTCAAGAAAAGCAGATTCTTCAAAATCTAACTGAACGGAGAGAAGTGTTACAGAGCAAAAATTTCTGTCAACAAAAGGCCATTTCCCCTCCCCTAACCCCTCACACAAAACAGTAAGGGGAAGTTGTCATGGCATTGAGCCTCTTGCATACAGATCTTGATCTCTTTCACTGGGGCTGCAATAGAATGTAGTGTATGTGATTCAGCAGTTAAATCAATCCACATTTCATACTGACTTTGCCTATTCATTTACTCACTCCATTACCTTGAACAGATAACTTCATCTCTCTAATTAGTTGTTACATTCCTTATTGCTGAATAGAGAGAGTTATTGTGTGAACTAATTGAGAAAATAATTGTAAAGTGATTGCAAGAGCTCCAGAGACACAAATGTAAGTTATTGTGGTTCACTGTTATCACTCCCTACCCCTTAATTACCCATTGCTCTTTATTATTTTTTAAAAATTGTTTCTTTTATTTTTTGATATTATAATGTAATTATACCATATCTCACTTCACTGTCTTCACTTCAAACCCTCCCATATGCCTCTCCTTGCTCTCTTTTTTATATATACCCTGCTATATCTCTATAATATTATTTGCATGAGTGTTTTCAGGTCTGACCATTTGGTATTGGATAATCAGTTGATGTGCTCTTCCCTGGGAAAGACTATTTCACCTATTCTCAGCATTCATTATTTGCCTGTAGCTCTTTGTGTAGGGTTGAGCCCTCATATGTCCCCCACCCCCATTTTTAGTCTTTATTATTACAATCTTTATTAAGGCCCAAATGGAAACAATTCAAAGTCTTAGGGTCTTAAATTCTTTTTCTTTATTTTTTTTTTATTTTTGAACTTTCTTGCAATATTATTCTTATCATTTTATGACAGAATCTGGCTATGCTGCCTAAACTGGTCAAGAAGTCTCAGTGTCAAGCAACTCAACCCTCATACCTTATCCTTTAGAGAGGCTGGGACTATAGGTATACACTACCGAGGTCCCTGTCATCCCAAATTCTTGTACCCATATCAACACCTAGCATGGAGTTCAAGAGGTAGGAAATAACAGAAATGTAGAGTCCTCTTAAGAAGCAATGTTGTTCCAGACTACCCAGACATCTATATTGAGACAGGATAGTGCAAACAGTATTGGTTTTAGAGCCATGTTTACAAGTCAAATCAGAGGTAACCTATATAGCTTCAGAACATTGGACAAATCAATTCAACTTCTTGTATGACTTTATAACTGATGAAAGGATTAGGGGAGTCTGAGATCAACATTTTACAAACATTTTTTTTTTTGCCATGAAACTAGTTATTCAAACAAACAATCACAGGGAAAACCCTGTAGCAGTCAAAAGCAATGGGTAGGAAGGTAAGTTTTCAGAGGTCCTCTTTCCAGGATTTTGGAGTGTTCCACAATGCTATAGAAATATAGAGCTCCATCATACATGCTACTCAACTACATGATTGCCACATATTTTTTAAGTCTAATGCCTGTTGCCTTCTTTCGTTAAATACCAGGCTACACTCCAATAATCCTCTACCAGATCTTTTTCATCATGGTCTTCCTCAAATTTGAAGGGTATTTTCCTTTCTCTTCCATGTTGAATCTACATTACATAGGAGGACATAGTATATCACTCTTAGATCATTCAATATGGCAAACTTCTTTCATTTGATATCACCATATTAAGAAAAGCACTGAAGACAGAAAAATATGGCTTGGTAGTGGTGCTCTTGCCTGGCTAGTGTGGGACCTTGGGTTGGTTTCCAGCACCATAAAAATAAATGACAAAGGAAGTAAGGTAGAAAATAAGGAAGGAAGGAACTATTTGAAGGGGAAACCACATACTTCAAATGCTTGTAAATGCTATCACACCTTAGTTCTTTCCAATTTATATTACTTGTCTTGCTCCCAAAGGCATTTAAATGCATGGCTACATATCTATTGTCATTCGGTGTCCTGCTAAAGTCTAGCTTCTTGAGTTCTCTAGTTGCTCCTATTTCAATGTTCCTACTGCATTTCAAATATTTTAAAGATAAAAGGAATGAAAATAGAGCACACAGACAATATCCTAGAGTTTCATTTGGGAGAACTGCTTGCAAAAAAGTACAGCCCATCAATTTCTCCTGGATCTCTTCTGAAACTAATAACAAGTATACAATCTCTTCTTGATTGAGTGGTCAAAAATGCCACCATGGAATAGAATTAATTGAAAAGACTCTGATTAATAATCAAAATTAGTAGTATATTAGGATAACACTAATTTCATTAAAAGTAGCCCTCAAAAATTTCAAAAGCTTAATAAAACAGAACTTAGTTTATTATGCATAAATGCAGTGTGGATATATTTGTCTAAGAAAAACTTTTTAAAACTTTAAAAATGACTTTAGGTTTGCATGAGAAAAACAAAGGTACTATAGAGTGTTCACATATTCTTGTTGGCTTCCCTTAATGTTAAAATTCTACACATAGTATAGTTATTAAAGCTATAAAATTAAAATTCACAGGCTGGGGATATATGTTAATGGCTAAAGCATTGCCATGCAAGCATAAACATAAGGACCTAAGTTTGGATCCCCAGAACCCATGTGAAAGAGGATATGATGGCATGTAAGAAGCAAGTAAATTCCTGAGTAAATAAATGTGTATTATTCGACATGGGCACAGTCATATCAAGGACCCCAGTGTTTCAGACCCATAGGAATGACAAAGCCCCCCCTCACCAAGGTGAGGCTCGGAAGGATGGCAAAGGCTTTCTCTGGTCCATGTGAAGATGTTGAGAGTATGTGCAGAAAATATACACCATAGCTTTCTTCCCCTGAATGTTCAGATCCTCAAGACTGCTCCCCTACAGAGACTGTACTACCAAGATTAACTAAACCTGCCTCCTTGTTCAGCTGTATATAATAACCCTGCCTCCTTGTTTTTCTCTATGCAATAACCCCACATCCTGGTTGAACTGTATATAATAAACATGCTGTGCTTCCAGGGCCTTGTAGCTTCTCTGTCAGAGAGCCCAATTCACCTAATCCCAGTTTTTCTGTCTATGTGTTTGTCATTCCTTCATTCCCTTTCCACCACAATTAGGTAACTCCCTGGAGCTATGCAGAGTTCAGCAGTAGTAGCTCATATCTGCCATACCAGCACAGGAGCATCCCTGGGCCAGTGTGGCTTATGCAGCAGAAGAAGAAAAGAGAGAGAGAGAGAGATTCTGCCTCAAACAAGGTAGAATGTGAGATTGTCCTGTGACCTCCACATGCTCGCCATTATATGTGCCACTCACACTCACACATATAAATGCACACATGTACACACAGATCATACAAACATACACAAAGATTTTTAAAAGTTCATACAGCACTATAAACTACATACTTCAATCTGATTTTATCACTTTTTCATTAATGTCTTCTTTATGAAATGTGACATTAATTGCCATATCTCTTTATTTTCTCTAATTTGAAAGTCTTCCAGTTCTATTTGTTTTTCATAACTTTCACACTTTTAAAGAGTAGTGCATGACTGTTTTGTAGAATGTCTTACTATTTAGTTTTGTCTAAAGACTTCTTGTGGTTAGTGGGGTTGCCCTTCTTGTCATAAATACTAGGCCCTAGTAACTAGGGTTATGTGGTAGCCACATAACTTTTACTGAGAGTTTTAGTTGCCTTTTAAGTTCAATAACCTCCAAATTTTTCTCTTCTTTAGAGGTGAGTTACAAAGGAAAATCAGTGTGGAGAACTCTCAAAAAGCTAAAAATGAATGTACCATATCACTCTGCCCTACACTCCTTGGTATGTGCTGACAGAACTCGACATCCTACTCCATAGATACTTGCTCAGACAGGTTCCTTGCCACTCTATTCACAATAGCTAGGAAATGGAAACAACCTAAACCTCCTTCAACCAATGAATTGATAATTACAATATGGTACCTGCTCACTACGGAAAACTATTCAGCTGTTAAAAAAAATAACATTTGCAGGTGAATAGGTAGAACTACAGAAGATTATAGTGAGTGAGATAACTCAGACCCAGAAAGACAAACATCACATCTTCTTGCTCATCTGAGATTTCTGTCTCCAAGTCTTCAGATGTTCCGAAGGAACTGCAGAAACCAGCAAAATAAAAGGGAACCATGAGGTGGGGAAATGAAAAGCAATAGAGAGGGGAATAACAGAGACAAATAATTTGAAGGGTTGAAGGGGGAAATGTGGAAAACAGGGAAGGGGCTTTAGTTAGGAAGGGGAAAGGGAGATAAATATAAAAAGAGAGAGGGTAAAATAGCAGTGAAGATACTTGAAAAAGTTACAAGGAATCATACTATTAACTACTATGATGGTGAGTTTTATGTCAACTTGACACAAGCTAGAGTCATCAGAGCAAAGGGAGCCCCAGTTGAGAAAATGTCTTCATAAGATCAGGCTATAGGCAAGCCTATGGAGCATATTCTTAATTAGTGAATGATGGGGGAGGGGAGGGCCCAGCCCATTGTGGGTGGTGCCATCTCTGGGCTGTTGGGCCTGGGTCCTAGAAGAAGCAGGCAGAGCAAGCCATGGGGAGCAAGCCAATAAGCAGTACCCCTCCATGTTCCTGCTTTCAGGTTTCTGCCCTGCTTGAGTTCCTGCCCTCACTGCTTTTGATGATAAACTTTCATATGGAACTTGGAGTAGAATAAATGCTTACCCCCACCAAGTTGGTTTGGGTCATGGTGTTTCATCACAATAGTAACATTAGCAAAACAACTGTCTATCTAAAATTACATGTTATATATATATATATATATACATACATATATACAATTTAAATAACATTTTCCCACCTGAGCTGGCAATGCTCTCCACAAGACCCATAGACCATGTACTAAAACTCTCAATACTAGAAATAATAATTATTCTTTTGAGTTGTTAGTCAAGGCTGTCCAAGAGACATTATTGGCTATTGGTTTTGCCCTTGTTTTCCTCCCAGAGATAGAAGGTAAGTCCCTATTGATGAAGATATCATGTACTTTATACACAAGATCCAGAGGTCCTGAGCTGTATTTAACCTGAAATTCTCCTCTCTGAGGACTAGCTTCTGTGATACAAGAAAATACCATACAAGCTTCTAAGGAAAGGAAGCAACCAATAGTCGTACCCAAGTATGACACCCTTGAACAACAACAAGGACCTGCATGGCATGATAACCCTAAGGGTACAATAGTGGCACACATATCATGTAGCCAACAGCTCTCTAAGTGGATTTCAGACCCAGTCAACAAGGGGAAAACAATGCCTGGTACTAGAATCCTAGCCAACTACCCAGGGTTAATGAAGTTATGAATCTTGAAGAATCTACGACCTCTTCTTCATTAAACCATCATAACCCCTAATTATATTCTAAGTATTTATCTTTATACACACAGATAAATATATTCCTCACTCCTCATCAAAGAAACTACTCTTTGAAACAGACAAAAACCATTACAGAAAACCACAACAACCCAAAATGCAGAGAATAAGATCATGTGTTACTCTGTTCTATCCGATGCATCTACAACTTAATTTCTGCACCTAAGGCTCAAGGATCATTGCAGAAAAGGGGCTGGAAAAATTGTAAGAGCCAGTAAAACAGGAAGTTTACTGTGATATTGTGTCTCCTAGAAATGTCAGAGAGGCTACACCCATAAAGTCTCCTCAGCTATATAAAATAGCAGCATTAGGATCAAACAGGCAAGTTGTGAATATCCAAAGGATTAATGATTTTCTTTACATTTTCTTGGGTTATGGAAGGAAGAAAACCTTGAATGGTGGTGTTGTTGGAAATACTTTGAATAACACTTGACAATAAAGAAAGAGTCAAAGAAGATGAAGGATAGGAAGTAGTATGAGCAGAAGCATGGACACACACATATCAAGTGCTGTCAAGATTATTCGCCTGTTTAGATGATTGCAAGATGTGGTTTTCTCTGATAGTTCAGTGCTAAATGGTCAGCTCAGCAAACATACATACTAATAACATTATATTGATTGATCATGTTATATTTAGGAAAAAATATATATGCATACATGCATGCAATAATGATTGGTGAAATTAGAAGTCGTGAATTTGAAGAATAGCAATGAAGGGTGTATGAGAAGGTTTTGATGGAGGAAAGAAAAGAAAGAAGTATTGTAACTATATTAAAATCTCAAAAAAAGGTTCACTTATGTATGAAACTTAGTCATAGGTGAAAAGTAGGGTATATGGAACTGTGTATTGTCCACTGCCAAGGCCTTAAAAACTGGTTACATAAAACAAAAAACAGTTATTATTACCAGAACACAGAAAAACCATGGGGTTAAGAGATTTGTACCCACAGTGAGACTAAGAATTAGGAAACTGAAGAGAGTGGAACTTCTGTGACATACCAAATGGTTTGGACTTGATCCTGAGGACAACAGGGTATTCTTACAATCTTAGGTGGTGTGAATAACACAATAAAAGTAGTTTTCTAAATCACAGAATAGTGAATAGTACAAGAACAGGAAAATCATTGAAACACAATAGAAAGTCACCAAAGAAACCCATGTGTTGAAGAGAATTTGGTATATTCTTAAGGTACTATTTCAAGTCTATGGGAAAAGGAAATCTCATTGGAAGATCAATTAGTATGAATTCACTGTTATTGTTAGATTACTCAATCCATTAAGGATGTCCACATTATTTGAGCAAACCAGATAATCATATACCTCTTATTTAAAAGTATTTATTTGATCATGAAGACCCGTATGATAATGTTTTATTAAATTTAACAGAATATAGCTCATGTAAGTATTGTTCAATAAATGTTAGTGATTATTACAGCATTATAATGACAAAATAGGTAACCATTTACAAAATATACTTAGAATCTCACTTAAACATGAATCATTGGAATACATTTCAAACCGATTACAAAACTCAACTTTCTTAAAGTCATGCACTAGTGGAAGAAATACAAAGACAAATGTGTTCATAACCTTTTGGTAGGATTCTTAAGAAAAATATAAATGTCATGCAAGAAAACATTGATACATTTGGATATTTTACAGTTATAGATTTCTGTAGAAGATATCCCCCATCTTCCAAAAGAAGTAGCTCTAACTCTCTCAACATATCTATAACAAGGGTGTAGGGAAATTGCTATTCATATTATTTTTGACAGAGGTACAAATAGGTATAGCCATTTTAGATAGCTGTCTGTTAGGAACCATCAAAATGGAAACTGCAGCTATTCTCTAAGCCTCATTCTATTTCTTTATTACTTATAGATATTATGTATGTGATTTCCTTTTAAATGTCTCATCATGATCAATGTGATATATACATGTAAATTAACCTCCCCATGTATACAAGTATACAGAAAGATGTTTACACACACTGCTCTTCTTTTTTATAATAGAAGTTTAAAACTATAAATGTCCTGCTTTGTTGATTCCCATGAGAGGCCTTCCCCTTTCTGAACAGAGATGGAGGAGGAGTGGATGGGGGGGTAGATGGGAGGTGGGGGAGGGAACAGGTGGAGAGAAGGAAGGGGAAACTGTGGTCAGTATGCAAAAATACAGAAAAAAATTAATAAAAAATTAAAAATGTCCATAAAAACATTTTAAGTAGGGAATATCATGAGGATAAATAAAAGTGAGATAGATTTAAAAATGTGCAAAGGGCTTGAATAAACAGGATTCCAAAGAATATACACAAATGGCAAGTAAATGCATGAACAGATGTTTCATATCATTAACCCCTAGGGAAATGAAAACCAAAACAACAATTAGAGCTCACCTCACACCCCTTAGGATGGCCATTAGAGTAAAACAGGGAGGTGATGATGGTTGAAATGACAGTTAGTGGATAGAAAGTATGGGAATTAGAACATTGTATACTATTTATTAGAATATGAAATGGTGCTGCCAGTATGAAAAGCAGTACGGGGGGTTGGAGAGATGGCTCAGCTGTTAAAACTGCTTGCTCTTCTTCCAGAGGACCTGAGTTTGGTTCTTATATAAACTGATGGTATGACCACTCCATGGTAAGGTTTTTATTGTAGATATGAGGGAGAGAACAGCTAGAGGACTCTGGAAGAGTCCAGACTAGAGAGAGAGAGTAGCAGATTGAGCATGGGAGCAGACCGGACCTGGTCATTAGAGGAGCAGGAGCAGAGCAGAGAGTTAAGAGAGTGGAGGGTTGGAGGGCTGTGAGACATTAAGAAAAAGGGTTGGGGCAAAAGAGAAGTGCATATCCAAAATAGTAGGGTTATAAGAATGAGTAGCTGGGACTTGAGAAGCCCAGGAGCTGGAGAAGTTCAGCATAGGGGGAAGGTGAGAAGAGCTGAGAAGATCTAGGATGTTAGCATGGACTCTGAAATGTGTAACAGGTACTTGTGATACTGAAGAAACCTGGACACCAGCAAGTATTTTGCTATGCTAATAGGCACCACGGATAGCCATTTGTCCTTTCTGCCAATGATAAGGGAAATGGCTCCTTTTGAGAGGGGAACTGTCATCACAAATTCCTGAGGGATGCTGGCTTTTG
>LZPO01047450.1:1963860-1987309 GCA_001675575.1 Neotoma lepida
CTCTCTCTCTCTCTCTCTCTCTCTCTCTCTCTCTCTCTCACACACACACACACACACACACACACACACTTATTTTAAAAGAGTTTGGGCTAGAAAGATGACTCACCGGATAAAGATTGGGCTGGAGAGATGGCTCAGTGGTTAAGAGCATGTACTACTCTTTCAGAGGACTAGAGTTTGCTTCCCAGCATGCATGTCAGGCAGTTCACAATAGCCTCTCTAACTTCAGCTCTAGGGACTCTAAAACCCTCTTCTGTGTCCTTCTAGCACCAACACATACATGACATCCACACAGAGAGAAACATACACATACACATAAATTAAAAATGCATCTTGCAGAAAACAAATGGAAATTATTCCAAAACTTACAAATGCGATTGCTTTATGACCCAAATGTTGTACTTCTAGGTATATATCCAAAACATTCAAAAGCAGGATGTTTAAGAGATATTTTCACTGCCATGTTCATTGAAATGTTATCCACAGTTGCCAAGTGTAGAAGCAGCCCAACCCAAGTGTCCATCATGGTATATTCCAATAGTGTAATATTCCTTTAAATGGGGAGAAATTCTGACATGTGCTTACACATGGATAAATCTTGAGAACATCAGAACATTATACTAGGTGAAGTCAGCCAGTCACTAAAAGATGAATACTTTGTGATTTCACTTATGTGAGGTATCCAAAGTTGTCAGATTCATAAGAAATCAAAATAAAAAGGTGTTGTCAAGGCTCACAGGAAAAAAGGAGCAAGGAGTTGTTTAACAGGCATGATTCAAAACCAAAAAACAAAACAAAAAATCAACAATTAAAACAAAACAAACAAAAAACTTGTTTAGTAGGTCTGGAGAGAATGCTTACTGTTCTTCCATATTTGAGTCCCAGCACCTACACAAACACCTATATCTTCAGTCTGAGATGCCCCCAGGCCTCTGCCAAAACCTACAGGCATATGGTGCACATAAAACTCATATATACACGTAAGTAAGCAAGTAAGTGTTTCAGGGTTTCTATTGCTGTAAAGAGACACCATGACCTTGGCAACTCTTATAAGCAAATTTTGAATTGAGGTGACTTACAGTTCTGAGGTTTAGTCCATTATCATGGCAATAAGTATGGGTAGCACACAGGCAGACATGGTGCTGGAGAAGAAGCTGAGAGTTCTACATCCAGATCTGCAGGCATCAGGAAGAAAGAGGCACTAGGCCTGGCTTGAGCATCTGAAACCTCAAAGCCCACCCACAGTGACACACTTCCTCCAACAAGACCACACCTACTCCAACAAGGCCACACCTCCTTATGGTAGCAGTTCCTGTGAACCTATAGGGCCATTTTTATTCAAACTATCACAGTAAGTAAATAAATAAATAAATCTTTTTAAAAACATTTTTAATACAGACACTAGATGAGCTGGGGAGCCTGCATGGGACCAAAATAGGACTTCTGCATATGGGTGACACTTTTGTAGCTTGGTCTGTTTGCAGGACCCCTGGCAATGGGACCAGGATCTATCCCTGGTACATGAGCTGGTTTTTTGAAGCTCATTTCATATAGTTAGATGCCTTACTCTGCCTTGATGTGGGGAGTGGGTGGGCTTGGTCCTGCCTCAACTGAACATGCCAGACATTGTTGACCCCCGTGGGAGGCCTTACCCTTTCTGAGGAGTGGATGGATGGGTTTGAGGAGGTGGGGGACTGAGCAGGAGGAGGGGAGGGAGGGGGAACGGTGGTTGATATGCAAAATGAATTAAAAAATAAAACTAAATCGAAAATGAAACAAGCATGTTTAATGACTTAAAATGTACGTGTTTGATAATTGGTATTGTGATTTGAGAGTAAAATGCCAATCACTGGCTCCAATGTTTAAATACTTGATCCTCAGCTGGTGTTATGGAATCTATAGAAAATAGAGCCTCACTGGAGAAAGTCCATCACTGGCCTTACAGCCCAGACCCACTTCCTCTTCTCTCTGTCTCCTGAGTGTGGATTCAGTGTGAGTAGCCAGCCTCCTGATCCTGCCTGCCTTTTCTGTCTGCTGTCTTGTCTTCTCCACCATAGTGAACTCTATCCCTGGGAAGTATAAAGCAAATTTATCTCTTCTCCTAAGAGCTCTTTTTTTGTTAAATATATTTATTTAAATATATTTACTTATTTATTTTATATCCCTGCCTCAGTTTCCCTTCCCACCTCTCCTCCTAGTTCCTCCCCTCACCATCTCCCCTCTGTTCCTATCCCCCAATCCATTTCTCTTCTGTTTCTGTTTTGGAAAGGGCAGGCCTTTCCAAATATGGCATAACAAGTTATAATAAAACTAGGCACATTCCGTCATATTAAGGCTGGACAAGACAACCCAGTAGGAGTAAAGGGGTCCCAAAATCAGACAAAAGAGTCAGAGACATCCCCTTCTCCCACTGTTAGTAATACCACAGGAACACCAAGCTGCAGAACCATAACATATATGTAGAAGATGTAGGTCAGACCTATATAGGCCCCCTGATTGTTCAGTCTCTGTGAGCCCCTATGGACCCTGGTTAGTTGATTCTATGGGCTTTCTTGTGATGTCCTTGACCACTCTAGCTCCTACAATCTTTCTCCCCCTCTTCTGCAGGATTCCCAGAACTCTACCTAACGTTAGGCTGTGGATCTGCATCTGTTTCCATCAACTGCTAGATGAATCCTCTCTGATGACAATTGGGCTAGGCATCAATCTGGCCACAGGAGATGGCCAGTTCAGGCTATGTATCTGCTATTGCTAGGAGTCCAAGCTGGGATCTTCCTTGTAGATTCCTGGGTATTTTATAACAGAGTATTTTATAACAGCAACAGAAAAGAAACTAAGACAGTCTGAATTTAACTTTAAAGGCCAATGAAACTGTGTAGTGCATTGTGTGCTACTACAATGCCACATAGTAGTATAATTCTAATCTGTCATTCTGTTTCTTGTATTTTTGACACACATGCAGAGGACAAGACAATGTGAAGGCAGAACAGAGATATTTGAAGATGCTGGTGTTAAATAATGAATTCATTCAGGTCCAAGGAATAGCTGACAATCACTGGAAACTGAAAGAGGCAAATACAAGATACTTTTCTACAGCTTTGGGAGGGAGCACGGCACTACTCTGATTGTGGCTTGACACTAATTTCATACTACTACCTTCCAGGGTGGTGAAAGATTATGTACATGTTCTATTTTAACCCACCAGGTTTGTGATCATTTTTTACAATAGACATAGGGTAGGAATAACATCTATTTTTTTCTTCTTTTCTGCATTTCTCAGATTTGTAGTTTGATGTATGTCATTAATTTTAGGAAATCTCAGGCATTATTTTACACTATCTTCAAATATTTCTCTGAGTTCTTTTCTTTCTTTTCCTTGTGGAATTTCATTATAGATTTTCTAAACCACTTACTACTGGCATTTAGTCTTGCATCTTCTGTTTTGCTTACTATCATTTTCAGTTTGTTTTATATTTCAGTTGAAATCTATTATCAAGATCACTAATTTTTCTTTGCCTGTTTTAGGTCTAATTAGTAAGCACTTCAAAGACCATCTTCATCCCAGTTACTGTGTTTTTCATTAACTCCTTTAAAATGTTTTTATAGTAGTATGTGCACACGAAACATGGGTGTAAGGGGCTACATATGCTGTGGCATGTGTGTAGAGGTCAGAGTATTACTTTGTGGAGTCAATGCTCTTTTTGTGCACCTTTACAAGGATTCTGAAGCTCAGACTCAGGTTGACTTGTAAAGCAAGCACCCTTGCCCACTGAGGCATCTCATTGGCCTTTATTCACCCTTTTCTCAAGAGAAGTAATTCTTTTTTATAGGCATTATAAAGATGAAATGAGTATTGGATTAATATAATTAATCCAAAAACTAACACTTTATTTTCCTGTTAATACATTAGAATATCTGACAAAAGCAATTTACAGGAGAAAGAATTTATTCTGACTCATAATTTGAGGGAATAGTCCATTATGGAAGGGAAGCCCATTATGGAGGTGGGAGTAGTTTCCAGCTGTGGCAGCCATGAGTATAATGTAGCTGCTTGTATTGTGACAGCAGACAAGAAGCAGAGAGTTGGAGCAGAAGATGAGCTTACCTATAACATTTCAGTCCTGTACCTAAATTGCTGTGCCCACCAGCCAGGCCCCATGCTCAAAAGGTTCCACAACCCCCTAAAAGAGATCCATCTTCTGAGAAGCAAGTTTCCAACACATAAGCCTGTGACACGAATTGCTAAACTGCCAGATATTGGGGTGAAAGCCAAGAGATCAGAGGAATAGGTTAAGCCACAGCCAACCTTACCTCATCGATACCTCAGTCTCCAAAGAAACCTACTTCCTGTATAACTATGCCTTTATGCCTTTCTGTTCTGCCATCTCACTTCCTCTCTCTACCCAGCTACATCACTTCCTCTTTCTACCCAGCTCTGTCACTTTCTGTTGCTCTGTACAGACCTCCAGACCTTTATGGTGATCTAGTGTTGGAATTTAAGGTGTGTGCCACCCCACCTGGCTCTGTTCCCAGTGTGGCCTTGAACTCACAAAGATCTGTATGGATCTCTGCCTCCCCAATGCTAGGATAAAAGGCATGTGCTACCATTGCCTGACTTCTATGTTTAATATAGTGGCTAGCTTTTTCCTCTGCTCCTCGGATAAGCTTTATTAGAGTGTACAATATATTGGGGGACACAATATATCACCACATAAGCCTGTGGTGGAGACTTCATTTTCAAACCACAACATTCACTCCCTGTCCCCAACAGCCTTCTGGCTGTCTCATAATGCAACCAGCACTTCGAATGTCCCTATGTATTTACAATTTCAATATTGTTTGAAAGTCCAGGGTCTTTTCTGGAACTCAAGGTAATCTCTTAACTGTGATCCCCGGGTAAATAAAAATCAAATCTCATACTTCCAGTATACAATGGCACAGAGAGAACATTGTGATCTAAAAAGGAAGAATTGGGGCATATTAAGAGAAAAATCAGACTAGAAAAAGCTCAAAACCCAGCAGGGCAGGTGCCAAACCCTGAAGCTCTATGTACAGCAGGCATCTGGAGCTTGTGGAGGAAACATCTGCCCTTCAATGGGCTTGAGTAACCCTATCCATTTTGCTTTGAAACCTACAATAGGTTGACTTCACTCAGTTCCTACAGCTGTCTTTGGCAGAGGCTCCACATCTCTGGCATCTCCAATATCTTGGGGTCTTTACTGCAATTTAGGTGTCACCTTCACACCTTCATGCAATAGCATCTCAAGGCCTCCTTGAAGGTCAGTAGTCTGACCCGGCCACATATTGCCTGACCTGAGACACTTCCTTAAAACTTTGTATGTGCCTCTATGACTCTAGCTCTTCCATTCTACATGCTCACAAAGCCAGCACCACATGGAGTATACAAAGCTCTCATGCCAGCTTGAAATATACCCTGGCCCCCTCAACTACACCTAGAGGGGGTTGTGAGTACTACCTGCCCTTTGGAACTGGAAGAAACATTTTCCTAGACAGTTCTGAATGAGAAGACCACTCTGGAGGCCATATCTTCTCAGGTTCCCTCTTCGATGACACCAATCAAACAATTATAGCCCTTTGTCCGCATCCACTCTATCCTCATCTTTTGCAGCGTTCATGGTTCCGTTCCTCATCAAACACCACATTTTTCAAGTCTTCTCGATTCAGCCTTTACTGTCTGTTACTATAAATCTGATTAAGAGCACCAAGTCTGATTGCTCTGCAATCTTGAAGTGTTCTCCACCAAACAACTTAGCCCACCACTTGTGAATTCGGCATCACTCAGACATTCAGGACACAAGCAGAACATAACCAGATTCCTTGTCAGGATATACTATAAATGGCAGCCTTATGAGCAGTCTTTACTATCCTGTTTTATAAGCATTCTGCATGTCCCACCAGTATGTCCCATTAAGCTCTGCTTACATCATTCCAAGGCTACCCTGCAGCTACACAACCTCATCCATTTCCTCTCACAAACCAGTCCTGAAGACCTATACATCACATGGTCAGGTTTATCATAGCAGTAACCTCACACTTCAGTTGCTGTAGGAGTCTGCCAGAGTCCGCCTCCAACCTGCTCCCACCTTTTGAAGGGTTCTTGGGTGGAAGAGAGAGGAATGAGGAAATATTAGGTAGAAAGAAAGAAAGACAGAGACATGGGATCGCTTCAAGATGGCCCTGGGTCAATACCGAACTACCCCCAGCTTTATTCAAAAGGGCTTTTTATAATATGCCAGGGGGAGAGGCAAAAGATCTCCCCCTTGCAAGATCAAAGCACACCATATATCCAAGTGTAGACCCTTCCAAACAGCTGGTAAACATGCCCATGACCAAATCATCCCATTATGCAGCCCTGCTGGGTAAAGCAAGCTTGGATTCTCTGACCTTGAGTAAGGTCTCACTAGGAAGCCTCTGTGGGCCTCCATAAGTTGCAGGGTTTTTATTCTTATTAATCATACATTTTCCCCTCCACGTCCTCCCAGACCACACCCATATCACCCTCCCACCTCATGTCCTCTTCTGATTACTTTTATAACCCACCAACTCCAATTTAGTTACCCACATACTCACAGGTGTGGAAAAATCCACTGGAGCATGGTCAACCTACCAGCTGCCAAATCCCAAAGAAAACTGACTCTCCCTCACCCAACAGGCATCTCCTGCCAATAGTTCCTCCGAGGCGGGGCTTTGTGAGCCTCTCTCCATCCAATCATTCTGGAATGTTGATCCGATTCCCATTTTCTGAATCACTTTTCTCTTTGCTGTGGCATAACACATGGTAGAAACTATTTAAGAGAGGAAGGATATATTCTCACTCACATGCAAAGCAATACAGTCCATTCATTATGACAGGGAAAATGCTGTGGCAGGATGAGCCTGTAGCTGTGTTCCCTGGTAGTATTACATATTTTTTCCACCTACCATCTCCATTATTTCTTCTATTAAAGTCAGCTATCAGACCATTGTGGCTTACTCTTGTAAGCCCAGAACTTGGGAGGGTGAGGCAGGAGGATCATGAGTTCAAAGCCAGCCTGAGCTTCATAGTGAAAGCTATATATAATGTTGTATATTTATATAAATATAATAGTTTATATATTTACAAATATATAATGATAAAAAAGCTAACTGTCTTTTTGCCACTGTGTCTGTCATTTGCTTTTGTTTTGGGGGTGCTACCATCAGAATCTAGTGCCTCAACATATGTTAGGCAAACACTACCATTGAGCTACATCTTGGGACCTTTCTTTTCAATTTATCACAATATTTTCCTTGTTACTTCCTTATTTTTTCATAATTGAGACTGCATCTGATGTTTGTTGTTGTTGTTTTGCCTTTTGAAATGCGTCTGAATTAAATGAAAATGGAATATGTTATGTGATGTAATAGTAGATACAAAGACAGAATTATCTTCTGCTTGATTGTAAGTATGCCTTTCCTTCTGCTCTGCCTACACCATGAGAGATCACAGGAATGTAATAATGAGATGGGCTTCTTGGACTGAAGATTACTTTCCACTGAGTTTGGGTCTTCTATTTGCCGTACTTTCTTAATTCCTCCAGTTCTATCAAATTTTGATTTTTATATGGTAACTGTTAGTGTGGTGATGGTAGATATATGAAATTAATATTTTAACACTCTGATCGACATTCAGCAGCATTAGGAAGCCAGGCCAGAGGACTTGGCCTTTAGAAATACTTCAGCCTGTCCTGAGGCAATCTCAGGGACAGATCTGTTTCCGTTCCTTTCTCCCAGTAAACTCTGCTTTATACCACCAGGCTGCAGTTTGTATATTCAAGAGAGAAAGGCTTTTGTTTGTTAAGGGAGGTAGTATGTCCTAGTTTGCTGACCAATCTGTGATAAGCACCATGAGCAAAAGCAACTTGGGAAAGAAAGGGTTTATTTTGGCTTACACTTCCACGTCACACTCCATCGCTGAGGGAAGTCATGGCAAGAACGTAGAGAGAAGGACTGAAGCAGAGACTATGGGGGAGTGCTGCTTACTAGCTTATTCCCAGACTCATGTTCTGATAGCTTTATTATACTTCCCAGGAACCCCTGCCCAAGAGTGGGACTTCCCATAGTGGCCTGGGCTCCCTACATCAATCATTCATCAGGAAATCGCACCATGAACTTGCTTGTCCACAGACCAATCTCAGGGAGGCATTTTTTCAGTTCAGTTGAGGTTTCCTCTAGTTTGCTCGCTTGTGTCAAGTTAAGCAAAACAAATAAAACAACAGCAAAAACTCAGCACATAGGAGCTATTTCCTGCCTGCTAGACAGTCCTACATGTGGACACTTTCTCTCCTATGAGCATGCACTGGGATCCTGAAGAAAAAATACAGCAAGGTGTGAACTTTGTGATGCCCCCTTGTCCCAGGACTTTATACTCAGATTGCCCACATTCAGCCTTTCACAGTTTGGCCCTTCAAAGTTCTGGCTAAATTCCATCCCTGGCTTACAAGACCCTTGGTAGCTCCTGTGCCTGGTAAACAAATGCTGTTTCTTTCTGTGAGCAACTTTCTGTTTCTCTAGGTTCCAGGTTAGTCTTCTTGTGCCTTCAAAAGAAGTCTCTAATTTGGAGTTTTTCTCCCTTTCTCTTATCATTGTTGAAGAGATGGAAGCAATGTTTTTCCATCCCCAAGCTCAATTTTGTAGATGAAATTTTTCACGCATTGCCTCAGAGACCTAGATTTCTTCCTCTTGTGATTACCAGGGATTCTATATAATTTTTGATGCACATATGTCTTTCACTTAGGACAGTGGCTTTGTGGCCCTTTAATACAGGTCCTCATGCTGTGGTGACCCCCCACCATAAAATTGCTTTCATTGCTACTTCATAACTGTAATTTTGCTACTGTTATGAATGGTAATACAAATATCTGATATGCAGGATGTCTGATATGTGACCCACAGGTTGAGATCACTGATTCATGATAAGCTGCAGTGCTTTGAATGAGAATGGCCCCCATAGGTTCATATATTTGAATGCTTGATCCCTAGCTGTTGGAACTATTTTGGGAAGGTGTAGCCTTCTTGAGGAGGTGTGTTGTTGGGTGTGGGCTTTGAGGCTTCCAAAACTCTCTTCCTCTGACTTTCAAATGAAATATAAGCTCTCTGCTACTGCTCTAGCACCATGACTGCCTACCTGCTGCCATTCTCCCTGACATGAAGATCATGGACTAATCCTCTGAAAGTGAAAGTAAGCCCCAATTAAATATTTTTCTGTTGCAAGTTGCCTTAGTCATGGTGTCTCTTGACAGCAATTGAAAAGTAACTAAGATTTACATCTTTGATATTAATTTATTGTATATCACAATGTGTTCTCTCCAGGAAACAGACTCCCATATGGAAATTAGCATGCAAGAAAGTTTGTTTGTTTATTTGTAGAAAGGGTCTCATGTATCCCAGCTTGGCCTTTAATTCACTTTGTAGCCATGGATGACCTTGAACTCCTGATCCTTTGGTCTCTACCTCCTGAGTGGTAGAATTACATGTGTGTGCCACCACCTGGGGTTTATGCAGTGCTGAGGTTTGAGGCAGAGATTCATGCATACTATATACGTACTCTAGCAACTGAGTTACATCTCCAGACCCAGAAGGTTTTCTTGTTAACACATTAACCCAGTCATGATTTTTACATGTGTGTTGTATGCATATATATGTATTTATGGATATACAAGCATGTGTGCAGATGCATGAGCACATGTAGGACAGAGGTTGACATAAGGTATCTTCTTCAGTCACTATCCACATTATTTTTTGAGATATAATCTCTTATTGAACTTGAAATCCACTGACTGGGTAAGACTAGATGGCCAGGTAGTTCCAGAAATCCTCTGGTTTCTGCTTCCCCTGCACCAGGATTGCAGACATGGGCCACCATGCCTACCGTTTTGTATGAATGCTGGAGATCTGAACTCAGGTCCACATGTTTGTGTGGCAGACACTTTTTCCACTGATTGAGCCATGTCCCCAAGACTTCAAGAATCTTTTGCTTGTTTGTTTTGAATCAAAGCCTCTGGAAAGAGAAGATAAGAAGATATAGAGCTGGGCAAGATAAAAAGGTTGCATGTCATAGATGTGTGTGTGTGTGTGTGTGTGTGTGTGTGTCTGTGTCTGTGTCTGTGTGTGTCTTTCTTATTTATTTTTGTGTGCTTATTTTATAGAACATATTTTGATCATGTTTTTCTCTCCCCCAAACTCCCCCCATTATCCTCTCTGCCTCTTTGTCGCAGACTCTTAACAATGAATCAAGTTATGCCATGGAAATCTCTAAAACAGAAATGGCCCTGAAGAAATGTCTCTTGTGCAGTGAGAGGAAATTTTTCCATTTCCTCATTGGATATGAAATGATCTCAAGTCATATGTTGTCAAGGCAGCTAAGGATAGTACATAAAGAGGAGTGAGAGCCAAGGACCTCTATCTAGTAGCAGCTGAAAGAATAAGTCCTTAAGAGCATCTGAGTTATACATCACTTCCACTACATCATGTCAAAGCAAATAGCTTCTTTGTTTGCCTATTGGTGGCTTAGTCTAGGGCTTTTCATGTGTTAGGTAAGCACGTACCACTGAACTCAAACACCAGCCTTCTTATATTTTTATTTTGAGGCATGGTCTTGCTATCCTGCTTAGGCTGGCCTTGAATTTACTCTGTCTCACAGGTAGGTCTTGATATTGTTGTCCCATACCAGGCCAGGTGACAAGTATATTTTAATGCTGTCAAGTTATTCTTCACTAATGTTGCTCCAGGAAAGGTATATAATGTGGTGGTATTTTATCTATGTCTCCCAATAAAATTTATCTGAGGATCAGAGGAACAAGGTCAGCTGCTAGCCTTGCAATGTTAGCACACACCTTTAATCCTATCACCTACCAAGCAGGGTCTGTTTGGATCTCTGTGAGTTCCAGGTCACACTAGAAAGAGTCAAGCTTGGAGACACATGCCTTTAATCCCAACATCAACCATAGAATTCTGGAGATCTAAATAGACAGACAGGAAGTGATGTAGCTAGGCTGAGAGAGCCAATGGGAGAACAGACCAGAAAGGGATACAGATGTGGAGATATAGGAAATCACACACTCTCTTTTGGAAGCAGTGGCATTGGTAAGATGAGGCTGGTAGCTGTTTCTAATTCCTCTGATCTCTGTCAGATTTTTACCCTATTTTTGGCCCTGTGTTTTTATTTAACAAGACCATTTAGAAATTTATCTTACATTTGGTGACCAACAAGGGGCGAATTCATTAAAAGGCCCTTGGTGACCTTACAGGTTGGGGGTTACAATCCCCCCCATCAGCCAGGGCTACAAGCAGCCATGGGGGGCCTAGCTACAGTCTGGGTTATACGTGGCTAGAACTACTAATGGCCAGATCTAAAACCACATGACCGGGGTCTCTTTGACTTTCTTTAGCTCCTGGTGGGTGGGGGACTCTCTCTGGATTTCTATCTCGAGACTGCCACCACACTAGGTAGCTGCTTTAAAATTCCCTCGGACTTCTACTGTTCTACACAGTTGACAGATTTGGTAAGTCAATTAAGATATCGTAAAAAAAAGCTAGTTAAAATTTTTTCCCCCACATTAAAAAGTAAATACAATAGTAAAAAATTGGTCTCCGTTTGATAACACATTAGACAGCCTAATAAAACAACTAAATAAAAAGATAATTAATCTTGATGGGATATACATAACATCAATTATAAATATTATTTGTTTAACCATTTTTATTTTAACATTAAAAAAGTTGGTCAATTTGAATGCCAAGATAAAAGCTTTAAAAAAAGTGTTAAAAATTATAAAAAAATTCAAATCCAAACAAAAAAATTTAAAAGTAAACCTAGCTCAACATTAACTTTAAAAAAATCCTGTTTAAAAAATTATAAAAAAAACATGTGGATCTAGTGGATCCAAAACTTGATTGTATTTTGGTTATTTTACCCTCTAAATATTCTCCTACAAAATTTTTAATACACAGGGAAGATATTATATTGGAATGGATATTTCTACCAAACAAACAGAGTGAAAAATTAAAAACCTATGTAAAAAAGATTTCTGACTTGATTTTAAAAGCAAAGTGAGACTTCATCAATTAGCAGAAATAGACCCAGCAGAAATTGTCGTACCTTTAACTAAGGATGACATTGACAAATTATGGCAGAAAGTGAACCTTGGCAAAGAGCTTGCAGTAATTTTTTGGGAGAGATTAATAGCAAATATCCCTAAAGTGATAGAATTGAACTTATAAAGAGAGCTGATTAGATTTTGCCTCACATTGTGTGGAAAACACCCATATCTAGAGCTCATACATTTTATACAAATACAGACAAACAAAAAAAGACAGGTTACAAATCAAAAAACTTAAGTAAAGTGGTTCAAAGTCCTTATAATTCAGTTCAAAAATCAAAATTGCATGCTATTCTATTGGTATTAATGGATTTTTTGGAACCTCTCAACATAGTTACTGACTCTCAGTATGCTGAAAGAGTGGTCTTACATATTGAGACTGCAGAATTTATCCCTGATGAGTCAAAATTAACTTTGTTATTTATTCAGTTACAAGATGTAATCAGGAATAGGAAGCATCCCTTATATATAACTCACATCCAACCCCATATGGGTCTGCCAGGACCTCTAATACAAGGTAATGATGAGATTAATATACTATTGATAAAAAATGTGCTGGAGGCCTCAGAATTTCATAAAAAATCATGTCAATAATAAAGGTTTAAAAAAGGATTTTTCCATAACCCGGCAACAAGCAAAAAAATATTGTAAAAAAAAATGTCCTACTTGTTCTTTCTACAACCAAACTCCATTACCAACAGGATGTAACCCAAAGAGTACTCAAAAAAATAAAATCTGACAGATAGATGTGTTTCACTTTACAAAATTAAAAAATTAAAATATATACACCACACTATTGATACTTATTCAGGATTTCAATGGATAACTGCTTTGAGTTCAAAAAAAGCTGATTCTGTAAACACACATTTGCTAAAAGTTATGGCCATCATGGGTATACCTGCACAAATTAAAACTGACAATGCTCCAACATATGTTTCTAGTAAAATAAAACAGTTTTTTGCTTATTACAGTATAAAACATATTACAGGTATACCATATAATCCTACAGGTCAAATAGTCATGAAAAGATCAAATCAAACTCTAAAGATAATGCTAAATAAACAAAAAGAAGTAACAAAAACCCCCCAAAATAGATTACATAATGCTCTATTAACTTTAAATTTTCTCAATGCTAATAATAAAAAAAAAAACAGCTACAGAGAGATATTGGATAATTAAAAAAATTCGGAATTAAATCAGCCTATATATTTTAAGGATGTGCTGACCTCAAAATAAAAACCAAAATATGTGTTATGTTGGGGTTTTGCTTTTGTCTCTACAGGAGAAGAAAAGCTATGGATACCATCGAAATTGATAAAGGCTCGATTTGAATAAGAGAGACCTCTTAATTATAAGGGTGATAGTTCATCAACCAGCATGACCATCCAATTTAAAATTAACTTATACCGCTAACAAATGCCTTTTCATTATTTCAGTTATTTTCAGATATAACTTGCCAAAAGGGAACCTCCTCAAAGTTAGGCTTGGGGAAGTGTTTTTGTTTTTGTCTTTCAGGAAAATGAAGGCTAAGAAATCTGAAGAACACTGGACAAATGAGACATCTGAAGAAAAAGGACAAATCATCCAGAATAAATGTTCCCCCAAAAAGAGTTAATTGGCCAATTGATATATCATATATAAAATTTCTTAAGTTTTCCTAAATGTTTGTTTCTGCTCTTCTCTACAGACACTTAACACAAATGGTCTTTATGTAGTCCCAGTTCAATTAAAAATAAAAGCTGGCTTTGGAGTTGGAGAATGGCTCTCTCCCCTAAAACCAAGCATGTTTGTTAAAGGGAAAATACAAAATCTCTGTATCATGTCAGAAGAGCCATCTGATATGGAACAGAAGAAAACCAAAAATTTAAGGGACTATTCCATTGCTACTAATTTCAACTCTTTGGTTCTATTTTGATTCTTTAAACTCTCTTAANGTATGAATTTTATATCAAAATTTATAAGATGATATATATATTTTAAACTGTTGTCATGATATTAATGGTCATATAGAGTACTAATTAATTCTAGAAAAAAGGATTCAGTTAGCTGCCTATACATATTTTTGTGTTCGAGTCTCTATTACTTTTTTGCAGGGAGTCATTACCAGGCTTGATAGAAAATTTGAAGTCTCCAGAAAGATGATGGGGCCCCACAACAACAATTCCACATGGATGATAATAATACCACTAAGCTGAGAAACATCACCCAAAGATCAACTTTGCACTACAAACTGCTCAGGACAATCTCAAGATGGCTAGCTGACGTGATCCAGTCTCACAGATTATTTGAGCAAGGACTTGAGATAAGCCCTGCACTTTTGTGTTATGCAGAGACTGGATTACAAATGATACAGCTACCACTACAGACTTGACAATTAACCCAAAAATTTTCTTTTCAGCATCCCCTAAAGATGTCTTCACCCACAAACAGCAGGAAGCAAATTTAAGAACACAACACCCACATTCCTAAGAGGTGGGGTGGGTAGTTGTGGGTTTTCAATGGGTTTTGGGTTTGGGATAATTTTCATTGTTTAGGATGGTTAATTACAAGTTGTTATTGTTAATGGTCAAGAAAAATACTAAACAAAGGAGATTAGATTCAAGGTTCTTGTTTGAAAAAAAAGAGGATATAGATAAGAGATACATTATTCAACTATTAGAATATAGAGAAATGAAAGTTAGTAATTAGTCATTACAATCAAACTTGTAGTCATATTAGGTGTTTTCAAGGCTAAGCAGAGATATATTTTAGATAGACAGGTCATCTTCAAGCCCTTCAGAGATCTGCAGAATATGGCATTTAAAATGTTTTAATAACTTAGATTTTTTCTTTTCTTATGACAATAAGACATGTTGGCTCCTGGCAGCACCAATTTATTTCAGAGAATATTTGGGCATTGAAGGGACTGCATATGGACTTAACTTTCATGTGGCAAAAGTTAGCCACTGGGCAAGAAAGTACCCTCACATTGACTGCTGACAGTATGCTGTTCAAAATCAACAAGCAGAACACAAAACAAAGGATTACCGATCATTGTCAAGACAAGAGTGGTTGCAGCTTTGGCAACAGGCGTCCTCTGAGGCCAAGACAATATGGCACCATAGCAGAAGTGGCTTTGCCATCTGAAAAAGGTACAGTGCCTCTTCCTTCAAAGGCAGCTGAGCAGACAGTCGACAGATGGCTCCTGGTGTGCTGTGGAACAGTAGCTGGAACAATTATTCTTGGAGAAGTAACTAGGCTGATAAAGTCTGACCTCTCAATGATAGACTGGCATTTAACAAAGGAGATGAAGCCACCTACAAACAAACAAACAAACAAAAAAAAAAATGGGATGCTAAGGTGAAGCCGAGAAGAATGGGAAGCCAAATTCCAAAAACACCAGCAATTTCCACAATTTAAAATCCTGAATCATGACAGGACACTGGCAGAATTCAAGTTCATCTGGTACCTGGAATACTTGCTTGGAATGTGGGATTGAGCTGTAGACCTTGAGTACATCCTGCNTCACAAATGAGTCTGTCAGATACGCTAAGCCAATAGGTTGAAGGTGATGCCCCAACACTGCAAAAAGAAGAAGAAGAAGACTTCTGGACAGGTGACTGTCCACTCACATTTTTTTGGAAGTCGCTTGTTTGTACTTCCTGTTTTACTAGGTAATAATATTATTTCCTTCTTGGGTTTCTGAGGGAGTTGAAGATTAGATAGTTATAGTTATAATTTTCTTTGTTAAGAAATTTTTAAAAAGTATAAAGTGTTTAAAAGATATCATAAGATAGTTTTCTGTTAGTAATATAAGTTAGGATAGAAAGTAAATTAGGTACATTTAAAATTGGCTGAGTGGTGGTGGCTCATGCCTTTAATTCCAGCACTTGGAAGGCAGAGGCAGGCAGATCTCTGTGAGTTCGAGGCCAGCCTGGGCTACCGAGTGAGTTCCAGGAAAGGCACCAAAGCTACACAGAGAAACCTTGTCTNAAAAAAACCCTCATCAAAATAAGATAGATAATGAAATATTTTCTCCGAATCTATCAAATGCAAATAGACTAAGACATTGTTGATGTATTGCTTGCATATATTGTATATAGTTATTGTACTTATTGTATATAGTTTTTCTTATATAAGTTATAACCTTTAAAAAATTTTGTTATTAGACAAAGAGGGGAAATGTATTTTATCTATGTCTCCCAATAAAATTTATCTGAGGATCAGAGGAACAAGGTCAGCAGCTAGTCTTGCAATGTTAGCACACGTCCTTAATCCTATCATCTAGCAGGCAGGGTCTGTCTGGATCTCTGTGAGTTCCAGGTCACACTAGAAGGAGTCAAGTGTGGAGACACATGCCTTTAATCCCAACATCAACCATAGAATTCTGTATAGACAGACAGGAAGTGATATAGTTAGGCTAAAAGAGCCAATGGGAGAGCAGAATAGGAAGGGATATAGATTTGGAGATATAGGAAATCACACACACTCTCTTTTGGAAGCAGCAGCGTTGGTAAGGTGAGGCTGGCAGCTGTTCCTAATTCCTCTGATCTCTGTCAGATTTTCACCCTATTTCTGGCCCTGTGTTTTTATTTAACAAGACCATTTAGAAATTTGTCTTACAATATGTAACTTCATGTACTTAGTTTTATCATCTGCAAAGTAGTAATAATAAAATATCTACCCAATAAAGTTATTATGAGAAATAAATGAGCAAAATACTTATTCTGAGAGGGGTGCCTGATTATACACAAAACACTAAATGCCTGTTACCTCTTATTTGTATTGTTATTTTGGATTGGAACCAGCAGTGCCTATTTCTCAACACTAAAGCAACCTGTAGAGGTTTTTTCACTAAAAATAAAGATTTTTTTGGGAGCTAATAATATATCTTATGGAGCAAGGGAACTTGCCACCAAGACTGGCAACCAGAGTTCATTTCCCACAACCCACACTGTATAAAGAGAGAACTGACTCCTGAAAAGCTGTCCTCTGACCTCCTTATGCAAGTCCTGGTACATATATTTGTGCACACACCATAAGTGAATTCTTGTAAAAATATAAACATTTCTAATTTTGTGTAAGCAATTCTGTGTTACTGACCACTAATATTTCTTATTTTGTGGATTATTAGCTCATATTCTTTGACTACTTAGTGTTAATACATAAAGTTTTTCTTATGGATTCATGATATTTAAAACAATATTGAGGATATTCATCATTTATCAGCATATAAGTTATATTTTTCAGTTTAATAGTTATCTTTCAGCTTACTTAAGGTAGAATATTATATTTTCTATATTTGGTATAGTAAGCCTAATTACTAGACTGATATCAGAATTATACTAATGATGAAAACTATTGTAATCATAGTTTTAGTGATAATTAACCCCTGTTGAGTATTTAGCATCTTAATGTGATAGAAAGCACTCTTTCATTCATGCATTACCTTAATCTTAATTGAGAGATCTAGTAGCATGTTACCAAATGGTAAAGTGTAGCAGTATTTCTATAATCTGTGAGTATATAATGTGGAGCAAAATACTCATGGTAAAATAGTTTGAGGGAATGCACCTGTGTGTATGTTAATTCTCACCATAAATATTCCAGGTAAGATTGAGTGTGTCTATTCAGTAGACAAGAAAACTGAAGGCTAATGAGATTAAATAAATTATTCTAAGTGCTAAATGGTGGAGCATAGATTGAAATTCAGGTTTGATAGTAGCCAAAGCCAGCATTTCCAAGGATATATTCCCTGAAGTATTATCAGCTGACATAATACATACATAAATGTGTTCTGTGTTCTTCTCTCCTCTCTCCCACTCTTTCTCTTCCTCTGTCTCTCTCTCTCTCTCACACACACACATACAAACAGTGTGGGGGTTTCAAATTAGCTGGCAATTCAAAGTGTGAAAGAAAAGTTATTATACTAGATAACAAAATAATAGGATTTAATAATCTGGAAAAATGGACAGATGTAAATAAGATTAAAAAATCTGATGGGTAAATGTAAAATCCCTCAGTGTGGTTAAAACAGAAATTAATGGCGTGAGTACAATTTAGGAAGAAGTTTGATTTCACAGTAGTTTATGTGAGGAAGTCTGGGGAACTTAATTGATTATAAACCCAATAGTAAAACAATTGAAATGCCTTCAATAACAAGGGAATTATTATTTTAAACCTGTACTAGAACACTGCAGTACAGTTAAAAGTTGGGGAGGCCTCCCAGAATAAGACATTCTTTCCAGTAAGTGGTGATCACTGGAAAAAGAGAGGGTAAACTGGACAGAAATATTTCAGGAAGAGAAATAAAAAAAGTGTTAGAAGCATCCAAGGAAAACAAGGATGGCAGTTCCAGGATATTTTTAAGTGACAACTGTACTAAATGGGAGGCTGAACTAGGGTCATTTACAGTCCTTTCCAATTTGGAAAATTTTAACAGCCTTCTAAACTTAACTTGGGCCTCTATGGTGGGCTAAAATATAAAAGACAGAATTCACAGAATTCCTTCACTGACACCCAAACTGACAGTGAAATGTTCTTAATTTTCTTTCCCCTTTCTCCCCTTGGTCCTACAGGCAATATGCATGGCCCGTGCCTCCAGGAAGACACAGAATTCAGTGTTTATGTTCCTCTCACAGTGTGTGCCAACTTGACCCAGGAAGGACTAGAATGATCTAGGAAATGTCTTAGCCTGCTAACACTTTGCTTATGGTGGGGGCCAGGGTAACTGAAGATAGAGAGATGCCATCAAGCACAGTGACCTTCTTATTTGGGGACTCATTCTCCAGGACTAGGCAGATCTGAGTGTGATGGAACAGTTGTGTGTAACTGCCAAGGCTGGGGCGATAATTATAGAAACCTCATTCTGCTTGAATGGGGGCCAAGGCATGGCCCTGCCAGAGAGGAGGGTGTGAAGCTGCAGACCTGGCACTGGCAAAGCAAGTTGGCTTTTGCAGCCAGGATGTGCATCAGAGGTGTGGCAGAGTGCTGCATCTCCATTTCCTGTTAGTGGGCACCCCCAATACCCACAGTGCCCACTTCCCTTCTCCTAGCTCACATGGTCTATTTCTTCCATTTGTTGCTAAGCAGGCTGCAAAAAAACCTGGTGGCTTTGTCAGGGAGACTCAATTTTTACTCAATATTCCAGTTACCTCCTGTTTCCATGAGTCATCTTCTTGTCCCATCTCGGACTCCTCATTTTTCCAACCACTGGATTAGGTTCATTTTTTTTAACATTCCACATTTAGAATATGATTAATCAGAACTGTTATAGAATATTATTTTAAGATGTGTTACATTTGTTTATGATGTGAAACATTTGTGCAATGATATAAAGATGTGTTGTATTCTTTTACGTTGCATTTGTTTAACTCTGTGAAGCTGTGTTACTTTGCCTGTCTAAAACACCTGATGGTCTAATAAAGAGCTGAGCAGCCAATATACCCAGAACATGGGACTTTCTTGGGGAAGAGAAACCTGACTTGGGTTTTGAAGGGAAAAAGCCTCAGATATGCTCAAACTTTAGAAAAAGTCTTTGTGAAAACATGTGGAAAATGCAGTCAGAGCAGGAGAGAGAATACAGGAATAGCTGCAGAAACTTCACCTGCGGGGCAGGAGAAAGGACAGGTGGGGCTGGCAGGCAGAGATAATAAATAGAAAGAGAAATCTGGGAGGAAAAAGGAAGATCAAGGAGCAAGAAGAGAAGAGGCCAGCCACTCAGCTACACAACCAGCAACAGAGCAAGCAAGAAAGAAAATTTATATATAAATAGAGAAAGGTAAAAGCCCAGAGGCAAAACTTAAGTAAATAAAAGCTAGCAAGAAACAAGCTAAGGCCAGGCATTTAAAATTAAGAATAAGCCTCTGTGTGTGTGTGATTTATTTGGGAGCTGGGTGGTGGACCCACAAAAAGAGTAAAGTGTTAAAAAGAACCCTGAAAGTCAATAATTCAGGCATGTGCACAAAAAGCAACCTAGCTTTCCAGGTATGTCTTATGTAACAAATATAACAGGGAAAGTAGAACACTGACCCTGTGAAAATTACAGCATTAAAAGTAATAAGTCTGCCATTGACAATAAACCACACAGATGCCATGCCATGCTATCTTGACTATAAAGGTGAAGTTTCTGCAGCTATTCCTGTATTCTCTCTCCTGCTCTGACTGAATTTTCCACATGTTTTCACAAAGACTTTTTCTAAAGTTTGAGCATTTCTGAGGCTTTTTCCTTTCAAAACCCAAGTCAGGTTCCTCTTCACCAAGAAAGTCCCATGTTCTGGGTATATGCTCTGTGTTAGTTACTGTTCTGTTGCTGTGAAGAGACACAGTGACCAAATCAGCTTATGAAAGAAAGCCTTTAATTGGGGACTGGAGGCTTGCTTACAGTTTCAGAGGGTGAACCCATGAACATCATATCATGGTGGGGAGCATGGTATCAGGTAGTCAGGCATAATGCTGAAAAAATAGCTGAAAGCCTACACCTGATCCACAAGCAGGAACCGACCAGCCAGTTGGAGAGAAACAGAGAAATAGAGACAGACAGAGACAGAGAGACACACAGAGAGACACACAGAGAGACAGAGGGAGAGAGGAAAACACACACACACACAGAGAGAGTCCTAGATTTACTACAAGTCACCCACAATGACCTTTCTTTCAGTAGGTCCCACCTCTTAAAGCTTCTACCATCTCCTAGTAGTGCCATAGCCTGATGCCCAAGCCTTTATCACATTAACCTTTGAGACACATATATGAACCAAACCATAGAAGAGTATATAAAGGAACAGGTATAAGAAATATGAGAAACTTTGTTCAGAGTAAAGCATATTTCAGGAAGAGAATATGATGAGAGTCTTAATGAAACCCATTTCAATATTACTTTGGCTGCTTAATAGAAACAAGATGGGAGTAAAATGGCTAAGAGATAGATTTCATTGATTGTTTATTCTGTCTTTGTATTTTCAAGATCTTTTGTCTTCACCTCATACTAGTTAAGCTTCCCGGCTGTTTGCAAAGTACTTCGTCCTCTAAGATAAGACCCAGTGGAAATGGCTAAATGCACTCGGCATGTATGAATTTTCCACTTTATAATATATCTGCTTGAGGGAGATCTGTGCCTTCATTGCAATAAAATTAGCCATGATCTACCAATGCATTGACTAATAGAATTATTATGGGGGACATTTCTGAATTTGTTCTATGTTAAATATTTTAAAGTTTTTATGTAATAAGAAGCTTTGCACACCTCCATCATTCTTATTATCATGCCTTTTAAAACATTTCACTTTCACTTATTTAATTCCATAGTTATTGATTCAGAAAATGGATAGTATGTAACATTGTGGGCTCATTATTTTTCATGAACTTAATGCACTCATAAATCACTGAATGTCTTCTATCATTGACAGATTCCTGTGCCCACATTATTGTAGACTATTGATCCCACAATGACTTTGTGATGAAATATAGGTCCCCCCCAGGCTTTTCTATTGATGTTTTATACAATATGATTTAAATTTATACTACTTAATTATATATGCATATGTAGAGAAATATATATATTGCAACAAAATATTTCTTGAGTCCATACCATAGGCCAGACACTATGCTAGTCCCTAGAAATAAATGCATAATTGCAGTGATCTTGTCCTATAAAACAGCTCCTAAACTTGCTTGCTGATTTACAGCCTATTTTATTTCTCTTTAGCTCACTAACACATGTCAGTTCAATGGAGTGATTTAATCTAAAATATTCAACAAAGAAAAAAAACTTCTTTAAATTGGAGTTTAAGTAAATCAGCCTTAAGCAGCCATTCTTAACTTTTCCCTATTAGTTATATAGTAAAGTATAAGAAATGCAAATGTTGATAGATGGTGATATTCTTCTGTCAGGACAGAAAGAGTTTAAAATACAGAGCATGTTCAAGTTTTTAATCCTGGACCTACACATCTGAGCCAGGGGTTGAATTTAGAATCCTTAACAAGATACGATAAATTCTACCTAAAGTAGTATATACAACGCAGTTCTCTGAATCCGTAATGTAGGACATTAGTAAGATTTTTACCAGTCCACTCTTCTCTTAAATTAGACTAGGTCTTTCTTTCCTCTTTAGCTGAGAATATTCTAGAAGTAGAAGTTCTGCTCCATTTTCCTTAAGGAGATACAATTTAATAGTTATAATAAGAATTTGGCCATGTTGTGATGACCAGTAAAAAGTTACTGGTATATTTTGAACTAAGATAAACTTACTCTCTGAACTTTAGATATGACTAAGATGATTTTTGCTTCTTTTTCTCACAAGGACAGAAAATCATAGCAATACTGGATAAGAAAATAGCTGAAACTTTGTGTGAGACTTGCTTTGTTTTGTTTTATTAGTCTCCAAGATTGGATGATACTGGCAAACTTTTAGATATTTCAGTTCAGATCATACTGAAATATGAGTTCAAAGTTTAATGGAGAACTAATTAAACTAAACAGACAAGGAAGAGAGTTTATGCTGGCTGGAGGTGACTTGCCATTTGGGAATGTTTGACTGAGAACTTGAGCTGTTTCTTAGACCATCTTGTTTGGTAGGAGCTCCACCTCAGCCCCTGGTGCCCTACTCTGAGTGGTCAGTTCCCGGCCACCAGGCAACTGGCAGAGCTGCTTTCTACCCTAAGGGGTCTTCTGAACACAGCTTCCTGTGCTGCTCAGGCTCCACCCCCAACACCACCCACACCTCGAGCAGCTCAGATTCCTGGACCATGTGCAGCCTGTGCAGCAGGCTGGCACTGGGCCACAAGCTGCTGAACCCACCCCTTCAGAGCCCACCAATCGTGGTTCCTCCCTAGAGAGGCCAAGACCACTCCCTCGGCCTATTTAAGTGGGCATCCCGGAGACTAGATGGTCTTTTCCTCCAGTCTCTCACCCGATCTCCTCTCTGTGGGGCCGGGGAATCACCCGGGAACGTTCGTCCATTAAACTTGGCCTTTCCTAACTTGGTCTGACTCTGATTGCTGCGCCGGCAGAGAAACTTATCATCTGGAGGTTCCACCGAGGGGGGCTGATTTTTTTCCCCACTGGACCAGGGCCGAGTGGTGGAAAAACACCCCCTCCCCTACACCTGCTCTCCGCCAGACTGAGATCGACTTTCAGCTGGGTAAGTTCCCTTTACAGGTCATTGCCTAGGAGGCCCAGGGCCTCTTCATTTTTCAGAGTGTCCTGCCGTGCCAGGCCCCAGACCCTTACTGGAGTGGAGGGCTGCCTCTGTTCCACCTGACCCATTCTGGAGTGGAGGGCTACCTTTGCTCCACCCAACCCGTTCTGGAACAGAGGGCTACCTTTGTTC
>LZPO01052247.1:17684-70140 GCA_001675575.1 Neotoma lepida
TGTGTGTGTACACATGTCTGTTTGTATGTGTGTGTCCATGTGTGTAGGGCTCTGTGTGTGTGTGTGTGTGTGTGTGTGTGTGTATGTGTGTGTGCCAGCACTTTTTAACTTATCTGACACAGGATGCCCCAGGCTAACCTGTTTTTTTCCCTACCTGGCCTGGAGCCAGTCATCTCCTTGGGAAGCTCTTGTTTTTATTGACAACAGCATTAGAAAATAAGATCCAGGCCTCTCAGCTGACAGAGAAAGAAATGCTTGTGTCTCCACATGGGCAACATCTTTCCACCTCTCTGTCTGTTTCTACGCTAAGCTGAACACTGACTTATGCTCATGTCTCCAATTTNCATCCATCGCTCCTGGACCCTCCCANCCTTCCCTTCTTCCGTATCCGCAACAATGATGAAGTGACTGCTCAGCCCCAGGACACCTAAGAGTGGCTTCATGNTGGTCAGCCACACCTGTGGGAAATGGCCCCTTCAGTCACAGGGCAGTGGGANGGTTCCTTCCTCCACTGTCACNGTGGTGAGAGGACCCGGCCAACAGTCCTGTTTAGCTTGTTTCCTGTTCTTCCCTCTCCTTTCCTGCAGGGACCTCCTCATTTTGCTTTTTGTTTATTTTGTTTTTCATCAGAAAGAAAAAAAACCCAGGAAAGGCTAGGGACCTGTGACACATTCCTACACTAAGGACACTTGTTCTGTGCTCAGCTCTGGCACTGAGAGGGTTGTGGAGGGGTCTGATCATTGGGAACAATGTGATCTGGAGTTGTCTCTTTTTCCTTCTGTTTTAACTTGGTGTAGCCCTCGCTGCTCTACACTTTCCTTCAGGGAGACGAGAGTCCCTGAGCAGCTGCTCTGNGCTGAGCTCTGAGCAGGCTGTAGAGATGTGAAGACAAACTATGTCAGTCCGACCCCAGGGACAGAGATGCACACACCACAGTCCTGTGGGGCTGGCACTGCTGCTTGAGAACAATGCCAGGAAGATGACAGACTCAGGAATGTGAACTGAAGTGCCAAGAAAAAAAGCCAGTACAGGGCTGATCGACTGATTAGAACGTCCCTGATCGTGGAGAATAGGAATGTTGTAGGTCTGGAGTCAAATGATCTTGGGCTACCTTTAAAAGCCCCCCTCCCAAGAGCCATTTACTGTCTATGTGTGACCTAAAATTCTTGTGACTATGTGGCAAATCCTTTTGTACAATATACCCCTAGTATCTGCCAACCTGAANTTTAACAAGGTCATCAGATGGCTTCTGAGAATTGTTGTAGAGATCCCACTCTGCTGTTCCCAACTATGTGGTTTAATTTTACTTTATTATTTTATTTTAGACAGGACCTCATGTGTCCTAAGCTGGTCTTAAATTCTGTATGTAGCCAAACATGACCTTGAACTTCCAATCCTCCTGTTTTTACCTCCAGGTGCTGACCACCACGTCTGGTTTATACCACGCTGGGGGTGAAAGCCAAGCTGCTTGTTATCAAGCATACTTGATATCAAGTATGTTATCCAAGTACTCTACCAACAGGGCTATGTCCGCTCCTCCTACCAATCTATTTGAAAAGTTCCTTGATTTATGGCTTTCTTTGTTCTTTTACTATAAAGCTTTCATAGGACAGTTACCATGTTGGAGCATGGAGTTGGAGGTAGCCTGAATCTGTGTTCCTGGGCCATGGTCACTCTTATGTGATTGCAGAATAAGCCCTANTTTCTTTGCGGTGAGAGTTATGGTTCTTTNTTAACAGAATAGACATAAAAGAGTAGGATGTTATCCTCTGGAATGTCCTACCNTGCTTAAACCCTCCTGGCACAACCTCGTAAACCAGCAGCAACAGCCGTAGCTGTGAGCNAAACAGAGACTTGGGCTCCTTCCTGACCTACTGATGCATTAAATGCAGTTTGACAACAGACCAGAGTTTCCTCATCTGTGAAAAGCCCTTGGTACTGGCCTAGCCCTCCCTTGGCTTGTGATGACACACCCATTATGAACTTAGGACTCAAGTTTTCCCTGACAGAGTGGAAACATGATGTCAATCCCTTAGTAACCTATACAACACATTTAGATGGTCTCTCAAGGATCCCACCACCCATTCTTCTTCTTTTTTTTAAACTTTTTATTGATTCTTGGTGAATCTCACATCATGCACCCTGATCCCACTCATCTCCCTGTCCCCTTGCTTCTGCCCTCTGTCTTTGCAACCTCCTCCCCAAAACAAAATTTCAAAGTAAAACCAAAAGAGAAAAAATAAAAAACCCAAAAAACAAACAAACAAACAAACAAACAAACAAAAAACCACCACCACCACCAATAACAACAGCAACAACAAAATCTTGGCATGGAAGCTGTAGTGTGGCACCATGAGTCACACAGTATACCCTTTAGTCCACACATCATTACTTGTAAGTGTTCATTGCAATGAGTCATTGGTCTGGTTCAAGGCCTCTGGCTTCTCCTACATCCTCAATACTGGGTTCTCACTGGGGCTCCTCTTGGATATCCTATTGTTGTCTTGTGCCCTGGAGATCCTGTAGCCTTGGATCTTCAGGTCCAGCCCCTTCACATGCTCCAACAGTTCATAGATGAGGTGGGTGTTGTGGTGGGCTACCTTGTAGCCCTGGTTCTAGGCCTGGGTGGTAGCTGGGTTGGTCAGCCTGCCAGCTTTCCTTCATCATCACCACTTGGGGGGGGGTACCAGCACTGTCCCCAGTAGCTCACCCAATGCAGTAGACAGCAAGGAGGAGGGCCAGTTCTCCTGCTTTTATACCTTCAGGTCCTGCTCACCCACATTCACACCACCAGGGCCAACTCTACTGTTTTGCCCAGGTGAGGTGCAGGTCCCTCTCTCCGGATTGCTGCACTTGGTGAGGGGCAGGGCCAGCTCTTCTGTTCTCATGCCCCTAAAGTTGACTCTCCTGTCTGTCGCAGGTGGCAAGGGGCCACCACCCATTCTTTTCAGATGGGGAAATAATGAAGGTTCCAGAGAGGCTTTATCTTGGTCAGCATCCTAGCATAAGCTAGCCCCAATTTGGGCTGCAGGAAGGAGGGCAGTCTCCGGTCTCATTGGGGCCATCCTCCAATCTTGGCACTCTCCAGTAGTCCTCCCCATTCTGTATCTATCACTGCTGACTGACACCCAGTCCCTGAGGAGGAAAGAGACTGTTAGTGGTGGAGCTCTGGAAGCCGAGTCCAGGCAGGGAGTCCTCTGAATTAGAGCCTTCTCAGCTGCAGGATTTTTCTGCCCAAGCTCATTCTGAAAAGCTTGTCTTAGGAAGGCTGGGAACCAACGCAGTCATGTTGGAATGTCTGTGCTTCCTGGTCAAAGAAATACCACATGGAGAATTTCTGTTCCATCATTGACTCCTCCCGCCCCCCGCCCCGGAGCACAGGGCTCATCCCCACTCCCACCCTGCCACAGCCAACACGTCACATGGCAGAGCTCCTTACACAATCCGGAAGGGCTAAGGGAAACCTAATCTCACCCCCTTCTCCTGCTCTTCCTTTTCCTACTGCCAAGACCTCAAAAAGAAGAAGGGGNTTAGGATTCCAGAAGTAACACTTTCGTATTGCATATAAGCAATATGAAGCTAAGAGCAGCAAAGATTCATTCACATGAAGCCACACAAAAGTCTATAGGTCTGTGGGGATAAACCAGGACTGTCCNGATCAACTGGCGTATTGTTAAATGGCCCGTCTAGCTTATTGATTGATCAGTGAGTTCTTTATCATTCAATCTCCTTTCCATTCACCTGGCCTCCTCCACAGTGGAAGACACAGCTGCTCAGACAGTGATGTCTGATTCTCCCTTGGGTACTGGGATGGCCAGTGCACCTATCACAGTTGGAATCCCACTCAGACCCTTGAGGGAAGAAAGCCTTCCTCTCATACCCCCTGCTTCTATCAACCTTCAGAGCCTTATCTGCTGTCAGGGCCAAAAGGAAAAGTGTCCCCTACCTGAAAGTGATGGGAATTCCATGTGCCTACTCTACACAAGGCAGCCAGACACAGGAGGAGCTGGGCTTCCCATGTGGATGAGGAGAGGTCCATAGAAAGCACCTCAGAGGACGGCCTTTGGGAGCTATGCATAGGGTCTGTGAGCTATGCATAGGGTCTGTTCAAAGTCCAATGGCTCCTTCATGTCTGCTTTAGCAGGTTTGAAATAGCAGCTACCCCTGCTCTTTCTACGGAAAGCTTACCACCTTCCTACGACAAGACCATCTTAAAACCACTGTGACCAGGTGTTTTAGCACCAGGAGAACCTGCCAATCAGCAATGTGAACACCAGAACTAATAGAATCAATAGACCCACCTTTCAGCCCCCTGAAGGGTAGGTCCTGAGGTGCTGAGTAGCCATGAGCCATGCCATTTGTGCCCTTGGCTCACCAGAAACCATTCTGGGCTCCTGCTTCCATGAAGCTCTAGTTTCTGTGCCCCTGGAGCCAACGTGCTCAGAGTGCTTCCTTCCAGAAATCACCACTGCCCAACGTCAGTTTATATCACTGTGCTGCTAAAAGCACCTGCCACTGGGAATTAGCTAATGCTCAGAAAAGGCTACTGAAAAATAAAATAAAATCAAGATTCCCCAGGCATGGAAAGCTACTTTAGTCTATGCATTTCTTTCCTCTCTCCTCTCTTCATTCCTTCCNAACATCCCCTTCTCTCTNCNGATCCCTTCCTTCCGCCATTTGCACATCCAGGGAACATTTTAAATTTGGAAGGAAATGAGAAGTGAGCCAACCAGTCTGTGAAGTGAGTTTGGAGTGTGGGAGGAGAGGGTCAGGAAGAGACATCGCAGTTCCTTCCTGGGGCAGGTAGTTCTGCACAAGTTTCTGAAAAACCGCTAAGCACAGAAGCAGTGGTCCTCAAGGCAGTCTTGGAGAGTGTCTGGATGCTGAGAGATACAGGGACTNGAGGGTTACCACAGACAGGGTCAGTGACCCTCAGCCCAGAAAGGCTTTGGACAAGGGAACAGGCAGAATCTGCCCATTACTCCAGAAAGCCATTCAACCAAGTGTCACGGTGTCAATTAATCCTCATCTGAGACTTTTGAAACATGTGACAGGTAAATCTTTGTGTGTGTGTGTGTGTGTGTGTGTGTGTGTGTGTGTGTGTGTGTGTGCATGCATACACAGACCAGAGGTCAATTTCAGGTGTCACATTCCTCAGATTCTGTCTTAGTTAGGGGTCTATTGCTGTGAAGACACACCATGACCATAGCAATTTGTTGTTGTTTGTTTTTGCTCTTTTGGGGGGCCCACCACCCAGCTCCCAAATAAATTGCATGTGGAGGCTTATTTTAATTATTGGNATTGCTGTTGGTTACCTACCAGAACTAGATGGTAAGACCTTATTGCTGAAAGTGCCACACGCATTGGTTATAGACACAAAGAAATCAAGATAAAATTGGACTGGAAATTTCCTCCCTGTTGGTTAGCACTGATAGTGCCTGAAAGTGCTATGGAAGTCACTGTGGGAGGAAATGCAAAAGTGGACTAGCTAGCTGTAACCGGCTGTGCTACACTACTGACCCTCAGACAGTACGTGGCCATTGGAACAATCATGGCATGCTATTTCTGGGATAACCAGTTACTTTGTGACTGGATTTGAGATCCATTTCATGAGAGGGAATACATAACTAATAGACACTATAAACCTGGTCAAAGGCCTATGGCTGGAAGAGCATAGGCCCAAGGGGAAAGCATGCTACCATTGCTTCCTTAAACAGACATGTCCAACTGCCTTCTAAATATTCACGTTTATGTCCAGAGACTGGTCCCACTCTCACACCAGGGCAGAAGGGGATAACTAATGCAGAGACTCTTATCTGGTCAAAGTGCTGCGAATGAGTGGGTGATGCGTGCCCAGGCTTACATGGAACAAATGCACCACCCTCTGATGACCCAGGGACCATTGCAGAAGAGAGGGGAGAAAGAATTTTTGGACCAGAGGATGAGAGAAGTGTCACAAAATGCTGCCATCCAGATAGGACATAGCCATTGCAACCATGAACACGTGGCAACTATGGACACTTGCACAATATTGGGCCCTCCCACATTCTACCATGAATGTAAGAGGTGACCATGAGATGCCATCTATTCCTGAGGAGCTGATGGCTGTCCATGGATGCTGGAGGAAGGTGTGTCACTTTCTCTAGTGGTGGTCACTGGGTGACTAGGTGGAAGAAGGAAAAATTTAGAGGGAAAGGAAGGGGGGTTCCAGAGAGTAAGTGTGTGAGTGTGTGAGGGAGAACATAACCACAATGCACTTGTGTGTGTGTGTGTGTGTGTGTGTGTGTAACTCTCCAAAGTAAAGAGAAAAGAAACAATACATACACAAAATGATTTTAAAAAGTAAAAAAATATAAAAGCTGCACTAGTGAGGAGCTGAGACTGAAGTGAGTTACGCAGAAGCTTAGCGAGTGAGAAGTGGGTGTTGGGTCATCTGGACAGGGGACCATTCAGAGGCCAGTAGAAGGGCAGCTGTTTCAGCAAAGATTCCTAAGTTATGGCTACCTTATNCAGGGATGCCAGAGCACGGCTGTCTGCCAGGGCTGTCCCTCTGCTGCCCGCCAGGCACCCTGCCTCCCAGATCAGCTGTGCTTGCTCTTGTAATTAAACAGTTTACAGGAGCTGATGAAACAGGCGTGCCAAGAGCAAGAGTTGTTTCCGTGAAAACTAAGTGTAGGTCTTTGGAAAAGCTTGTTCTGTAAATGGAAGTTCCTAAAAATACTCTCCGAAATGGATGTGGGCGAGAAGATTTTAAAAGCCTGTAGAGAGTCATATACATTTAAAAATACCTGCCCCTGCTTGAGTTCTCCCTCATTTTAAAGAGTGAAATTGGAAATTATAGACAATGTTCAGAGCAGGGCTTATATAAGAAAAATGACTGGGAATTCAAAAAAAGAGTTCATTTCCCAAAGGAAGGCTTTTGGTAAGCCAAAGAATTTTGGGTGAATAAATGACACAGGCCTTAAATTAAGATAAAAAATGTTTACTGTACCATTATGTTGTGTTTAACGAGAATTATACAAAATCAGAATGGGTTGAATCTGGCTCATTAAGGGCTTAGATTTTAACCCAGCTGTGGGGAGCCACTGAGGTTAGGAATGATGGGTCTGGNTTTTCATTTCAGATCATGCAACTTATGCATTGGGTTTGGGGTTGGGGTGGAGTCAGAGTGAAACAATCAGTAAAGGGATCTGAGTTCAGATCCTCAGCACCCAGATAAAAGCAGAGTGTGGCAGCACATGCCTGTACTCCTAGTGTTGGTGAGATGGAGACATGATGCTCCCCAGGGCTTGCTGGGAGGCCTTCCAGCTGAATCCAGAAGCTCCAGGTTCAGTGAAAGACNATGTCTCAGAAAAATAAGGTGAAGAATGATAAAGAAGACATGCAAGGTTGACTTCTGGTCTTCACACAAATGTGCACACATTTGCATGAGCATGCACATACATATGAAATGATCACACATACACGGATGAAGAAAATCTATAATCTAGATGTCGTGAGTAAAGAAAATAGAAGTGCAAAAGGGAAGAATAGAGAGGTCTTTGGGAAGCAGAGTGGCTAGGCTTCGATGATTGTGTCTGGGGTTTGTGATCTGAGTGATGTCGGGGGAGGGGAGGGATAGAGATACCTGTGACAGCTTCATGGAAGGTTCAGTGCAAACAACAGGGCCAGAATCAAATGCAACCTAGAAGAGACAGGGTTGTGTTCTATGCACTGTGTGGCCAATAGGCTTCCTCTTCTTGCACTGTATCAGGATCAAAGTGTCCTTTCAGATCCCATTCTTGAAGCTCCACTGTGAAACAGAACTAGTTCCCTAAAGGAAGCTGCACTCTACTCCGTCCAGAGCTTTGTGCACTAGCCCTGAGCTCATTTTCCTGCAAACAGCATGGCTTTGTTCTTTTTTTTTTTTATGAAGCCTTTTTTTAGAAAATGTCCTGAGGCTTTAGTTTCAGAGGGAATCCCATATTTCTCGACATTACTCCAGACACTGCCAAGGGTATATGGGACCCCTCTGTCGTGCAGGACCTTAAACCTTCTAGCATGATGCTCTGTGGAATCTTAGCTTGGGGAATATCAGCTTGATATTGATAGTGCTGTGAAAGAGAGGGATAAAATCTGCAAGAAACTCTACAGATCTGTCTTTACATAAAACACACGGGCTACTGCTGGTGTAGTGGGAGAAGGAAGGAAGGGTCCTAGGGTGCACATTTGCAGATTCATCGTTACCTGCCTGTGGGGGGGTAAGCAGGTATTTAGTACACATGGACTGGCAGTCAGCGCCCTTCACTCGAGTTCTCTGTACTTGCTATCTCTTTATTTATTTCCATTTTCTCTGAGGTGGTTGTGCTCCCCTCCTCCCACCACTCATGTGTTTAATCATCTGCTCTCCAGCTGGTGGCTCTTTTAGAAGGTTGTGGNACCTTTTGTGTGTGTGTCTGGGTGTCTATGTCGGTGAGTGTTTATGTGTGGTTTCTCGTACAGTTGTGTGTACGGAGGCTAGAGATAAACATAGTGCTGTCTTTCTCAATCACCTTGCCGTGTTTTTTGAGACAGTGTCTCTCATTGAACTCACCAGTTAGCTAGACTGGCTGGTCAGCAAATCTCAGCCATTCTCCTGTCTCAGCCTCCCCAGTACTGGGATTGCAGGCCATGTGCCACCACACTGAGTTTTAATGTATGTTCTGAGTATCCATGTCAAGTCCCTATGCTTGCACAGCAAGCGTTTTACTGACTGAGCAATCTCCTGGCCCCAAGATAGGGAACCTTTAAGAGATGAAGACTAGTGGGGAAAGGTGGATTATGGAGCCAGGCCTTGAGGCTTATTGCCCAGCCCCACTTCCTGTTGGCTTTCTATTTCCTGTTCTGCTGAGATGTGGGGTATGAGTCCCAGTTTCACTCCCTGCCACCATACCTTTTCCTCTCACTCAAGTCATCAAGGTGAGCACCAGGGGCGGTCTTTGAAGATCTGCTGGTGGCCTTGCCAAGCTGATTTTCACTCTTTATTAAATCCAAAAGATAAGATTATATACCAAAGATCCAGGAGAGCCCTGAATAGTGACAAACCCACTTCTCTGAGTGGTATCCAGCATATTGTCACACGGTGGTGTTTTTATGCAACCATGTCTCAGCTATGGCTACCAGGCAACCTCCTATCATGCTGTGGAACAGATTTTCCCTGCTAGAAACCAACCAGAGCATCATGTCACTGGAAGTGTGATAAAGGTGAAGCATCCTTCACTTTGCCCTTGAACTCTGCCAAAGTGGCCCCAGAGGCACAAAAGGCTTCCTTTTCCTCTCCTCTCCCCATCTCCATCATCCATCATTTCCTGTCTACCAGCTTCTCCAGTCGAATATTTCAGCCATAAAATTGGTATGATGTTGTGGTCTCAAAGGGTCCATTTTCCCTCAGGTAAAAAATCTCATGTGCTCATTCAGTCTGTGGGTGGTGGTTACAGCGCTCTGTCCTCCAAGGCCTCAGTGGCTTAGGGTAGCGTGGGGTGGGGGTAGGGAGGCAGTTTCCAAATAACTCTGCTTTGAAGTGCATTGTGTATGGAGTGGGATCAAGTTCTTCTTTTTCCAACAAAATATTTATTCTTTTTATTCTTTATGCTAAGCTGGAGATGGTCTGGGCAGAAAAAGGATGGGTAGGGGGAGGGAGGGAGAGAAAGAGAGAGAGAGAGAGATAGAGGGGAGAGCTAAATTATTTAATGATTTTATATGTTCTTTTGCCCAAGTTACTCACTGAGTTCCAGGGCCCCAACAGCTTGTTTGGAGGGCTTCTTTGTGCCAGGCACCTGCAGGGAGAAAAATGNGGAGGTGGGGCTGTGGGGAAAACTGGAAAACGAGATAGGAGCAGAGGACACTTCCAGCTGGGCCACCTATGGTAGGTCAGAGACTGGCTTCTCATTGAATACCCCATTGAGTCCCATCATCTCTCCAAGTGAATGTCATTACCAAGCTGTACAGATGTTAGGTTGCATTGGCAGAGGAGGTGTCTTAGGGTTTCTATTGCTGTGACAGAACACCAGGACCAAAAGCAACTTGGAGAGGAAAGGGTTTATTTGGCTTATATATCCTGAATCACAGTCCATTGAAGGAAGCCAAAGCAGGAACTCAAACAGGGCTCAGGATCCTGGAGGCAGGAGCTGATGCAGAGGCCATGGAGGGGTGATGCTTACTGGCTTGCTCCATCTATTTTCTTATAGAACTTAGGACCGTCAGCCTAGGGATATTCCCACCCACAATGGACTGGGCCCTCCCCCATCAATCACAAATTAAGAAAATGTTNTACGGGTTTGTCTGCCCACAGCCCATTCTTCTGGATGCATTTTTCCCAATTGATACCCTCTCCCAGTTGACTTTAGCTTGGGTTAAGATGAAATGAAACTAGCCAGGACAGAGGGATCAGAGTTGTAGATGGAATTAAGGTCCATAGTCCCCAGATTCTGAGATGGGAAGCTCACTGTGGTGGAGCTGAGCGAGTCCAGTGTAGTCATGACAGTCCTTGTAAATGGAAGAGGGAGGCAGAAGAGAGAGGCCTAGAGAGATAAGATGAGGGATAATTGAACTGTCTCTGTGCCTGTTGAAGGCAGANGAAGAGTCCAGGAGGAGTTATGGTAGCCTCTAGGNACTGGAGTAGGCAGGACACAGAGGCTCTATGGGAACCCCTGAACTCAGCCCTCTAGTGTCTTGGATTTTGTTCAGGGAGACCCTTGGGGACACTGCCTTATAATGTAGATCCCAAGGCCTCTGTCTGGAGAACCTGGGGGAGGGATGTCCTCCTATTTGGAGGAGCTCCCACTGGATAGTCTTACCTCGCCCTGGGAAGCTCAGCTTGTGCAGATGATGGATGATGCAGGGCCCATGTGTGCTCTCTGCTTCATCTCTTATTGTGAGTGCCCTAGATGGAAACTGCATCTCTCTCCCCTGAAATCCTATAGTCAACCAATCAACCACTCCCATTCAGTCACCACCTCCCCCATCCCACTTCCCAGCTTTTGGAACTTCAAGTTTAACTGGGAACTCTTTATTTTCATTTTTAAACTTGGTCTGGCAAATCCGTTGCATTTTATTGCTGTGTAGGCTATACATTTTCCACCAGAGGTATAAATTAACATATCATTTTAAAACTGTGGTACTTTTGAAGTTATATAGACCTGGATTGAAATCCTGGCTGCATCACTTGGTGGCTGTGGACTTTGAGTATAATTTTTTTTGTTTCAAGCATAATAACAGTTTCTTTCTCTGTGTAAAAGATAAGCACTGCCTTCCTAGGAAGTATCATTACAGAGGTTTAATGAAATAAATACCCCACGGAGATTTAGAATGTGGGTGGGCATACAGTCAATGCCTGGCCTATGCTATCCATCACTATTGCCTTGCAATCACTTTGAACCACAGGCTTCGGTTTATTAATTCTCCTTATAGGCCAGAGTGCAATGTCCATTAGCATGCTCTTAGCAGATACTCGGTGACAGTTTGTTAAATTGCAGTGAATGGTCACTGACAGCGAAGGCGAGAAAATGTGTATCTNCTCCCTTCAGCACAGCAAGGATGCTATGACTGATCCTAAAATCATCATCCCAGTTGTAAGCTTATCTGCTTCCTGATTNTCACAAACAGAAGCTCTTTATGGGGTTTTTCTTCCCATTTTTCTTGAGAAGGATTGTGTTGGTTAATACAGACCTAGACATATCTGGGAAGAGGGAATCTTAAATGAGAGAACACCTCCATAAGACTGGCCTGTAAGTGAATCTGTGGTGTATTGTCTTGATTAATTATTGAGGTAGGAGGGCCCAGACAATTGTGAGTGGTACCACCTTTGGGTAGATGGTAATGCATGGTATAAGAAAGCAAAGTCAGTAAGCCATGGAGAGCAAGACAGTGAGCATCACTTCTCCATGGCCTGTGCTTCAGTTCCTGCCTCCAGGTTTCTGCTCTGCTTGAGTTTCTGCCACGACTTCCCTCAATGATGGACTATGATTGCCACATAGAAGTAAAATGAACCCTTTCCTCCCCAGGTTGTTTTTGGCCATGGTGTTCTATCACAGAAGGCACAGCAAATTAGCACAGTCATGGAAGGGAATGTGTGTCAGCAGGTGTGGGTCTACCTGTGGTGGCAGGAGCGTGAGGCAGCTGGTCACATTGCACCTGCAATCAGGGAGCACCAGAGACTAATTCTGGTGCTCCACTCACCTTTTCTCTTTTCTTCGCCCTGGGGCCCCAGCCTGTGGGGTGGTGCTGTCCACATTCAGGGTGGCTCTTCCATCCTCCGTTAAACTGCACAGATAAACCCACAGGTTTGTANCCTAGGTGATTCTAAATTCTGTTACACTGACAAGGAAGCAGAAGAGTCACAATCAAGATAAAAGATGAAAATTCCTCCGGATGGGCCTCATAATGTTTCAAACATTGTATATGCCAGTTTATTTGACATTTAGTTCCTCATTCCAGCCTTCAAAACCACGGGACTAGGTCCATTTTTTTCTTCACATAAAAATGTAGAGCTTCAAGCCAGGCAGTAGCAGCACACACCCTTAATCCCAGCACTCGAGAAGCAGAGGCAGTCAGATTTGAATTTGAGGCCAGCCTGGTCAGGACAGCCAGCTACACAGAGAAACCTTGTCTTGAAAAACAAACAAAAATGTAGAGCTTCAGAAATCTGAGCAAACTCAGTAGCCTAGAATTTGCTCCTACCTCCAGTAGAGGGGGAGCATTCATGATAAGATCAGCATGGTACACCTGGATAGTCAGCCTGTAGTGCATAGCAGGGCAGGCAGACTGGAACAGACATGTGTCCCAGGCTTGCTAAGACGAACAAATAGCNAGGTTGGCCAGTGGTTGGTATCCATCAAGAGCATATGAANTGTTTACTTGATGAGGGNTGAAGACTGTACTTATCTGTGAGTATTAAGATGAATGTTTATAGATTGTTGTCAAGGATTACACTTGCTTAGTAAATTAGNAGTTATAGATTCTCCTCCAATAACCAGGATTTCAATGGCACTGAGTAGTTAGCTAAGTTTCCAGTACCAGACNTGGTATACCTCTTGTTAACTAATTAGAGAACTGTTGGTGACTGCCAGGGTATGTGTGACATCACTGTGCCTGTAGGGTGTCATGCTGGTTGCTGATGCAGTTCATACTTATCATAGCTGTATAGCTATGAGAACTGTTGGTTGCCTTCCTCTTTGGGAAGCTTGCATGGCATCTTCTGGTACTGTGAAAGCTAGCCCTCATGGAGCAGGCTTTCAGGTCAGTCCCAGCTCAGGGGTCTGTGGGCCCTGTTTCTGAAGTTCATAGTGTCTTCAGATGGAGACCACTACAGAAAACTACAGCCAAGCAAAATGTAGAATTATGGAACCCAGTCCCAACAGATACATCGACAAAGCACTCTTATACCTAGTGCTCAGAGAACATTATAAAAGGGGTGGTGGTGGTGGAAGGATTGTAAGAGCCAGATGATCAAGGAGTTTGCTATGAGAGTATGTCTTCTAGTAACATCAGAAGCTATACCAATAAAGTCCCACCAACATGGCCACCCACATTTGACCTGAGCAAGGATGACACCAATGAACGTGCCAAACTTGATGAGGAAAAGCTCATGAAGCCTCAACCCTACACAAAGAACTACCAGCAACTGAGTAAAGCTGGGAGAGGAGAGGTGGTCCTCTCCCAGGGGAGAATAAGGCAATTGATTGTCCAGAGACGAGTGGACATCCCTGAAAAATACACACCAGTAACGTTATATGGACTGAGCAGGTTATATTTAGGAATATATATGTATATACATATGCATATATGTGCACAATAACAATTAATGCAAAAGAGGTCATTAATTTGAAGGAGAGTGGGGAGGGTATATGGTNTGGCTTTATGGAGGAAANAGAAGGAAGAAATGTAATTAAATTACAATCTCAAAAATAACAAAAGCCAAACAAAACAAAAGAGCATGTGGATTGTAATGGGGTAGGTTTCGCTCAGCACCATGGACAGTGCCCTCGCGGGTTTCCTGCTAGGGAAACTGGAGGAGCTAGGCCCTTTGGATTCCAGCTCACTCCACACCGGCTGTCTTAAGTAGTCCCACATAACAGGGTTTGTCTGGAAATTAGTTCCAGGCTTTGAAATGAGACTCAGAGACCAGCCGTGTTTGTGGTGAGGGACTGCNGAAAGAGCAGGGCATGGCTGGGCTCTTTTGACCCCAGGCTGATGCCCTGCACGTGTCCTCAATGTCATCTTCTTCCAGAGCACACACCGCTTTTCCCAGGCAGGGAATCCATCTGAGAGAAGCACCTCGCTAAGACCTTGACACATGTAGTGTCAACCACTCCAGGAAAACTGACAGAAAAGGTGGGATGAACCTTTCCATGTCCTACACTGAAAACCAGCATTTTATTACAGCTCCTAAAGCAGTATTTCCAAAGTGAGGCCTCAACCACACACAAGGCCTAGAAGACAATAAGATGACAATAAGTATGCCAACTTGACACAAGCTAGAGCCATTTTGAAAAGAAGGAACCTCACTTGAGAAAGTGCCTCCATTAGATTGGCCTGTGGGGGCATTTTCTGGGTTAACAGTTGACGGGTTTGGGTGAGCCCAGTTCATTGTTGTGGGCAGTGCCACCTTGGGCTTGTAGTCCTGTGTGCTATAAGAAGGCAGGCTGAGAAAGCCATGGGGACCAAGCCAGTAAGCAATGTTCACCCATGGCCTCTGCTTCAGTCCCAGGTTCCTGCTCTGACTTCCCTGTATGATGGACTGTGATATGGAACTGTGAGCTGAAATAAACCCTTTGCCCCCTAAGTTGCTTTTGGTCATGGTGTTTTGCCACAGCAGTAGAAACCCTGACNGAGACATAGTCACAGCAGCACTGAAAACTAAAATGGGTGATGTGTGAGCAGAGGCCCAAATCTTTCACTATTTAAAAGGGATGTGTATTTCAAACAGCAAAATTGGAGCAGTGTTTACCCAGTGGAAAAGTAGAACTCTGCCCATGCCCAGGTTTACATGGAGAAGGGCCGCCAGCTCACTGTGGAGTCCTAGACTGTTTCTGTCTAGGCAGCTTCCTTTGCAGCTTCGCTCTCAGCAGAGAAGCAGGGAGGGAACTTGACCTTGCTGAGCATCTGGGTCTCACACTCTTTTCTTTGTGTGTTCAGAGGCTACTGAGAGTGTTTCTGGCACGCAGCCTTGCGAATGCATTCGGGGCCACAGAACCGTACACTTAGGAGTGCTGTCATCGCTGGAAAGAATGTGTCTTCCCTAGGTTCATTGATTGANACTTGGTCACCATGTGGTTATGTCTGGAGTTGGGGCTTTTGGAAGNTAATTTTAGAGTGAAGTCTCCACTCTCAGGCATAGGATTAGCATCTTTAGAAAAGAGAGCCCAGTTAGCTGCCCNGCTCTTCCNCCTTCTGGAGACACAATGAGAAAGGGTTCTCTGGGGGCTGGGAAGAGAACCCTCATGAGAATGAACTGTCTGGTGTCTTGATCTTGGACTTTTCCACCTCAGAACTGTGGAGAATATTTGTCNGTGTTTCTAAGCCACCTAGATCATGTTATTTCGATACCNAAGCCCAAGCTGATGCTAAATTTTATTTAGGAGTTTCATGTTCTGCTGACGAAACTACTAGGGTCTCTGTGATGCTCAATTCTGTTTTACATGCAAATGTATAATCATCTTAGGAAATTAGATAAAAGAAGCCNGCAAGAAGGCTCAGCAGGGAAAGCTCCCACCCTCAAGCCTGACAACCCAAGNTTAATCTCTGNACCCCTTGGGTTAGAGAAAGAGAACTGGTTCCTCCCTTTGTCCTCTGACCTCTGCACATGCATCGTGGCATGTACATAACTCCTCTCCACATGAAATAAATAAACATGTGATAACATTTAAAAACTAAAAAAAAAAAAAGGTGAAAGGACACCAATTCGTCATCACACAGAAACAAGCCATCCAGGAGTGTAAGAGCTTAAAGCAGCAGCTACTCTGTGGTTCAGGATACTGTTTGGGCAAGACTCANTGAGGAAATACCTCTCCTGTCCTAGGTGCAGAACAGGGCAGCAGGATCCATGTGCACTTACATGTCCCATGGCTTCCCTTGGCTGGGAGGTAAGAGTTTCTTTTCACGTAGCCTCTCTATTCATGCATGCTTACAGTTCAGTAGTCTAACCAAGGTGAGGTATGCATGTGCATGCGTGTGTACACACACGTGTGTGGGGGGTGGGGGTGTGTGTGTGCATGTGCACACAAGCACAGAGAAGCTGACTTCCAAAGGTAAAAGTAGAACCTGACAAGCCTCTTAAAGCCTAGGTCATGAGTGGCATGTTGTCACTCCTTTACACCCTTTGAGTTGAAACAAGTCATAACAAGAACTGAGATTCGAGGTGAGGAGCAGGAAGGCAGTATGTCTTTGCTGGCAGGAGTCAAACACACATGGAGGCAAGAGTGGGTGATGTCTATTGGATTAGTTACTTTCCANGCTTCTGGGACAAAGCACCTGACAAAATCAACCTAAGGAAGGAAGCATTCATTCTGGTTCATGGTTTGAGGGTTTGGTCCCTCACAGTGGGGAAGGCACGGCATGGGAGTGGGAGTGACATCACATCTGCAGTCAGGAGGCAGAGAGAGATGAATGCTGGTACTCAGCGGGCTTTCTCATATTTATTCAGCTGGAGACCCCAGCATATAGTAAGGTGCTGCCCACATTAAGGGTAGATCTTCCATTTCCAGTTAAACTTTTCTGCAAATGCTCTCACAGACACGCCCAGAGCTGTGTTTCCATGGTGATNCCAAACACAGTCAAGTCAACGCTGNAGACTAACCATAACAACCGTTTTCTGCAGACAATCCCCCTTCACAGCTTTACCCATTTCTTCCCAGGCCCTCACAGAACCATGTGAGTCAGCACTCTGAGGTCAGCTTTGGAATCTCAGGTGGAATATAATTCCCAAGATGGGACCTACTTCCTTTTGGGGCCTTAGTGATGGGATGGGTGTGGACACAGGTGCCCATGTCTGCTGGGGTCTCGGGAGGGGAGCGGGCTTAGCATTTGTCTCCCCCACTTAAACAAGAAAGAAAAGCCAGGCAGGGGTGAAGAGTCAGTGGTTCGGGCATTTGAAGTGTNAGGACCGGAGTTCAGATCCTCAGGATCCACATATGTGCCAGGTGAGGTGAGTGGAGAATTCTAAGGCTGAGTGTCATTTCAGCCTTAGAAAGTGAAGGCAGGGATTCTCCCAGCAAACGGGCTGGCTGAGCTAACAGTGTCAGCCCTAGTAAGCTCTGGGTTCATTGAGAGACCCAGCCTCAATGAATGAGAATGAGTCATCTTGAGCCTCCTCATACAAGTGCATGCACATAGATGTGCACCTGCCCACACATGTGCACCCACGTAGGTCACCATGCATACACACATTCACACGAAAGAAAGATAAAAGGAAGGGCTATGGCTACTTGTGACAAGAGTCATAGGCATTTAGTAGGAGACAGAGGACAGAAACTAGGTTGTCTGTATCACAGTGCATTCAACACACACACACACACACACACACACACATATACACACACACACACATTTACTCACACTCATGCAGCAGGGCTTTAGAGACATATATTTAGGTCATGACATTATTTATGTTTATTACAGAGAAAATTAATCCAATTTGAAATCTTAAGGTCGCAGGCTAATTTCCTACACGGTGTTTAGTTCCAGGGGACTTGATGGATCTGCCCCGTGATTTCTCTTACTGACTGAGATGTTGGTGATGGGCACTTTGAGCGCAGATTAAAGTCAGATGAAATTGGCTTCTGAGGCTCAGCATTTCTAGACAGACTTAAATGACTGCAATGATGGGCGTATGGAATCTTTCCACTACATTAACTGGGTTTTTGAGTTACTGGAGGAAAACCTGGGGCAAGNCAATCTGCACATACAAACTTGGAAGAAGGGTGAGATGTGCTCTAGGCAGGGGCCTCTGGAAAGGCCAGCTCACCCCTGGTCTGCTTGTCACTGGTCGTGGAAGTGAGGCTGTGACAGGGTCTGGGCACACACATCTCAGCAGCACTGCGAGCTCCATAATGCTTACACACGACTTGGGGCACAAAAGTTTACACTCCAAGAATAACATGTGATCTGTAAAAGGACACAGCTCAGCAAACACACTCAGCTGTGCACACCCGAAGTGGTATGATTACCTCTTCCCTGAGCACCTGAGGATGTGTGGGCATGTTCACATTTGGATGGGTGTGCATGTGTGCCCCTGCATGCAGAGGCCAGAGGTCAGCCACAGCTGTTCTTTCTCAGGTGTCACTCACCTTGATTTTCAGACAGTCACTGGTAAACAGTAAACTGGTAATCAGTAAACACGAGCTAAGCTGGCTGACCAGTGAGCCCCAGGAACCTGATTGTCTCTGCACCCCCAGGACTAGGATTGCAGGACACCAGGCTGGGCTGTTTTATGTTGGTTCTGGGGGTCCAGAGCTAGTACTTATGCTTGTACAACCAACACTTTTCAGGCTGAGCTATCCACCGGCCCTAACCCAGTGTGTTCATAACACTAGCCTTTCTTTATGCCTCTGGCACTCAGCAGAGTCTGCACCATCCTGCCCATTCATTTGATCCCTGTTTAGAGCAAGGGTCCTCACCAGCAGGGCAGAGCTGCTCACAACATGGTTTCCAGTGTTTGGGATGTGGTAATTGGTTAATATGTATTGAACAAATGAANGAAATAAAATGGAATTACCCTAGCACATGACCAGAAAAAGGGGCTCTGCTTTGCAGTCACAGTGGGACCAGTTTATAGGTCTTGGAGACAGACATGGAGTTCCAGTTGTCCCTAGCCCAGACATAATGTGGTCATCTGTCCAACCAGGCAAGGAGTTCAGATGCTGACAACAAATGAGGGAAAGAAGCTGCCTGGAGTTCATTGAAGGGATGATGAGACTCTTATGGTTATTGGGGGTGCTGGAAACTGGACTCCTGGTACAGTGTTAAAGATGACCCTGCAGAGCTGGCCTGGTGGAATCCATGTCAACCAATGACAAGCTTTGCTGCTTCTGATCCCAAGGCATTGGCTTGTGTACACGGTCATTCTGGGAGCCAAAACCCTTCACTTGTACATGTGTTTTGCACAGAACCACACTCAGTCCAGCACCCCACCCCCATTCAGACACCCCCCAGGTCAAATGCCTCCCCCAGCATCAAGGGAAGGAGGACTGTCTGGGAGTTGGATCTTACAGCTCTACAGCTCACTCTTTCTTGTGCTAAGTGGCTTGAGTTCACCAGATCATCTCAGCCTGTGACTACTGGGGAAAGGGATAGTCATTTCTGATTTAGAAATAAGGACACTGGAACTCAAGAGAGACAGAGAGGCACCACAAGAGCAGTAAAAGGCTGAACAGGAACCAATGGCAGATCTGAACTCTTTAAAAGCCAGGCTCAGAAACCTCATCTACTTCTTCCCTCTGTTTTCCTGCAGACTTGACTGTCTGCACCTTCAGCAGAGAGCTGACCCTTGTCTCTGCCTTCTACAGCCCTGACAGCAACCTGGCCACCAATGTCATGTCTGAAAAAGAAGCACAAAGGTCCCTCTGTGACCCATGATTATCCAACCTTGGGCCATGGCCAAGGCTATCTTGACCCACACCTTAGTTTTCTTATCAAAATATATATCATAAGAACTAAATAAACGATGCACGGAGCGTCCTCATTTCAGTGTCTTCTACTGTCTTCAAGGTGGTCATAACTGCTGCTGTAGTTACATGTTCTGTTACTCTGAACTGTCGCAGCCTCATAGCCAGAAGCAGGGATCAGAAAACTATGGCTACCTCCCACAGCCTAGTTAGTGAACTGGACAGTCAGATTTTACAAGCATATTATATTTGGGGGAGGGTCTAGCTAACCTGTGAGTTATAAGGAAAGAGGGAGAGAAATGAGAGAGAGAGAGAGTCTATTTTTGTGCTGTTAGAATAAACGGCTTAGCAAACAGGTCCTCCTCGAAGCGCTCTTTGAAAGCAGGTTCCTATTTTAGCTTAATGACATTCCAGCCCCAGCAGAATGATTAAATATTGAAACAGGACTGGCTCTCGAGTTTCATCTGGCTGATCAATTTAAGATGAAGCAGCAGAAGGAAACGCAAATGTCAGATTACCAAATCTCCACAGAGTTATGGCCAAATGTCATGGGAGGCCACCTCAGCCTTGAGTGTTGTTCTGGCGATAAAGGTAAGAGGCAGAGGGACACCACCAGGATCCCCAATACATGCTTTGGCCCAGGATGCTGGCACTGCAGGAATGGGTATCCTTGCTGACTAACAGGGCTTATGCAGCAAAGATCACAGCTGAAGTCACAACTGAAGGTCACCTGGCATAGTGTCCTCCTCAACTGGTGTCTGGACAATGGTGCCCATCCTGTCAGGTGTCAAAACTTGTCTCAACATGCATAGGCATCTCATTTATTTCTTTCCTTCCTCCCTCCCTTCCTTCCTTCCTTCCTTCCTTCCTTCCTTCCTTCCTTCCTTCCTTCCTTCCTTCCTTCCTTGATTCCCTCCTTCCTTCCTTTCTTCCTTCCTTCCCTCCTTCTCTATCTTCCTCCTGTCTCTTATACACATCTAGATGTGTATAAGAGACAGCCTTCTCTCTCTCCCTCTTTTTCTTTGTCTCTATCTACCTCACTCCTCCTCCTTTCTTTTTTCCCTTTTCTTTCCATCTTCTTCCATTCTCCCTCCCCTCTCTCACCCATTTCTTTCCTCTGTCTTAACTACTTTTCTATTGCTGTGACAATACGCCATGACCAAGGCAACTTATAGAGGAAAGAGTTTGTCTGGGGCCTACAGTACTGAGGGTGAGTGTGTGATCATTATGGTTGGGAACACGGCAGTAGACAGTCAGGCATGGCTCTGGAGCAGTACCTGAGAGCTTACATTTTGATTCCACAAGCATGAGACGGGGAGCTAATTAGGAATAGTTGAGTTTTTTGAACCATCAAAGCCCACCCCCAGTGATACACCTCCAAAGAGGCCTCACTTCCTATTCTTTCCCGAACATTCCAACTAGGGACCAAGTACTCGAATGTATGAGCCTATGGGGGGCATCTTCACTCATTCACTCTTATCCTCCCTTCTCTCTTCTATCCTTTTCTGCCTTCCTTCCTCCCTCCCCCTTCCCTTCCTTCTTTTCTTTTCTTTCTCTTTGTAGTGCTTGGGCCTTGAACCCAGGGTTCTATGAATACTAGGCAAGCTCTCTACCTTGCTGTTATCCCACAATCATACTTTATCACCTTAAAATGAGATATTATGCTAAGTTTAAAAAGAAAACAGCCAGGCAGTGGTGGTGCACACCTTTAATCCCAGCACTCAGGAGGCAGAGGCAGGTGGATCTCTGAGTATGAGGCCAGCCTGGTCTACAGAGCTAGTTCCAGGACAGCCAGTGCTACACAGAGAAACCCTATCTCAAACAAACAAACAAATAAACAACAGTCTAACAAGTTCAAGAATTGCCTTTTCTTAAGCCCATCTTCACTACAACCTTGATCTACAGCATCATGACAACAGATTTATTCAGGAGGTGGGCTGAAGAATAACACATCTACTCGGGGTGTGGAGTTCAGTCCAGAGGGCTGAAGAGTCATCACTCTGTGAAATTCATTCTCCAAAATCATTACCCCAGCAGCCCCATTTGGACTCATGTTTGTGGCTCCAGATGTCATCTTCTCAAAATCAAGTCACACGCTTACTTAAATTCCTCCAACATTGCCCTTCTCCTGGCACAAAAATCCTTTTCTCAGCATGCAGAGTTCATGGTTTGGCCCTCGATAACCTTTCTACTCATGCTGGTTAGTTTTTGCTCACTTGATATAGAACTACCTGGAAAAGGGGACCTTCGATGAGGATTTGCCTCTGTCAGGTTGGTCCGTGGGCATACTTGTGGTGAATCTTCTCAATTAGTGATTAATGTGGGGCCCAGCCCACTGGGGACAGTGTCACTCTGTCATTCCCAGGCAGGTGGCTCTGGGTTGTGTAAGAGAGCAGCCTAAGCAAGCCAAGGGAAACAAGTCAGTAAGCAGCACTCCTTCATGGTCTCTGCTTCAGTTCCTGCCTCAGGTTCCTGCCTTAGCTCCCCTCAAAGATGCTCTATAAGTTGTAAAATAAAACAAACCCTTTCACCCCTGGCTTGTTTGGGTTAGAGTAGTTCAGCACAACAACAGAGAGGCTGATGGGAACACTATTCTTTGTTTTGACTTTTTTTTTCCCTCAGGGTCTAGCCCTGAGCTTAACCAACATATGTTTGTGGAATGAATAAATGAGTGAATGAATGAATGAGTGAATGAATGAATGAGTGAATGAATGAATGAGTGAGTGAATGAATGAATGAGTGAGTGAATGAATGAATGAGTGAATGAATGAATGAGTGAATGAATGAATGAATGAGTGAATGAATGAATGAGTGAATGAATGAATGAGCTTCATCTGCCTTGAACTGTTTCTCTGGCTTTTCCATTCTCCACACAAGCTAGCTTTCCACACGAAATTCTACCACTGCACATGCTGATGCTTCCGCTCCATAATTCTCCTGGCTTCTTTTTTCTCCTGTCAGAAAACTCAGCAAGCAGAAAAACTAGCCATGGTAAATGTGGTCAGCATGGAATCATGGGGGAAGGGATCCTTCACCTGGGCAAGCTTGAACCCTCAGACACCTTCTTACTGTATGTCCTGCCCTAGAGAGCCACACAACCTTAGGCCATTTCCACTTCTTTGAGAGAAGCAGTGTCCCCCAGGAGGGTGAGGCTTGGGAGAGCTAGATGAGGCTTAGGGGATCCCTCTTCATCTCAGCAAGAGATCAGAGACCTCTACCAACTTCCTCCAGGAACAGACAGTCTGGGACAGCGAAATACAGGTCTACTTGTAGAACAAGAGGCAAATAGCTACTCATCTAGACCAAGAGGAGGCCGAAGACTTCACAGTTATACCCACCACTCTACTGGGACAGTAGCCCTGTAGTCTACAAGAAGAAATAAGCCAGCAGCCTAGTGGCTTGTTTCTGTAGCTACCATAGTCAAATCAGAGGAAAAGGAGAAGGANGAGGAGCTGGAAAAAGCACTGCCCAATCGTTGGTGGGTGTGGACTCAGATGGGGAGCACAGGGTATCTCACAAAGGCTTCTGAGGAGGGCTCCTGATGTGTCAGTAGGGTGGCGCTCAGTACCACTCTCCATTTTTGGTGATCAGGCTGCCCTTCATGCAGCCAAGATGAAGATAGGCATTTGAACTGCATCTCCACTCCCAAAAGGTACACAGGAAGAGAAAGGTAGAAAGCAAAGGGAATAAGAAGTGAAACATAACCAGGGACAGTGGCAGATGGCTCTCTCTCTCTCTCCCCTCTCTCTCTCTCTCTCTCTCTCTCTCTCTCTCTGTGTGTGTGTGTGTGTGTGTGTGTGTGTAAGCCAGAGGTCTTCTATATTCTTCTTCCAGAATGATGGGATTGCAAACATGTACCTCCATCCTTCTGTCTTTCTGTCTCTCTCTCTGTCTCTCTCTCTTTGTGTGTGTGTGTGTGTGTGTGTGTGTATTCATATGTGTCGGTGCACGCATGCAGATAGATGTACATGTATGTGCATGTAAGTGTGCTTGCATATGGAGATAAGAAGTCAACCTCCAGCATTGTTCCTCAAGAGCCATCCACATTGTTGTTTTTGAGACAGGGTCTCTCACTGGGACCTGCGGTTTGCAGATTTGGCTAGGCTGGCTGGACAGTGTGATACAATGTGTTCAATGTAACTTTTGAATGACTGATGTCCCTAGGCTTCCCTGCTGCACATATTACTCCTTCTGGTAACCCCATCCTTACAAATATCACAGTCCTTAGCCCGGCAGCAGGGAGGCCTCCTGCATAACAAGAGACACTTCCAACCCTTTAGCTGCCCAGAGAAAAGATGACAAGAGGCTGGTCACCTTGGGAGCATGGTGTGTTTAGGAAAAGAGCAGGTTAGAGGATTCTACTATGGTTCCACAGCATAAACTGTTCTAGAAAAAATATAATCTGTACAGAAGAAGCTGGAGAAGGCTGGCCAAGGGGCGTGGAATCTCAGTTTGGCGAGTTTGCACAGGGCCCAGTGTCTCCCCGGGAGGCAGCAGCCTGCCTGACCATCCACCAGTCTCCTTTCCTTTATGGCCTCAGAACAAGCCCCCCCCCTCCACTAAGTATGGTGTGAGGTTAACCTGGACAGCTGGAAACCCCNCCCTCACCCCATATAAAAGGGACAGTTTAATCTCTTTGGTTCATAATGACTAGTTTGGAATGTCCAAGTAGGATGTCCCTGAGTAGCATGAGCCCTGTGGAGATCTTCTAAAGCAGTGATTCTCAACCTCCCTAATGCTGCGACCCTTTAATTCAGTTCCTCGTGCTGTGGTGACCCCTAAACATAAAATTATTTTTGTTGCTACTTTATAACTGTAATTTTGCTACAGTTATGAACGTAATATAAATATTTTTGGAGATAGNGGTTTGTCAAAGGGGTCGAGCCCCACAGGTTGAGAACCAGTGTTAAAGGATGGGCCCTGAGCATATGCTCTGTTTCTGAGACACTTTTGAGGCTAGTACTACAACTAGAACTTTACAAGTTCTCCTCCTAACATTTGTGTTTCTAGCCCATGCAGGGCCTTTGCCTTCCATGTGCCCACCTTCCTGCTGCCACAGGCATTTCCTCCTCTGTCTGTGACCTTCTGAATGTCTCCCATCTAGAACTGGTTATCAGAAGTCTACAGATTTCCACACAGGGACCACATGTGTATACACACGTACATGCTTCATGCACAGTCTTGGCGCTGGCCCTTTAAGACCCTAAGAACAGGGGCTGGAGAGATGGCTCAGCAGTTCAGAACTTTGGCTGCTTTTCCAGAGGACCTGGGTTCAATTCCCAGCACCTGCCTGACAGCTCATAACTGTCTGTAACTCCAGTTCCAGGGGATCTGACACCCTCACACAGACAGACAGACATGCAGGCAAAATACATACATCAATGCTCATAAAATAAAAATAATAAATTATTTNAAAAAAAACAAACAAAGATCCTGAGACACTGCAGCCTAGTTAAGAAGCAGCTGGTTGACCCAAAGAGCAGGCCCGGTTTTCTCTCCACATAGTATCTCTGCCAAAATTGTATACTGCCTTTCTCTAACATAATAAAAGATGAAAAGAAACAAGCAAAGGCAATTTGGCTGTGGTGACTGTGCCCCAAGGCAGTAGTAGCTGTGGGTAGGAGAAAGGCTAGGCTTCCACTGCTCGAAGACCCAGCCTTGCTCTTCCCTCCTTTCCCCTAGTCATGTTCAAATCATTCTGAAGTCTGTGGGTCCAGAAGCTCATAACGAACCCCCAAACACAACCCAGGCAGGTGCTGACTCCCAGGAAGGCTGTTCTGGGTGGGAGCACGCACATCTGGAGCTGGAACTGCAGTAAGGACTGGAACCCAGCTCAGACCTGGAATGCANAGATCCGAGCTCCCTGGGGCAGGAAGTGAAGGCTTGCTTTGGCGGTTCAGCCACTGTTGTTTGCTTTCAAAGGTAGATCAATAAATAATACANGAACNGGTTACTCTTGTGTATAAACCAGGACAAGTACAGGACAGTCCCAGTGCCCANTCACCAGTCTCTTTTCTCTAAACCACTGTTTCCTGTTGCTCTGTCTCCAGNTGTAACTGCACTNGGGTAAAATTTACATATAACAAACGTACCCATTTGACACACACAGTTTGGTAGTTCTCCATTGATGGGTCAACCCATCATGTTAACACATAGAACATTCCTGTTGCCTCAAAAAGCTTTCCCAACAAACTGGAGTTCCAAACGCCAGTCCTAGCGAACCACTGTTCTGATTTGGGTCACTACAGGTTAGAGTTGGGGACTGCTTTCTAGAACTTTCAATAGCCAATGTATAATCTTTGTCTTTAATTCTGTTTTATTCTGAGGTTCACTCCTGTTGTATGTCTGTATAGTAGCCAGACATGAGCATCGCTGTCTGGATTCAGGGTAGCTGCGGCATCCACATGGACCTTTGTGGTATCAGGAGGGAGAGGGAGGCTCAGGAGGCTTAAGAGCCTAATGATATCCCCACAAGATCCTTCCTCCACATTATGCAAAGAGTAAGCAGTTGGGTCGGGGGGGGTGGGTCTCTCCAGTGGTGTAGCTGTCTGTGAGTCAGCTATGCTGAGATTGGGACATTTTTATGATATGACAGCTAGCAAGTTACCTATGCCTCTGTAAGTTACCCTGATAAATTTATAGGCTCACCCACCTGGACTTGATAGAACCTTTTTTTTTTAATCTGTTAGCTCTCTCTCCCCCTCCTGCCTTTCTCTTGCTCATTCTCACTCTCTTTCATGACAGGTTTTTCTTTCTTTACATCTATTTGGAAATAGATATAGGAAAGGTTCAGAAGTTATTTTTTTATTCCCCAGTAATACTCCACTGTGTGACCATTCAAGTCTGTTTATCCTTCTGTCTGTGGGATAGTCACATGATTCTGATTTGGGGACATCGTGAATAAAGTTGCCAAGAACACTGTATAAAACTCTCTCTGTGGATGTTGACATCTACACATAGCACAATGGCTGGGTCATGTGAGTCATGTATTTTTAACTGGAAATTATAGAATTGTATTCCAATTCATTTCTTATTCTCACCAGTCAAACGTCAACACTTGATACTGGCAGTTTATTCTTAATTTTTAGTTTTTGATATTTAGCAGGTACATCATGCCATNAGTGTTTTCTGTTCTCTTCATGATAAATGCTATTGGCCATTTTTACATGATTGGATTTGCCATTCACATCAGATTTGCTGTTTACATCTTACATGAATTATTCCTTCAAATTTCAATCATTTTTTTTTTCTTTCTTGAGACACAATCTTGCTGTGTAGCTCAGACTATCCTGGAATTCACAATCCATCTGCATCTGTCTCCTGAGGGCTGGGATTACAAGCTTAGCCACCACATCTGGCTTCATGTGTGTTTAAAATCTGGGGTTGTGTTTATTCTCACATCGCAGGTGTTCTGGCTGTAAGATATGTAATAACAAACGTTTCTCTGCTGTTTCCATCTTCTTGAAGAAGTCTTTAGCAATATTTTAATTTTGATGAGATACATTTCATCTATTTGTAGGTGTGGTGAGTACTTTGCTGGGTCTCAATGAACTTTCTCCACTCTAAAGTGTTGAATGTACTGTAGTGAAAGGTGTGCAGTTTCCAACTTAGAGTTTAGGTCAATGACATATTTCAAGCTTAGTATTTGTAGAGATGTGAAGTAATAAAGTTCATTTTTTTTATTTAGTATTTGCAACTTAGCATATTGGAAAAGAACTATTCTTTNCTCATTGATCAACATTAAAAGCTTTGCCAAATTTCACTCGGTCATATTGTGGGGTATCCGCCAGAGAAGACTGCTCAGACACAGGTTTAAGTCAATACAAAGTCTTTATTAGCCAGCTGGCAATTACACTGGGTGTTCAGGATCTCACTGTAGCCCTGAGCCTTTCTCAGAGTTAGCTTTTAAGTACAAAAACCATATTCTGGGTTGATATATTTCAGTTAACANGAACAGTTAGCCGGAAGTAGAACTACAGAGCCCCAAAAGCAAGGTTAGTACATTTAGAGACTTTCCCAGAACTATGNACTTTGATAGATTGGGTCTTTGTTTTCATTTTGGCTGGTGGGGCTGTCTGTGTGCTGAGTTTTATGGTCTGAATGGTTCCACCATGGAGTCAGTTGTGCTAAGGGCCTCTTACAAGTCACACATAGGCAGGCCTCTTTCTGGGATCTCTGTCCTGTTTGTGAGTTTGTTGGGTTTCTGTGTCAACACAGCTACATCTTGATTATTTGNTTATCATAACTTCAAAGTAGGCTTTGAAATCAGGCAAATATCTTGAACTTCAATCTATTTTTCAAAATTGTTTTTATTGTTCCAGGTCCTTGACATTGACCAACAAATTGTAATACATGTTTAAAAGTATCATTAGCAAAGGAATTTAGGGCTATAGCTATCTTTGTAGAGAGATCTTTAAAATGAATTCAACTTATTTGACAGATACTGACCTGAATTGTTGATTTCTATAAAAATGTGTGGTTGCAGTTTCATTGGAATGATGGGATGATTTTTTTAACCATGTATTCAATTTATTCAGTAACTAGTGACCCACTCAGATTTTCCTATTCTTGAATCTATTTTGATAGTTTTTATTTGTCAAGGTCTGAACTCATTTCATCTATCACATCCATACTGTCAATATATTGGTAAAAAGGTTTTCAAAAATGCCATCATTAGCTATTTAATATTATTCCAGTCTTAATTTGCTCATGTTTGTAACTTGGTCCTCTTCTTCATTCTCTTTGTTCTCTTTTCCTCCCCTTCCTTCTCCCCCTCCTCCCTTCTAATTTATCTCCCTCTCCTCCATCTTCACATTTTCCTTTTTCTTCCTTTTCTCTTGGTGCTGACGATGGAATCCAAGGCTTTGGGCATCTTGCCCAGTCACCAGAACATTACCAGCCTCCTTCTTCTTTCCCTAGTCAATTTATCTAAAGGTTTATCNATTTTTGAATTAACAATAACNGAAAAAGACTGCCATGTGTCTCGCTGACTTTGGCTCAGGCTTCTGTCTTACGGCTTTCCATGCCTTACTTTTGGCCCCTTCTTTCTGCTGAGTCTGCATCAGCTTTGCTCTTCCCTCTAGCATCTTAAGAGAGAAACTTTGACTATCTAAGTTTGAAAAACTTCTCTCTTAAAATTGATTTTATTTTATTTATATATGTGAGCATGTATCTGTGTTAGTATATGTATACATGTAGGGGTGGTGCTCATAGAATCCAGAAAATGGTGTTGAAGATGGAGTTCAGGTAGGTATTTGTGAGCTGCCTCATGTGGGTGTGTAGTGGGCTACTGAACTGTAGTTATGTCATCTCATGAAAATATTCCTAGCAATACTCTAAGTGCTAAAACTGTCTTGGGTAAACTAGTTTCTGGACCAGTTATACATTCCTATACAATGTGTCTCTGACCTAAAGGTTGTGAGGACTGATTGGCCACTTAATTGCTATCTCTCCACCTCTGTAGACGAGCTTGCTTGCTGCAGATACCCACAGCTGCCTNTCTGTATACATCACAATTGTGGTTTTTGCCTTTAAAAACCCAAACAATCTGGAAGTCGAGGCTATTTCCCACTACTCTGCCTGGCACAGCTCTGGGGGCAGTAAATACTCTACAGGACCTATTCAGGCATCTTTGGAGTTTTTAATCTTCAGGGCCCCCATAACAGGTGCTGGGATTTGAATCCTGGTCCTCATAATTGAGGAGCAAGTGCTCTTAACCACTGAGCCATCTCTCTAGCCCCTAACTTTTCTTTTATTACTTGCGTGTAAGCTACCTACTGTCCAGTGAATGCTGTTTTAGCTGAATCCTCCTTATGGGATGTTTTTGATCATGGATGCACTAATTGTTGCCTAATCCTCTTGTCATTTACTTTGTAATCCATAGGCTGCTTAGACAGGCTGTCATTGGTTGCTTCTTGGCACATTTCTGATTTGGAATGAAGCTAGCAGACTAGCACTAAACCTAATAGTAGCATTGTGACAGGCAGTGCCAAGCCTGAGATACATACTAGGTGGGATCCGTTAGTATGACTGTAATTACAATCCCACAGGTGAAGAGGAAATGGGCTAGGGGCATTATCTAAGAAATGACAGTTGGAACTAGTCCATAGGTGACAAGACACATCAGCCTAGCTGTCCAAGAAACCCTCAAGCCCCAAACAGCATGAATAAATGCAAAGGCACACCTTAGCACATGGCAATGGAGCCACTGAACGGTGAAAGCAAAGGGAGTAACTGGAGTAATCCTCATGTAACTGGAGAAGAAAGACANNATACCTTNGGAAAAGTCACAACACCAGTTTCTTCAGTCTTTGAAAGCAAGAAACCAAAATAGATAGATAGGAGATAGAATAACGTCTTGCCAGGTGCAAGAGGAGCAGGGCAGACAAGACACCTGTCTTGGTCCCTCCAGATTGAGAGGAAATTTTCTGGTTTTGTTTGTTTGTTTTTTCCCGCCAGAGCCTTAGGCATTCAGTTTCCTTCTTAATCTGCAGATCTCCAGCTTGCAGTCCATCACTGACCCACCAATCTTCTCTCAGGCCAGGATGTTATCAGCAGAGACTCAAAGTGAGAGCCCCTCCAGTGAGAAGGAGGCAGAGTGGGAGTGGGGAGGAGGCGGGCTGGGCAGAGTAGACAGGGAGGGAACACACCCATGGGGAGATTATAAAGTCTCGAATTTGATAGAGGACACTGAAGAAGATTGTTCCTGGAGGCCGAGACTTTTTTTTTTTTTTTAACTCCAGAGAGCATGGCGAGTTCCTATGAGAAAGGAAAAGCTTTTGGACTGCCAGGAAGGGCAAACACATTATTTCAATGCTTTTGAGGGCGGGGTCAGGGAGAACATGTCTTGCACGGTGAGGAAGGAAGGAGTCTTGTTTATGTTTAACTTAAAGAATGTGGGAGAGGTGTGGAGGAGGGGCACGTTTAGTCAAGATGTGTATGTGTTGGGGGAGGGGGTCCTAATCCCCTGACGCCTCCTAGACTAGCAACCTGAGGTCTGGCACCTGTTATTCTCCTGGAATCTAGACACTGCTAGAAGGATGTTTGTCTCTTCCCATAGCAGCAGGGATCCCAGAGCCGACTATAAGGATANAAATAGAGAGGGCTGATGATGGACTTGGCAAGTGTGTCCTGGTAACCCCCTAGCTTAAGTCTAACAGCAATCTTTGGCCCCAAAGACCTGTTGCAATCTTTCTTTAGAAAGTGAAGATGCTNGAGGATCGAGACTCATTGTTCTTGAGCCCTGGCTTATGTCCATGTATCATCTCCTCCTTAAGACGTGACAATTGGCTCCATTCTGCCGAAGAATGCATGTGAGGGAAAGTGGGATGGTTTGATGAAATCACACAATCAGTAAATACTAAGGCAATGTTCACAGTCTTTGTGGGAATCCAGGGCCCTTTCCACCACANCGGTAGTTCCCATAGTAGGCAAAGTGGATGCTAGGTAAACCCAGTGATGAGTCCAAAGACACGCAAGTCCCAGCCTCTCAAGAGGGTTCAGCAGGTGCCTAGGGAGCAGATGAAGTGAGACCCGTGCTGACATCACAGGAGAGGCTGCTCTCCTGTTGGTTCCTGTGGAAGGCTGTCTGTTGCAGTTCTCTGTGCCTTTACAAAGCACTCATCTGTGTGGCGGCTCCTCTGGTCTCTGTGAGGAGGAACTATGGGGTCACTTCCAAGACTCTAAAGAGACACAAACTGACAGAGCTGCTGGACCATAGTGGGGGGATTTCAAAAGCACAGCACCACTGAAAGAGACCCCAGACCAGACACCAGCCAGGTCAATGCTTGCAGAGCCCTCCTGCACGCCTGTCATTTCTGAAGTTACAAAGAGCAGAGAGCAACCGTGAAAAAGACCGATGCTCACTTGGTGCTCCTGGCTTGTCTCTACAACCAGACTCCTTCTTGCTCCCTTGGTCTGCTGGGCCTGAGAAGAACGTGCTGTGGCTGTCAGTCGTGAGTGTGCTGACTGGCTTCTGCCTGGTAGCTCCATGCAGACACAAAGGCATTGGGTTCTGTCTTTGTTCATCCACTTATTTGCGATCCACGTACTGTATTCTGATCACCTGCTTCATCTAGTCACCAAGGACATATAAATAAGGCCTGACAGCCTCTGCCCCAGTTTCATTCCTGTTGCTGTGACAAAATATCCCAACAAAAGTAACTTGAAGAGAGAAAAGTTTTATTCGGGTTACAATTCTGGGTTGCAAGGAAGTCAAGGCAAGAACTTGAAACAGCTAATCACATCATAGTCAAGAGCAGAGAGGAGCAAGGTGTGCTCAGCACCTTCTACATTTATACAGACAAGGACTCAACCCCAGGAAATGGTGCTGGCCACAATGGGCAGACCTCCTCACCTCAATTAATGCAATAAAGACAATCCCCCACAGGTGTCCCTGCAGGCCAGACTGATCTGGGCAATCTCCCGTGTAGACTCTTTTCCTAGGAGATTCTACATTGTGACAAGTTGACAAAACTAACCATCACAGCCCTTGGGGAACACTTCTCTTCAGAGGATATGGTATAGACACAGACATATGTGTGCATATGAGTGCTCCCACAACACAGTACTTGGTATGGTATGGCCTGGAGCAGGGATCTGGGAAGGGCAGCTCAGGGCTGAGGCCTGAGAGCATCTTTAAAGGGAAAGTAGCCTCAGGTCTTGAAGGATGTCCAGGGCAGGATGGACAAAGCTTGGGGAGGTGAGAACATTGGAGTATGTGACTTCATGAGAACAGAATACATGAGAACATATGAGTCGATGGGGCAAGCTGCGTCTATGGGCTGCTGGATTGGAGCCTCAATACCACCAAGGAACTTGAGTTCTATTACACAGACAATGGGGAGGCAGAGTAAAGATTTATGGAAATGGAGGAGGAGGAGGACTCACCCAGCAGGAGTATGGATGGAGGAGGACTCACCTGGCAGGAGCATGGATGGAGGACTCACCCAGCAGGAGCACGAGTGGAGGAAGAGTCACCCAGCAGGGGCACAGGTGAAGGAGGACTCACCCGGCAGGAACATGAGTGGTGATCAAAGAATAGGGCACTCAGAGTGAGACCACTGCACACAGCCAGGCTTTAGAAGATGGAGCTCAGGACCAGGCCTGCAACATGAGGCTATAAAGCAAACTGCTCTGGCCACCTGTGACCATGAAAGCCACACTGAAGGGCCGATTCCTCAGCTCTCCATTCTGTTGGCCTCTTCAGCTACAGACTCAGGGTGGTCATCTTGACCCCAAGTGGCATTAACCGAAATGAACAAAATTACAGTCCTCGACTTCCATGGCTAAGTAGCTTTGGAAATGCATAGATTTGAACTGTGGGTGGGCTTGGTGGCGGGTTGTGCCCACGCTGGGTGACTCATGTAGTAAGACACTCATCACTGGAAGGTCTCCAGCAAAAAGGATGGTGGACATTTGAGAAGTACTTGAGCATTTCAAAGTTGGTAACATTGAACTGCATGCATGTGGATGAAGTCCCCAAATCTAACAGTCTGTGATTTGGACACCTAAACAGGTGGTAAAGCAAACTCTGTCCTCGGCTGGCTCNTGCAGGGTCGAGGCAGGAAGCTGTAGTTCAAGGAAGAGTTGCACTTCTGCTCCGATGAGGTGTGCATGGTTCACTGCGTATCAAAAGCTGCCAAAGGAAGCCAGTGTTACNGGTGACTCATATTGTCTCCCAGAAGATCTTTCTGAGCTGCAGCCACTCAAGGATGAGATCTGCAGTCACGCCCCAGGAGGAGAGAGCACAGTGCCAGCTCCCCTGGTGCCACTTTTGACACAGTCCTGCCTCTGTCAGCATCTGCCTTGACTCATCCTTTTCTAAAATGGGGAAGGCAGTCCCAGAAGGGNCTGAGAGGTTTAGAGCATCCTCTCCTCTATGTGGGTCATGGCTCTTCCTTTGGATAGATCGGAAGACACTTCTACCTGTNCACAAAGGACGTGGTGTGCCCTTCCCACCCATGATGTCCTTTCCTAATGCCCAACTGCTATGAAGCTGTCCTTGGGGCTCTTAGAAAATGCCATCTCTATGAGGTGGTGAGACCTCTCTTCCTATGTTACAGTGACTAACAAATGTCCCACGAGAGTGTCATAAACTCCNCCAGATCACAGATAGCATCTTACCCAAACTGATATTTCCAGTTCCAGTTCCAGAAAGGATTTCTACAGTATAGTGAGCACCCCAATAAAGATAACGGGACTATATAATGTCAGGTCTTAACTCTCTACCATAGCCACGGCTCAGACTCCCCTGCACATTCAGATATCTGTTAAGACTATGTTTTGGCTGTGGGCATCTCCCTTCAAAGCTGAGAGGGGTTTCGACTATGGGTATGAACACACTGCACCATGAATTCTCAGACATAGACTTTGGAATTTCTTTAAAAATCCTATCAGGATCAGTGTTGCCATGATTAATCTTGTCAGCTAGATTGCAACAAGAAGTACCTGCAAATTAGGAAAGCACTCCTCCAGATACAGTCAGATGGACCTGGCTTTGATCTAATCAATGAAATAATTCATAGTGGGTTCATAATATGATGGCATTATTAGGAGGTGGTAAAACCTATGGGGGCCTACTTGGAAGAAGTAGGTCACTGGGGGCCATCTTTGGGGTCTCTATCTTTTCCTGGCCTTTTCTTGTATCCTCCTTTCTCTGCTTCCTGTCNACCACAATGTGTACTGCTTGTTCTATGATGCCNTCCTGCTACAATGAGCCAATACCTCTAAAGCCACGAGCCCAAAGAAATCTTTCNTCCTCTAAGTTGTTAGATATTTGGTCGTAAGAATGAGGAAAGTAACTAATGCAGTATCCTTTTGATTTATAAAAAATTCATCCTTCCCCTCGTGTTATGAAAAATCCATTTAAAGGCCATAAACACTCGGGGGAGACAGAGCGCAGAAAAGCCTCTGTAAGTACCTTCAGGAACACACTAGCTCTGCATCAAGTTCAACCCGTGTTCTGGCCTTTTACCTCTAAAGACAAAAACAAACAGCCTAATGAAAATGGAAACAGCCCGTCAATCATCTGCACCTCAAAAATTTGTGTCTTTGAAAAAGCTAATTAGCTAATTTTTGTTGGTCTAACCAATGCTTTCCTCTTTAAGTGCACTAGCGTTATTGGTCACAATAAAACACTTGAAGAGGCCAATGGTGCCGAGAGTTGACATTTCTCCAGGCATTAAAAATGGATGATTGCAAATCAGAAGAGAGGAGCATGTGCCTGCACTGAGCAAAGGTTAGAACCAAGCGGCTCAATTGGCCACAGAAAACTCTGGAGTGTGAAGAAGGCTTGAAATAGCTTCCTGGCCATNCCAGCCTGCAAGTCCGAGTGACTTTAGCCTCTAATCTGCTTTGTTTCTTTTTGGATCTGGAGCAGGATGCTTTCGTGAAGCCCAAGGGATTCCCACTGGGGAATCTTCTCCGGCTGCAGGTGCTTGGCACATGTGGGAACATTGAGGGCATTGCTGTCCTTGCTGAAGGTCAGCAGCTCAGCTCTAAGACTTCTGCTGCACAAGATGATCAGAGTTTGGAATCTGTCATTAGCCAGAAGCTAGTGTCTTCACACGAGGCTTTGTCACCATGATTTGCATCTTTTTCAGGGCTTTCTACGGCAGCAGAGAGGGAGGGAGTGACATTTTCAGGACTCAAGGCAGTCCTCCTCACTGCTCCTGACAGGCAGACATTTGTGGGAGCTCTGATCCTCCTGAAAGAGATTGGTCCCACACAGAAATAATGGATCAAGTTTTGGGATTCTTTCCCCCTAATAAGACAAGTTTTGGCTGCTTCAACTGCCAATTTCTACCAATGCAATTGGACTCACCACACAATCCATCCAACCCACACCCTCAGATGGCTTGGTGCACATGATGGAATTTCAGTCAACATTAGGAGGTTTTTTCTGACATGAAGTTGTTCCCACCTTCCTTGAGTGGAGGGAGATGGGGACCGTAGAATAGCAAGGGCCATTGGTGTGGCTCCCCATAGCTGTCTGAATGCTCTTGAGGTAAAGGAAACAGTATTCCAAGTGATTCACTTCATGGACTTCAGCATAAGGCTGGAACCATTTGTTTCTGTCCTGATCACATGGCAGATCCAAACTATTCAATTGGTAACATTGAAAAAAACAATCAAATAAACAAAACATGCCCCTCAGATATTGTTGGAAATTCCTCCTCTTTAAAAGGAGCAGGGAAAAGAAACAGTTGGCTGGTAGGACTTCCTGGTCCATCTCAGCAAACTTGCAAATAACCTGGATTAATTAATAGAACTCATCACCGTCTGGGACAGCAAGACAAAGGCTTGCACCTCACACTAGTGGAGTGATTCTCCTGGTTTCTTCATCTGGCAAAATGAGATGTCAGTTACTACCCTGTAGGGTTATGTAGGTACAGTATGCAGATAGAAGGTACAGTATGTAGAGTCCAGGAACTGGTTATATACAGTGAGGTTTTGCTCTTCCCTGGAAGATCTAGGTTAAAAGAAGGGGCAGAGCTGAGGATGTAACTTGAGTTAGTAGAGTGCTTGCTTTGTATGTACATAAACTCTAGGTTCAATCTCCCATACTATATAAATCTAATGTGGTGGTTGGCACATACCTAGCACTTAGGAGGTGGATATAGAAAGATCAAAAAGTTCAAGGTCATCCTTGGCTACATATTAAGTTATAGGCCACCTTTGGATACACAAAACCATGTCTCAAAACATCTAAAAAGAAACAACAACACAAAAACTGGAGGGCATCCTGGGTGGGGCATGGGTGTGGTGGTGCATGGGTATGGGTATCGGAATGTTGCAGGAATGATGGAGCTTGTGCTCTTTCCCACAGTGCTAGGCTCACAGGCAGGCCAAGTAGGCATCATCCACGTGTGATAGCTCCCAGAGGGCTGAAAGTAGGACACACTCACATATCCACTCAATTCTTATTCAGTGAACATCTTTCATGCATCAGAACAGTGCTGGTCACAGAATTCTATGTTGAATAGGACAGACACTGTGCTACCTTGAATCTTAGTCACTGTTCTATTGTTGTGAAGGGATATCATGATCTCTTAAAAGAGAAAGCATTTATTTCAGGGCTTGTTTACAGTTTCAGAGGGTTAGGGGTCAGTCCATTATCATTATGGTGGGAAGCAGGCAAGCATGGTGCTGGTGCAGTAGCTGAGAGCTTTACATCCTGATGAGCCAGTGGCAGGCAGAGGAGGAGAGAGAGAGAGACTGGACTTGGCATGGGCTTTTTAAACTTCAAAGCCCACTCGCACTGACACACCTCCTCCAAAGAGTCACACCTCCTAATCCTTCTCAAACAGTTCCACTCCCTGGTGACATTAAAATATGTGAGCCTCTGGTGGGCATTTTCATGCAAACCACCATGCCTTGTGAAATTTACAGGCTGAGGCAGGGTTTTAAAAATAAAGAGCTACTTCTTAAAGGAAAGCATTGCTTTAAGTTATACTTATTATGATATTATTTCATTATATTTAAATATTACACCATCATTCAGTTCCTCACCTTATAGGTAGCTCCATACACCTATGAAGATAAAGCAAATTTACAAACAAAATGAATCTCCCCCCCAAAAAAACGATTAGAGTTATCGCTTTAGACACAATGGAAGATGTTATTTTGCTGACACTAAATGTCTGATTTGGAATTTAGAAGAAAAAAGATATTGCTTCATGTCTGGTTGTATGCCTAATCTAAATTTTGATATTAGTATTCAAAAATTGTGTGTGTACATGTGTGTGCATGCACACAAGAACCTATGTGCATGTGTAAAACAAGAGATTTGTGTCCAAAATACATAAAGAGCATTTATGTCATACATGAAGAACTTTTACAAGTGGATGATAAAAAGCCAAGTAATCCAGCTCTAGAAATGGGCAAATGAGCTGGCCATGGTGGTACACATCTGTCCCAGCACTCAGGATGGAGGCAGGAGGATCAGGAGCACAAAGCCAGCCTTAGCTACATAGCACATTTAAGGTCTGCCTGGGCTGTGCAAGAATCTGTTTCAAAACATGAAAATAAAACCAAGAACCAAGCGAAGGATTAGAAGAGACAGTTCTCCAAAGCAGCTGCACAGGTAACCAACAAGCATGGGGGAAACCCCTCACGTTATCACTTATTAAACACACAAGAATCAAAGCCACACTAGGGACCACTTCCCACGCCTGGGAGGGCTTGATAAAGCTGATGGACAAGTGGAGACAATTCCCAGGGTGATGAATTTGTCTGGGATTGAAGACTGCAGTGGGAATTCACAGGAGCAGGAAGATGAGGGTCTCTAGGGATAAAACAGAAGAGGTTGCATCATTGTAACATCTGTCCTCTTGGGTCAATGACAAGAGTGACAGCAGTCCAAAGCTGACCAAGCAGCTGATGGGCAGACATCCTTGAAAAAGTTCTCTGATGTGTGTGGTGTCAGTTTGTGATGGCCATAGGACATAGTGCTCTCATCAGACACACAGATATGAGATGCCCTTACCATACCCTCCTAGCTTTAATGATTGTTAGTGACTTCATTTTAATTCTGATCTCTTTCACACTTACAATAAAGAAGTCAGATAACACAGAAGTGTTTAGAAGAATGTGGAGAAGTTGGAACCTTGATACCTGGNTTGTGGGAATGCAAAATGGTATAGCCACCTTGGAATAGTTTGGGATTTCCCAAAACACTAAACACAGAGAAGCCATATGCACTTTAATGGACACAGAAATTCCACTCTTAGACAGAGAACAAGAGGAACTGAAAATGTGTCCATAGCCATGGGTGTTCACAGTGGCACTGTTCATGATAGCAAAGTCCATCAGCTGCTCAAGGGAGGGACAGCACACATTCTATTCTGACAGTGGAATGGTAATCGACAGTCTAAAGGAAAAAATCCTTTGAATCTGCTGGTATCTGCTACATAGAAGATGGGCATCGAAGGCATTATGTTGGAAGGAAAAAGCTACTCACAAAAGACAATACTGTCTGGTTCCCTATGTACAAAATGATCAGAAGAGGTGAGTCATAGAACTAGGAGATTAGAGATAGCCAGGGTTCAGGGGAACTTGAGGGGGCAATGATGGGAATAGCCAAATAAGAATAAATGTTAAAAAAAGTGTTATTAACTGTGGTGAGAGAGGACAAAGTTTTAATAATTAGTCATGGTTAGGGTCATAGGACTTCAAATACACTGTGAGATATTGAAATGTGTTCTTCAAATGTGCAAACTATGATATGTTAATTTTATCTCAATAAATCAGTTTTAAAAAAAGAAAAAGAAAAATGCATGCCCAGAAAGCTTTAAAAAAAACCCAACCATGTATCCTGAAGCATCAGCTATGCCAAAGCAACTGTTTACCAGTCCTGAGCACTCAGAGCAGGCATCACCAATGCTTCCCAGGAATATTCTGTAAATGCCAATGTTAGTGAGGTGTCCTGCTCCTCGACAGCTCTAAAAACCATCTTATGGCATTGCCAGTAGTTAGTGCTGGATAATCACTTACATGTCAATCAAATAGGGGCCTGTTCAGATTATGGCTGGAATTGGGAATAGGGCATTTTCATGATTTCTTTATTATTGTAGTTAACAGCCAGTGTGCATAGAGATATGTTCACAGAATGTGTGTGGTTCACTACCAAACCCCCTCACTCCAGAGCTCAAAAGAGCACAGACCTTAGACCCTTCTCAGGGCACCTGAGATGCCCTGCTTTTTTCCTATTCACAAAACCTTTTGCACAGGACACATTGACATTGTTGACATTCTAGGGAAGAAATGAATTGTTCAAGGGTTACCCTAAAAGTAGGTGTGTGTGTGTGTGTGTGTGTGTGTGTGTGTTTGTCTTGCACATACACATGCATAATTATTGTAGAGAAGTACCAGACTTGAATTAGGAAACATTAATCAAGAGCCACAGAGCCAGGAGTTGGCAAGCTTCATGGCAGAAGGTGAATGTCAGTTAGGATGGGTCTGGAAGTTGGCCCACGGCAATGAAGTAAGCATTTGGACCTCAGTGGGTGAGGATGAGGCACCACAGGTGGGATGGGACCAGGCAGAAGTATTCGTAGAGGAATAAATGTTTGAATGTTAAAGTGTCTCAATCCCATCAGCTCCCAGTGACTCTCCCTTGACAGGCCCTGGAGGNAGCTCCGGGCCTTTCTTTTTTTCTGCACAAGGATTTTCAGGCATCTTCAAGTAGAGAGAACCAGGGTCAAAAAGAGCCTTTAAGTCAGTGGTTCTCTGGCAAACCTCTGCCCCTCAAAATATTTACATTATGATTCATAATAGTAGCAAAATTACAGTTATGAAGTAGCAATGAAAATGATTTTATGGTTGGGGGTCACCACAACATGAGGAACTGTATTAAGGGGTCACAGCACTAGGAAGGCTGAGAACCCTAAACCATGTTGCCCAGAGCTCAGACTAAATNCTTCCTCTGTAGCCTGTGGGTGACTCTCAACCCAGACCTGGGCTACTGTCTTTCTCATCTTCTTTTGTTCCTNGGGGTAGAAAGAAAAGAAACCAAGATTAGCTGAACCCTGGGCCCCTGATAAACACTGGATAGTAATGAGAAATAGCACCACCACATAGTCTCCAACACTCCTTAAGTTGGGGGATGAGGAGGGTATTGGCAAGGCCACATTTCAATCCACAGATACCTCTTGGCCCAGTATAGACTGAGCTTCTTCACACTGAGTGAAGATGTCCCCCTCAAAGGGACCTGAGCAAACCCTTCATGGTATTCTGCATGTATTAGGGTATGCACGCTGCTTTCAAAGGTGGCTGTAACTACNGGCACTTAGGAATGGGAAGCTGAGTTGTGGTGAGTTTTCAGTAAGGTAAGCGGGCTAAGGGCTTAGAGTCTTCCATGCTGGCAAGCGGCATTCTGTACTCCTGTCCCCGGCTCAGGATTCAGCTCATAGTAGGTACAGCACAGTGCACTNGTGAGTCTGAGCTCTGGGGAGATCCTGGTGCTGAATACCCATTTCAGAAGTCTCCAGCAGTAACAAGTTCCCAGGATTCTGGTGTTGGAACACTGCCACTCACCAACCTACAAACAGGTGATAGGCACTGAATGGACGCACCGGAAGGGGAGGCTCTGCACACAGACTCTGGGCCACACTTGCNACTCAGTAGCTAGATGACCTCAGGTGATTCACTCAGCCTGGCTTTTCTCCTATAACACAAAGATAACAGTGCCAGCTAATAGGATGGTGGCTGTAATAAGACGCTGAGTGGCAGCCAATGGCCACTCCCTCTCCTCTCCTCCCTCCACAAGCACTTCTTCCTCATCTTACTCTGCTCAGGTTCAAGTTCATTTTGGAATATGGCATGGTGTTTGTGTACATGTTACCTCACCCAGTCCTTCCCTCTGTTGGAAGCAAGTGCTTTGTCACATCTATGCAACTCATAAGGGAGTAGACCAGGGGAGGCCAGGGACCTTGACACCAGCAACAGACACATCTGAGTCTCATGGCACAGGCCACTGACCTTGTCACTATCGCACCCACTTCTTCCCTGCACCATGCCCCACCATCNATTAGCCATGCAGCTATAGTCCTGAAAGCCTCTGTCTCTATCAACTGACCCCTCCCAGAGTGAAGTGTACCTCATATACTATGTGCCCCTTACAGAGATGACAGCAGTGTGCTTGTTATGAAAGAAGCAAAGGGCAGGTGAGTATATAGTGTAGANCAGGAAAGACAGCTAGCTTCAGATCCTCACATGTTCACTTGTCCTCCCATCCCGTCTGCCTCAGAAAGTTCTGGAACAGCCTTCTAGCCCTTTTGCTAAACACCTACATTATATTCACACACATGTGTGTTTTAATATGGACACTGCCTTGCACACATGCATACCAGTCTGAAAACTAGGCTCAACGGTGTATCTTAAAGGACTTATTTTGAAAGTCCTAAGAGTAAAGCTTAAGTTCTAATTTTCCCCGTTTCCCAGTAATGGAGGTGGCAGCTGTTTGCATTCTGTGCATCTGGATCCGTGTCACGGGCTCATTTTCTAGACATACATTTCTGTGGTCTTGTGTGAGGGTTTCTGCACAACGCTCCATTTATAGCTGAAGAAAATGAAGCAAGGTAAGGTGTGTATATATAGTTGTTTTCAAAGGTCATATAATTACTTAGCTTGAACCAGAATGAGTATCCAGAGCCTCCCACTAAGGTTCAATTCTTTGGAGCACAAAGGAGAGAATTCTAGGATTTTTACAGAGGGGNAATTCTCATGGTCACATGGAATTCTGAGCACATGCCCTTCCTCCTGAGGTGTCCTACAGCCCACGTGCATCCAGGGTGAGCTCCTGGGACCTGCCTCTGCCTCTGCCTCACAACCTGCTTATATTCTCACTCCCTTCTGTGCAGAGCCTCTTAGCTGTGCCTTTATGGCCTGCTCTCGCCCTGCCATGGTGCTCCCCAAGACTCCTCAGATGCTTAGAGGTAGCTAAAGCACACTCTCCATGTTCCCACCACCTTCCCTGCTTTCCCCCACTTTTCCCACCCCAGCCCCCACCCTGACTCTGGCACAGCCATCATCCTGAACAAGGAAATAGACATCGTGATGGTCAGAGAAAGAGCAACCCCCTGTAGCTTTGTCCTGAGAGGATCAAATCCTTGCCCCCACATCACCAGGATGATGTTGCCTGCTGCTGGGCAGATCTGCCAACATCAGCCCAGATAGAGCCATCAGAGGGCCTGCAGCTTGAGCACTCAGTGTCTCGGCAGCCTCCACATAGGAGTTTAGATAGGATTCCTCGGTAATGTATTCCTGCCCCTGGGTTATTATTATCCCCATTGTACAACTGAACAAAAGAAATTGGAGTTGGAGGGATGAGCAATGCGCCCACAGACCCAGCGTTCCAGCCTGACTGCTCAGCTTCTGGGTTTGGGTCCTCCCTGCCTTCTGGGCACTTCTGCTGTGTCTTTCTGGGAACATACATGATATGACTAGAGCCACAAGCAGCATGTAGTTTCCTAATTGTGGTTTTTCCTTTTCCTCTGCAGTGCTCTAGGGGAGGTTCTGAGCCGAGCCCATGGGACCCTGCTCACACAGTCCCTAGGCAGAGACCCACTGACCTCATAGAAGGGTCTGTGCAAATAAAGCAGATTGAACACTCCAGGGACTGGGCTATTTTTGCTTTGGAGGCAGGTGGCTGAGGCAGAGCCACCCCTAAAATAGAGGAATGTGAAAAATGCCTGCTTCAGATTTCCTTTGCAGGAAGTGAGAGATCGGCTCACCTCTCAGGTCCCAGCCTCCAGCCCCAGCTAGGTCTTTCCTGGGAACTCAGTGTGAGAGCTTCATCCCCTGTGAGGGTCTTAAATGTCAAGTCATGGAAAGACTCCACCAAACTCCAGAAGGGACTACACCACAGCATCCTGCCCACATAGGAAGGAACCCTGGGCACAGAGTCAGGGCAGCACAGCCACAGGGTCAGGGGGCTCCCAAACCCCAAATTGAAGAACAAAGTCCTAGGGGAGTTTAGTGCAGATATATTNGTCACAGCTAAGAATTGTCGTTACTGAAAATCTAGTGGACAGGGGATGTTAATGGCAGAAGGTGGACAGCTCTAGCTGGTGAGTTTGTCTATAGAGGGACTGCCTTGGCCTCTTCAACAAATCTGTGACACTTAACTGAGACTCTGCTGTGCTCAAAGGGACCTGGGAATGACATGTTCTGGGTGGTACTGTGTAGTACACTGCTTTGGACAAAGCAGCTCCAAAGGACATTACGTGGCCAATTGGGGCAACTGGAGAGCAGTCTGGGAGTTAGGTGCCTAGAATGTTCCAGTATGACAGAAAAGTGGGCTGAAAAAAATACCAGATTATAAAACATTATGTACAGAGTGATCTCATTTGGAAAGTGAGAACGGAATGAGACATACTAAGGTGTTAAAAGTGGAAATCTCTGGAAGGCAGGGATGAGAGAATCTTCCCTTTTACCATTGCCTGCCTGTGTCTTCCATTTTCTCCCAATTTACATGCAGAGCTCGAGGAACAATGCAAGACTGTTTAAAAATTAAAACCCCCATCCATTTGGGCAATGTCAGTAAGTGAGCATGGCAGAACAAGGTTACCAGCCGAAGGCAAGCATTCCCGCAAGCTGATGAGAAAGCACCCAGGCAGGAGAGGAGGCTGGGGAAGATGACCCACAAACAAGGAAATGGGAATGACCGGTATGATGGGAAGTAGAACAAAGAGCCGAGTTTCCACCCATCTGATTAATGTGCCTGAAAAGATGAGAACCTGGTTCTACACTGCGGTGTGAAGAGCTGCTGGTGGGCATGGCCACTCCCTCTGTTGTGGAGGTTTGTAGACCCCAAGATGTCCACACACCTCAATTCTGCTTCTGGGCTTCTTTCTTAAAGAAAAAGACAACCCAAAATGAAGCAAAAAAACAGCAAGGGCTGGATCCATGGCTCAGCAGGGGGACACTTGCCTAACATATACAAGACCTGGGGTTTGATCACCAGCCTTGAGAAGAGAATTCCCCTATCAGGTAGAAAATGTGAGGNGTATTACATTACTGACAATCCTGAAAAGCTATAACCCATCATATCCAGCACCTGGAGGACAGTCACTCCAAGTCCTTAGACTGATTAACCCAAAGAAGTTGAGATGAATATGGGCTGATCTTGTTAGAACACCGAGAAGTGTGACCAACAGTGTGAGCCCAACTGGGGAGAACAAATGGGCAGGAAGACATACAAAACAAAGAGAATAAAGAAACTCAATAGCTACAGCATTCTGCTGAGGTGCTGGAATGACAAGTAGACATGACCTTCTGTTTCCATATATCCAGATGTTGATGGAAGTCTATTCAGAGTTTTGGAAAGTGGCACAGCTTACAGGAGTGCAAGAAAATGAATGAAGCCAGAGGCAAAAGGTAGCCACCATGTGCTGGTCAATTCTCCCACACACCCAGGAGCTAGTCAGGAGGCATCATCCCCAGGAAAAAGCCCAGAAGCAAAGGGAAGTGAGGCCAGTTCAGTAGCAGGACCCAGGCTAGAAGGTGCGACCATAGCCAAGGCCTGATGCCATGGCCAATCTTCATCGTGGACTTGTCAAGAGTTGAAATGACCTAGAGTGTCTGTGAGGGTATTTCCAGAGAGATTTAACTGAGGAAAGAGATACTAGCCTGATTGTGGGCAGCACAATTCCATGGTTTTGGGTCTTAGATTGAATAAAAGGGAAAAAGAGGTGAAATTTGCACCAGCACCCTGAAGGACCCTCACTCAAAAATAGGACCCTCACTCAAAAATAAGACCAAACTGACAGCTTCTGTTTGAACTAAAAAAAAGAATAGGCCTGAGTTTTAAGTTTTGAGCTTCCCAGGAATGCTGACAGAGGCTCCTGGAATTGAAACAGTACAAAGTCACAAAGTCAGGATGCCCGAAGGGCCATCTGAAAGCAACTGATTAACCACAGCATGTCCCAATGCCGGAGATAGTCTATAAAAGAGGTCTTGTGACAAACAACAGGTCTAGCCAAAGGATCAGATAACTCAGGAACTGTAGAAATTCCTAAGTGTAAGTAAAGATAAGCTAGTCAAAAATGAACCCATACTAACTCCCCTCCCCTTTGAGAAATTTTGGGGTTTTTTGCCTTTAAAAGTTAAGCTCACAAAGAAAGAGCAATTCTCCTCCCCGCTTCGCTGCAATGAGGGTGCTGCGGATGGGAATTCCCTGTCGACTTGTAACTGCACATTAAGAATAAACCTTGCTGTTGTATTCTGGACATCCTCGGTCTCTGGTGGTCTCTTTGGGGGTCCTAATCTGGGCATAACACACCCCACACTCTGCTTCCTGGCTGTAGCCACAATGTGACCAGCCATCTCACACTGCTGCTGCCACAGAACTACTCTTGGGCAACATGCCTCCCCCGACTAACAGACTGAGCACTCACACTGTGAGCCCCACCAAGCCTTCCCACCCTTGGGTTACTATTGTCAGACATTTTATCACAGCCTCACTTGGGAAGCAGCCTCGGGGAGGCAGAGATAACTGTTAGCTGTCTGACTGCAGCCAGACTGGGCCTAAAGCAAAGCCATCTGGGGTACTAAGGGGACTCTTCCATCTCAGAAGCCTAGACTTCCACAGAAACAAGAAGACAGCTCAGAATGCAGCCTGAAGGATGAGGTTGTGTCATGCTGAGCAGTGCCATCCCCAAGTCCCTCCCTAGTCCTGTCTCCCTAACACGTTCCACCTCTGCCACCTTTTCCTCATGAGGTTTTGGGCAAGCTGTGTTGTTTTTAGCTCTATAAGACACCATGCTTATTCCCCAGGGTTTTGATGACAAATTACAGCTGTGGACTTTGAACTATCAGAGCCTCGGTGTCTCTTAGCTCTGGAAGCTACATGTTAACATTCAAAGCATTGGCAGGGCTGTGCTTCCTCCAAAGGCTCAGAGGCAGATCTTTTCCTTGCTTCTTCCTGGTTTAATGTGGTTGCTGGCAATCCTTGGTGCTCTTTGGCTTGTGGCAACATCCGTTCTTGTCAGCTTTTGTCATGACACAGCCCTCTTCTTTCTGTGAGTCTCTCTTGTCAAAATTTTCCTCTCCCTAGAAAGGCACCAGGCACCAGATTAGCCTCCTAACCCAATAAAACCCCATCCTAACTAATCAATTACATCTTCACAGACCTTGTTCTCAAATACGGCCATATTCTGAGGTTCTAAGTAGACTTGAATTGGAGGGATGGGGGCTTATCAACCCAGAGCAGATGGGACAATAACCACACTTATATCACATGGTTGCTTTTATAAAATGGGTTCTTCTATGTAACCCATTTAGGAGAACTCTCCACATATAGAAAGCACTGTCTAAGTGATGCCAATGACTTCTCTCCAGCTGCAGCCTGGGCTACCATCTGGGACTTTCCTCACCTCCAAGCTGCAGACCAGATAGTCCAACCACAGACAGACAGACAGCATTGACCCAGTTTTGCTGCCAGTCACCCAGGCTGCCCAGCTCATCTTCCTTTATTGTGGGATGAGAGTGGACAAGGGAGAGCTGACCCCCAGGAAACATCTTGGTCCTCAAGCCTGCATCCGAATACCCTCCTCTCTATGAGGGATGCATCACAGCATCTGAGGCCACCCTCTTTGCTTCCTTTAAAAGCATCTTTATGTGTGTGAATATGATGTATGTGTGATACCTGTGCATGTATGATGTATATATGTGTGAGTATGGNCATATGTGTGTCATGATGTGCACACAGATGTCTGAGGACAATCTTGGGCCACAATCCTAGCCTTCCAGTAGGGTGAAAATAAGGATTCTTTGTTGTTTGCCATTGCATATACCAGGCTAGCTGGCTGAAGAGCTTCTGGGGATCTCTTATCTCTGCTTGTCATCCCACCAGGGGTGCGCTGAGATTACAGATGCAAACTTCTGCACTCAGTTTCCAATGGGTTCTGGGGACTCAGGCTCAGGTCCTCACACTTGAACAGTGAACACTTTACCCACTGAGCCCTATCTCTCCAGAACCTCTTTGCTTCTTAAAACACTGTTTATTCTGAGTGAACCTTCTGGAAATGTGAACATTCAAAGACTCACCCTTGGTCTAATCATTTCTAACTTAATTTTGGGCAAAAATAACCCACAATCTGGATTTCCCTTCAGCCCCTTGAAGGGCTCACATTCACTGCATTTATCCACCACACATTCNTGAAGTATAAAGATGACAAATTAAGATGACAAATTAGTTGTACTCATCTTTTTTTCCTCTAACAGCTGTTATAGCATATAGTGGTGGTGCCCAGTGGGTCAGACATGAACACTTCATCCCAGATTGGCAGTCAGAGCCTCCCTGGGATTTGTTCATGTCTAACTAATGGAAAGGGGGCGGGCCCCTTTGCAAGTAAACCAACAAGACAATAAGGGGTCACAGCCTTGGTCACCATGTTGTCTACTGGACTAATGAAACCGGAAGAGAGAAAAGAAGTGGAACACAGNAAGAAGCTGGGATGGTGGTGTAAGGAAAGGGTTGTATTCCAGTCCTGCTCTCAGATATCTGCAGGGATAGAAATTGCTGTGGGGACAGGTGTCCTTTGACTCAAGGTGATCTATAGCTCCTAGTCTCCTTCTAAGCAATCTCCTCTTTTGCCTGACCTAGTTAAAAAAAATTGGGTTATAAACACAAATACTCTTGCTAAGATAACTGGTTCTGTGCCGGTGTAGTCCCTATGTATAGCCTCTGACCTCTTGGAGTAGATCTCCTGGGGGGAAAAGGAAGAAATTGAACAACTAATTCTAACTGTGGCCAGAGTTAGAGAGAGAGAGAGAGAGAGAGAGAGAGAGAGAGAGAGAGAGAGAGATTGCTATGTTAGCATTTGCTCTGGTTTCTAGATGGAAGAAAACAAAGGCATGTGTATATTATTAAACATAGAAGACAGTGTCCCATACACAGATGAATATTCAGGAATAACCAGGCAATTCTCACAGACAACAGTGAGCAACAGCAGGCTTGTTTCTTAGGTATTGGTGGACAGGTGCTCTCTGTCTCCAGTCAATAAGATTTTTCTAACCGTATTTCATAAGGAAAAAGACTGGATTGGGGAGAATCGTGGGAGGTACCTTAAGATTGGAGAGGGGTTCATGCCTGTGGGGCACTGCCACATCATGATGTGTTGGCCACATAGCTGCACATTGACCTGACACATGGTCTCCATTCCCACGGGACAGGCAGCTTCTGCTGGTGACATTTGTTTGCAGACAGAAACATCTAGCACCTTCCTGGGGCCTTTGCAAACCTCCTATGGCTGTTTCTTGCTCATGTCTAGACCTGAAGCAAGGCTGGGGCTGGAAAGAATGCTCATTCAGTGAAGTGCTCACCATACAAGCATAAGGANTTGGGTCTGGAATCTGGAAATCATGTAAAGAGCTGTACATGGTGGTACATGTTANGGAGGTAGAGAGAAACAAGGTAGACTCCTGAGATATGTTAGCCAGCCAGCTTAGCCTAATCAGCCAGGCTCAGGTCCCAGTGAGAGACCCTGCCCCCTGGAGGGTGCTGCCCACATTTAAGATAGGTCTTTCCCCTTTGCCATAGTCCCACATTTCCCTCTGGAAATGCCCCCATGGACACACAAGTGGATTTGACCAGTCCTGACGTCTCTTAGTTCACTTAAGTTAACAACCAGGACCAACGACCACATCAGTGAACCTGCATTTTCCTAGATCAAGTGACTGTTCATGGTGCCATGGAGCAAATTATCTCGAGGTGAAGAAGTGCTGAATAGATGGGAGTTTAAAACCCAGCGCTTCCACCTGTACCCAAAGTATGTGGCCTCTGTCAGTTTTCTTGCCCAGAACATCACAGTAGTGAACTGTGTTCTTTTCTTGTACAGCTACGGTGAAAACAATTCATATCGTGGTCTTGAGAGTATCTTACAAGTTCTAAACATAGTTCTTTGTATCTAAGGATTTGTCAAACTTTCTAAGCGTGATACAANAGTCCCTGCCTATAAGACCCTCAGGCAGAAGGCAGCTGCAGTCCTGGGTCATCCTCTGGGGTCCTGGTGCTGTTTGGTATTGGCCAAGTTGCCCTATCTGGGCTTTGGTGTTTGGCACTAAAATGCTGCTTCTAGAATATCATCATATTCCTCTCTGGCTAAACCATCCTCTCAGCTAGGGTCAGTGTGGCTCACTGTGGCCCCAGCAGAGGGGATGGACACTTGTTCTATTTTCCTTTCATAGATAGCTTAGCCAATCAGAGCAGGTTTTGCACTGTGCTGCACAAATATGTTCCTTCAATATGTTCTGAGACTCCATCTTTGCTTATTTCTCCTTTCCACTGTCTCCCCATCCAAGCCACCTGTCTCTCAAACCCCTCTGTGACGGCAAATTTCAACTCTCAATTTAGCGCATCTGGAATAACCTGGAAAGGGAGTCTCAAGGAAGGATTGTCTAAATTAGTTTGGCCTGTGGGCATGTCTACAAGGGACTTTTCTAATGGATTAATTGTGGGAATGTGGTGCCGCCTAAACGTGGGCAGCACATTTCACAATATGTGTCCTGCACTGAATATCAAGGAGAGAGAGGAAGCTGAGTACAAACTTTTAAAAATGATGAAGAGGAAAGATGATTTCCCAACCACATTTCCCAGGATAGCGCACTCCTGCTGCTCAAATTAGGCAACTATATTCTAAAAGGACAAATAGAAACAGGTATTCTGTATGAACACAGAAGTTCAGGATGTGACACAGGCCAATAGAATCTACCAATACACAAAAAAGATCATCAGTGAAGACAAGGTGTGATTTCTTTCTCCTAGGAGGGCAAGTCCAGCTCAACTCTCAGAACCTAATGTAATTCACCATATTAAAGTTGAAGAAAAACCTCACAACTGTTCCCATGGACATAGCAATAGGACTTGATGAAATCAACACTCATTTGTCGTGCACCCCACCCCTGAAAACAGAAATAAAAAGGAATCTCCTTAGCTTGATGCATGTTAGGACTTGATGCACTACTTATAGCTAGACATTGTAACCAATGCTGAGAGACCAAATGCTTTCACCTATGATTGGTAATAAACCAAGGCTGCCAAGCATCAGTGCTCCCAAATCAAAGTAACTGGTGACATCCTCTCTCTCTCTCTCTCTCTCTCTCTCTCTCTCTCTCTTTCTCTCTGTGTGTCTGTGTCTCTCTCTGTCTCGTGTCTCTCTCTCTCTCCCCTCCATCCCTCTCCTCTCTCTCTCTTGCTCTCCCCATACCCCAGGCTGGCCCCAAACTTGCTATATATCCAAGGAAGGCCTTGGTCTCAAGACCCTCCTACCTTTACCTCCCAAGTGCTGGGATCACAAGCACACATCACCGTACCTGGTAAATTACCCTTTCTTAATGTGATAAAGAGACATCTGTGCAAAGCTTACAGTGGGCATCGCAATGAATAAGGCACGAGATACAACTGTCTCTCTGAAAATGCGAGCAAAGTGAAAGTCGCTGCACCATCATCTGATATGGCACAAGAAGCCCTGGCCAGTGGAATAGACAAGGAAAACAAAACTATTGTTTTGGTTTAATTCATAGACAACACGATTATGTATTCACAAAACCCAAGAAAAATTCATGAAACCATACTAAACTCAATCACATGCAATTCAACGAGGGCCCAGAACCAGCTTCCCTCCTCCAACACAGATCAGCTGTATTTGTGTATGCTGGTACTGAACAAATCAGAACAAATTTACAAGACAATGGCACAAATGATAGCATTAAAGCATAAGAAGTATGGAGATTAAAAGAGAAACACAAGACAGAAAATGAGTGTTGCTGAGAAGAACTCAAGGAAAGCTCACAGACAGAATTCCCTGTTCAGAGACTGGAGGACTTGATGTCTTTAAAACAGCAAATTTTCTCAAACCAATCTATTGGTACAATGTTACCCAGTTAAAACCCCAGCATGTAGCCGGGTGGTGGTGGTGCACGCCTTTAATCCCAGCACTTGGGAGGCAGAGGCAGGTGGATCTCTGTGAGTTTGAGGCCAGCCTGGTCTACAGAGCGAGATCCAGGACAGGTACCAAAACTACACAGAGAAATCCTGTCTTGAAAAACAAAACAAACAAACAAACAAAAAACCCAGCATGCTCCTGACCCTTCAGCAGCCAAGGGCTGAGTTGATTTCTGTGACTCCTGTTACCACCTAGGCCTGTTCAGATGCCTGGGGTCTGGTGAGCCACCTGGGACCATGTTGGTGCCTGAGGGCCATATTGCTGACACAGCCATACTGATCTGTGTGACCANGGTGGACCATGGTGAGGTCTGGGTCTAGGCTGCTACTGAGGGCCATGTCTGGGTNTATGGTCCTATCATAGCTGGGGTCTGTGTTGATATCCGTGGCCTATGTTACCACTAAAGGCCACACGGATGCCTGTGGTCTAGGCCAAAACCTGTGGCCATGCTGGTGTCCAAGGGCCCTACCACCACCAGAGTGGTGCTGCCACACAGGACCATGGTGTTGTCTAGGCCCAGACTGCTGCCGAGGGCCATGTCTGAGTCTGTGACCCTATNGCAGCCAGGATCTGAGTTGATGTCTGTGGCTCCTGTTATCACTAAAGGCTGTGTGGGTTCCTGGGGTCTGGTCAGCTACCTGAGACCATGTTGGTGTCTGAGGGCTATGCTGCCATTGGGGCCATACTTATCTGGGNGACCTGAGCTGCCACCGAGGCTATGGTGACATCCAGGCCCAACCTGCTGCTGAGGGNCATGTCTGGGTCCATGGTCCTGCTGAAGCTGGGGTCTGTGTTGATGTCCATGGCCTGTGTTATCATAGGGGGCTATAGGAACCATGTAGTTTGAAACCCAAGGTCTGTGCTAAGCCACCCCTGCCATTTGCTGGCCCTAGGATAGCCAGCCCTGCCTCTCACTGGACACCAGCAAGAGAACTGGTCCTACCCCTCATGGGAGAGCTGGCCCCCACACTCAGGAGAGATGGCCACACTCCTTGTCATGGACATGGGAGAGCTGCCCCCAATAGCGTGGGCCTAGGAGAGCTGGTTCTACCCCTGACCTGAGAGGGGTGGTCCCAGAGGCCTGGACTGACCAGCTTAGCTGCCACCCAGACCTACATCCTGGACTTTGGTTGGTCCACCCTAACATCTACCCTATATATGACCTGCTGGAGCACATGAAGGGACTGGTCCTTCAGGATGATAGCCACAGGATCCTCATGACTCGGAGCAACAGCAGGATATCCAAGAGGAGTTTCAGTGACATTCCAGTGACAATGATGTACCAAAGGCCAGAGGCCTTGAACCAGACCAATGACTCATTTCAGTGAACATTTTTGAGTAGGGCTGATTGGACAAAAGGGTCTACTGTGTGACACACTGTAGCTCCCA
>LZPO01052247.1:80351-91314 GCA_001675575.1 Neotoma lepida
AGCCACAGAGCAGGAGGGTGTGCAGAGCAGAACCAGAGCTTAGAGGGACCCGGTGAGGGCGGGGTGCAAGCAGAGGCAAAGACAGTGACCGCAGGCGCCTGCAACCCAGGATCCCAGGGTACCACAGGAGTTCAGCCGCGTACCGGGCGACTGGCCAAGAGGTGGTGTGGGGCTGGGAGTGACCGCTCTCCCAGGTGCTCGCCGGTGGTGAGGTGACCCAGAGTCCAAGTGGTTCTGCACCCAGGTGCTCGCCTGGGAGGTGNCGTGGAGCTTCGGGTGGCTGCGTCCCTAGGTGCTGGCCCAGGGGGTGGCGCGGGGTTCTGGGTTGCTGGACGCCCTCTGGGTAGCCATGGCGACAGGGGCCAGGGGTCGCTGGGCGTCCGCGTCGCCGAGGGGTTGAGCCGGCAGCAGGCTGCGCCATGGCGGCGCGGGGTTGCGGGCCCTGAGCGCCAGCTGCGGGCGCGCACCATGAACTCGTGGGACGCGGGCCTGGCGGGGCTGCTGGTGGGCACGATCGGCGTGTCGCTGCTGTCCAACGGGCTGGTGCTGCTCTGCCTCCTGCACAGCGCTGACATACGCCGCCAGGCGCCGGCGCTCTTCACCCTCAACCTCACGTGTGGCAACCTGCTGTGCACCGTGGTCAACATGCCACTCACGCTGGCCGGCGTCGTGGCACAGCGGCAGCCGGCCGGGGACCGCCTGTGCCGCCTGGCCGCCTTCCTCGACACCTTCCTGGCCGCCAACTCAATGCTCAGCATGGCCGCGCTCAGCATCGACCGCTGGGTGGCCGTGGTCTTCCCGTTGAGCTACCGTGCCAAGATGCGCCTCCGTGATGCCGCGTTCATGGTGGCCTACACGTGGCTGCACGCGCTCACCTTCCCGGCCACCGCTCTCGCCCTGTCCTGGCTCGGCTTCCACCAGCTGTATGCCTCGTGTACGCTGTGCAGCCGGCGGCCCGAGGAGCGCCTGCGCTTTGCTGTCTTCACCAGCGCCTTCCATGCGCTCAGCTTCCTGCTCTCTTTCATNGTACTCTGCTTCACGTACCTCAAGGTGCTGAAGGTGGCCCGCTTCCACTGCAAGCGCATCGACGTGATCACCATGCAGACGCTCGTGCTGTTGGTGGACATCCACCCCAGGTGAGAGGCCTGATCCAGGGCTCTAGGGACATTGTAGTGAGTTAGGAAGGTCCCAGCATCCAGGGTAGGGCTGTGNGAGAGTCCTTTTTCCACTTCACTGCATTAAGCAAGGGTGGAATGGCAGATGCTGTTTAAATGGTACCCAAANCTTCACTTTCTNAAGCACTGGACTGAAATCCCAGCCAGAACTTCCTCCTTATCCTTATGCTCATCCTGGGCAGTGGGCTTTGTTCAGTGTACAAAGCTTGGAAAGGGTTTGGATCTGGCCCTCAGAGGGGGTGTCTAGAGGCTTAGAAAACCCTTAAGAACTCTTCAAACTGTGCTGTTACTCCTCTGGATCCTTGCTAACCTGGGTGTGGTACTTCCTTGATCTCTTCTCCCTGTATGTGTGCCTGAGTCTCCATCAAACAGAATCCACAGCACCTTTTCCATGTGGTAGGTCCTGAGGGCCTGGGCTTGTTTTGCCTCCCTTGAGGGCTCTGTCCTGTGTCTTCTGCACTTGNAGCCTCAAGGTCCCTTCAAGAATTTGTTCCTCAGGCTCCTGAAACTAAGTCTGTCCACCCACCTCCATCCTCTTGACCCACTATTTCTCAGGAGAAGACGGAAGGAGGCAAATGGAAGAACTGGCTGGGAACCTCTGTGGTCCTTAATGTCCCTTAGGAAGAGAAGGAGAGAACTGTCAATCAGGCTGTCCTGAGCTCACTTCATCTTTCCTCTTGAATCTAGAACATTAAGAGGGAAGGTGCTTCTGTGGCCTCTGCCAGTTTATATACATTAAAAGCTGGCTCCCTCTCTGCCTCCCGGGACTCTAGATAAGAGCTTGGGAATCCACTTGGCACAGAAGACANAGTATACAGAGAGCACTGATGATGGAAAGTTATAGTTCTATGTGTGAGCAGAGCCCCAGGATTCAGGAAGCCTTGGGGTAGGGAAGAGTGTGGACTCCATTGTGTATTAGTCCTACAGGGCACAGCAAACAGACAGAAGGTGTTAGTCTGAGCAAAAGCCCCTTGTGGGGCTTCCCTGCCTTGAGCAATAAGCAGCTGCTGAATTTCACCATGCCTTCCCATTGGAAGGGCATGGCTGAGTGTGTCTACTGTCCCCCTGATGACAGGCTGCTCTAGTCTTCTCTACATAAAATCTTCCCCACAGAAACTTAAACAGAATGTGCTTGTATCAGCTCTCTCTGTTTGTGTCTGTGCAGCTTAAAGAGTCATTTCGGGAGAAAGCCCGCAGCCACGCTTGCAGAAATATTCCTGTTCATCCATCACCCCTCACTTTGGAAAGGGCACCCCCAGGGCTGGGACTGGGGCAGCTTGTGAGGATGCNTGCAAATGTTAACNNTTGCAGACTTGAACTAGTCCTAGAAAGCCCACTCGCCGCCGAGNCTCCCAGTGGAGGGAGAGAGAAGTGGAGCCAGGAGAGGAGCCAGTTCTTTTAGAGTGAGGGAGAGCCCGGTCCCTGCTCTTAATCCCCCAGAGAGGAGGGTAGATGCCACTTTGCATTCTTTTTAAGGACAGGGGCTTCCTCTGCTCCTGCCTGGCTCTCTGACTTTAGGTCAGANCTACAGAGAGTATCTAGGGGTCCCATAAGCAAAGACAGACACTAGGCTGGAATACAGGCCTTTGTCAGCTCTGTAGGGAACCTTGACCTCCTCTAAGCCTCAGGCTATTTGGAGGAGCCCTTGCTTCTAAACTCTCCAGGAAGCTCCATCAGGTCACAGAGCCGTGGACTCCTTGATGAACACAAACTGTCCTTTCCAGAGGTCTCAAGCAGGAGTGTGGGAGGTGGGCTCCACAGAACACAACAGCCAGTCCACTTCCCTGATAGCTGATCAGCTAGCTGTCACTTTGGTGGCACAGTTGAGAAGCTGTGGTCTTGGCTCTGCGGCTGTGGTGGAGTCCTGCCCCACCTCAGGCTCTGCCATCCTTTGGTGCCAAGAACTCGTGCAATCTTAGGGTGTCAGTCTGGACAGTCAGAGGAGCAAGTGGAGTCTTAGCTCACCGGAAGTCNTCCCAGCNACCCCCACTTACCCCAGGATTTAGCTAAGAGACCTGCTTTGTACTGCCTGGAGCCCAGGTACCATTTGTTAGAAAGTGACAGGAGGTAGCTGGTTTTTCTGGAGGCTGAGTAGCAAGCTTTACCCCTTTGCTACACTCACCATCTAAACCGCAGGATTCTTTTCTAAATCTGAGACCCAGAGTGGCATCTCCTGTTTCTGTTGTTCTGTGGTCGTTTCCCAAGCCACTATGTTTACCAAGCAGGTTTCACTTGGTGGTGTCTGGTCCACACTCAGATCTCCACCTGCCCAGGGTCTGCTGTTCAGTTCTCCCAGCCAAAGCTCTGGGCAGGCTCTAGTTAGACTTGTTCTGCCCTGCCAGGTACAGCAGATCAGGCTCCATGGCCCAGCGGCAGTGCCCTCTTTCCAGCCTAGACCAGGCTCACCATGCCAGGTAGATGGCTTCCTGGAGCTAAGCCGTTGGTGACAGAGACTCTCCTACAAGCTGAATGGGAACTTCCTCACAGGGTTACTGGTGTNTATCTCTAAACCCTCAACATCCTGTGAACCCTGACCACAGGGGCTGGTTGAGCCCTGGCTCTGCGGGATGTCAGAGGTTGGCCAAGGAGGCAGAATCTTACTGGACCCTTGACTTTACAAAGGTAGAAGTTGATCCCAAAAGGAAGGCACTTGATGAACTCTGGGAAGTAGCTCACACCCAGGTCCACACCCAAGTCTGTCTTTGAGATTTATAGATGGAGCAACCAGGTAGATAGAGGCTCACAAACTATCTGTGTAGATGCTTAGAAGTTCTAATTTAGCTTACAGACGGTTACATGGAATACATTCTAANCCCCCTATCTTGGCAGATATATTTCCTAAAAGTGGGGCTTAATTTAGGATTTACAGGCTCCTCAGAGGCTAGCCTCATCTGGGCTAGAGAACACTAAGTGGTCCACTCACCTTACTTCTCCATCCTTGACTCCACCCAGCACCACAGGTGCCTCTCTTGGACCATGTGCCCACTGAAGGTCATGCAGTAGTGTTCCATGTATGTGATGGTCCTCGGGCCTTGATCTGAGTACACCTACAGTATAGCTCACCCTTGAGTGGGGACCAGGGGTCTGCATGTATTTTGGAAGCAGAATCAAGGCATTTGGATAAGTATTATGTGCCCTAGAAAATTAGGAGTTTACTCTAGAGTAGAAGGTGTGGGCTCCAGCTTTCATGTCCCCCAGAGCAGGGACCATATTTGCTAGATCTGAGAGGTGGACTGATAACGCCAGCATCCTAACCNCAAACTCGGGGCTCTTTCTCACCGTCAGCCATCTTATATCATGTCTTAAAAGCCTGAACACCAATAGGGACCAGCATGTGAATGCTCCAAGTGTGGGCTCTGNTAGGACAATGGGCGTCTCAGATCATCGAGGACTTAGAGAGCCATCTCAGAGGCTTCTAAGGCCACCTCCCTCACTGTTGCTGGAGCCTGATGAGTGCATCTCTCTGACCTCACATGTCAGAAAGCCAGAGAGCCTGTCTGCTTTGGTCCCAAATCTTGTGACACCCCCTACTCCAACTCCAGGCTAGCACACATGTTCACACTACAATCAGGGTTCCTGAAGTGAGTTTTGTACCTCGTGTTCTCTACATCACAGACTTTGCCCAGGAGTCCAAGGACTCTGGGTGCCACCATCAGACCAGGGGTGGCAGTGAGGGTAAGGGGAACACTCTAGAGTCAGGTCAAGAGATTTGAGATGAGGTTTGTTTCTGTGCCAAACTGCCAGTGTGTTTCTTGGGCATATCCTAACCACTTGGATCCTCATGTGAAAATAAGCGCAATAAGATACAAGATTTTTGGGATCTCAGGGTTGCAATGTTATGGTGAGGGNAATGACAGCAAGTGGTTTTGTGATCCTATCATTCTGAGAGCCCAGTGAGCTCTCTCACACCTAAGTGATAGGGGTGCTAAGCTGATGGTCAAGCTGCTTCCCGAAACATGGGGTCACCTGACCTTCCTCACCTCCCGCCACAACTGCACTATTGTCCAAGAAACAGCAGAGCCCAGGAAGGAAAGGTAGAGCTGGCTTCAGTCTTNTCCTTTACAATAGTTCAGGGAAGGAGTGGCACANCCCTAACTGGAAGTGCTGGGCTGGTAGTCAGTGCCCATGTGTCTGAAGTCCCGCTTGTACCTGACTCTCAAAGCAGGCAGGTCCTTCACTCCTAAAAGCCCCAGTCTCTCCATCTGTAAGCTTGGGTGGGCATATGCTGCAGAGTCTACTGTTCTGTCCCAGCAGGAACATGACCCTGGGGCAGAGTACCCTCTGCAGACACTCTCTGTATTCTACTGGCATATCACATTAGAATCTGAAAAAAAAAAAAAGGAATCTGTGATGTCCCTGCAAGCCCCAAGTGGGCCACAGAGTCAACTCAGGACCCAATGTTAGGTAGCATGATGCTAGTTCACAGTACCCCTGGCACAGTCCCTAGCCACAGCAGCCTCTCTCCTGTGGACATAACATGGGACAATAAGGATTTTTTACAGAAAGAGGAAACCCTGTGGCTTGGAGGTTCAAGGCAGAGCTGGACCACAGTCTATAGTTTTCCAGTGAGTGTATGGGTTGAGAATAGTTTGGTTAGCACTCACTAAGTGTTTACTGAGTCAACCACAGTTCTTGGGACTTTTCATATTTTAATTCAGTCACTCTCAGTGTGACCCTACAAGGCAGGTTCTCCCATTACNCTCATTTTTAGAGATGAGGAAGCTGATGTACAGAGAGGCTATACCACTTGCTTAAAGCCACCCCATAATTAAGTGCCTGGATTTGAACCTGGAAGTCAAACCTTGGCTCTTTACAGTTAACTACTAGGCTATTAGCCAAGAAGCAAAGGCCAAAAAAGAGACCCAGCTGCAAAGTGCCTTCTGNTTAACCTATTCTTGAAGGGACAACAGAGCAGATCTCTGAAGATCTGTGCAGCTTGGGGGAGTGACAGTGACATTCTTGTGACAGTCCTAGCCTTTCCTTCCTTNAGTTACTCAAGTGTATGTCTCTCTGACCCCCAAAGCCTTTATAGACATTAAGTTCCCCATGCTTTGGAAGAGAGAGGGTCTGCTATGGAGAGTGAAGGGACTACAGCCCCTCATTAGAACCCTGACTCTCCAGGGAGCATAAGGAAGCTCCCCATCTCTCAGTGCCCTGCTAGTCAGTGAGTCATGCCCATCCCCATGATGAACTGTAGGTCTACTTAGAGCTGTGGTGAAGGCCTCCTCTGAGTGAGGACACGTGTTTAGAGAGGCTTGGTGACTTCCCTGAGGCCACAGAGTTAGGAAAGCAGGTCCCTCCTAAGGCAGTGTACCTAAGAGGGCTCTCACTCTAAAGTTCCTGAGGGCTGACAACACCATCACACACTGAGGAGGAGGAAACACAGGGGCTCTTGTCCCCTTGCAGAGTCCTTTGTGTGAATTTAGTGTACTTACTTATTGNGTGCCAGAGTGTTCCTCTGTTGTCGTGGAAGAATGCTGTGTGATGGTTCAGGGGACTGGGCTGACACCCTAAATCTGCACTCCACCACTCATCCATGGGAATCTGTGAACACTGGAGCACACAGACCTCCGTTGTGAAGAGTAACGTGGNGCCTCCTGCTTCTGCGGTAGCCACTGTTCTTCTCTGCCCTAGACTGAGAGTTCCAGATGAGGGACTTTGAGTTTTAAACCAAGACAGTTNAGCTGGTCATGTCCTTGTACCCAGATCTCTAACCACAGGCTTCACAANTCACAGCAGCTCATGAGCCTTAGTGGAAAATACTCAGAAATCCACACATGGTCAGGAAGTCTGGGGATTTGGGTTGAGCAGGAGCTCAGTGANGTCAGGCCCACAACATGCCAGGTCATGGGACTTCCCCTGTGATGACACAGATAGTCTGTTATTTAGGGGAAGGGGTGAGCTTGGTTCCAGACTCTGGTCTGGATTCAGATCCTGCCATCGTCTGCCAGCCTGGCTTGCTGANGATGAAGGATTCTCAGACATAGGATGCCCCTCAGAAACTAGGCTAGCTCCCTGGAAACTGTTTAGGATGGAATACTTTCACTACTAAACAGAGGCAGTGCCTGATCAAGTGTTGACCACCCTAAAGTCACCATTTAGGAGACNTGTAAATTTGCTATGTGATCCTGAGCAAATGTNTTAACTCTCCTGAGCCTCAATCTCCTTCTCTCAAANATGGGGACTGTAATGACATTGTCCTTGGCTCCTAGACACACTGTGAGTACCAANTAAACTAACACATNTGAAATCCCATCACAGAATCTAGCATGACACATGGTAGAGACTCAGACCATTATTAGTATTAATTATTATAAAATAATTAGTAGTGTTAGTTGTGAACAACACATTTTCCGACAGTCGGAAACTTTGATTCCAAGCACCACTNTAGTGCTTAACTCTNTAAATTTATATAAGGGCAGATGTCAAGAGGGGACCCAGCAAGAATTCCAGATCCATCCATCCAAACTGTCCATGTGAGAAGAAATCTGTTGAGGAGAGATTTAGGGATTAAAATGCCCACTCTCCTAGAAGCAGTGGGTGGCCCTTACTTTAACAACATACTTGNATCCAGCTCATGAACTATTTCTCTACTGCTTGTTTCTGTGGAGCAGACCAGCCTGTCTTCAAGGGGCAAGTCACTGCAGCCCAAGCCAGGTTCTACCAAGTTGGCTTGCTGGGCAACACTGCCTCCAGTATCCCTCTCTGCTCACCTGTGTCCATACTGNATGCTNCAAGATAGGGCTTCTGGAACCTGTAGCTGGGTTGTCTACCTATGCACAGCTGCTTTNCTGTGCTCCATGCCTGTGATGCCCTGATTTCTCTTGGTGAAGAGAGATCAGTTCTGGGAGAGCTTAGAGCAGAGTGGAGCAGGAATAGGATGTGATTAGAGGCATTAGTGGCTCTTGACTCCATCTTCGAAGCTACAGACTCAATGTCAAGAGGACTTGGCTGTCACTTAGCTTGTCCTATCTTAGTCCCTGGAGGAATCATGTGCCAGGAACTGCACATTCCCACAACTGAGATGGGTCTTCCCATGTCAATGGATGTAATCAAGATAATTTCCCCCAGGTAAGCACAGAGGTCCATCACCCAGATGGTTTTGGATTCTGTCACGTTGACAGTTAACACTAACCNTCATAGTAGATGAGCCCCAGAGGCAGGGAAATAGCCCCTGCAGGACTAAAGATGGCAAAGATAAAATAAAAGACATCACACAGAGCGTAGCCCTCCAGGATTGTGTAAGGGAATCAGTGAGTGACATAAGCAGTAATAACATGAGTTCTTGTCTATTTGTCCTCACTGTGTTATTCCTCTCTACACTAGATACATTTCCTGTATCTTTATGTGTGATGGCTTGTTTTAAATGTCAACTTGCCACAACCTAGAATTACTTGGGAAGAGCATTTCAGTTGAGGAATTATTTATATCAGATAGGCCTGGGGGCATATCTGTGGGGAATTGTCTTGATGATACATTGATGTAAGGGTGGCACCATTCTCCATGCCAAGGGTCCTGAACTTAGGGCAGGAGAAAGCTGGTGGCATAGGCAAGTAGGCAGCATGATTTTGTTTGCTTCTCTCTTCTCTGGATTGGAGATGTAATGTGACTAGCTGCTTGAGTTCCTGCCTTCCAACAAATAATAGGCTGTAGCATGAAAGTGTGAGCCAGATAAACCCTTTGCCTCTCCTGAGCTGCTTCTGGTCAGGGTGTCTTACAGAAAGGAAACTAGAACCCTATGCATTGTGCATTTAATTCTTCAAACAATCCCATTTAACACTATGTTGCATTGGCTATAAGAAAGCACATGAATAAAATATGGTGTGTGACATTACACTACAAATAATGACCTTGGCAATCACACAGCTTGCCCAAGGGTACAAGACTGGGCCCCAGGTCTCTGACTTCATAGCCACACACCTAGAATCCACTGTTTGAGTTCATGAATATCACCTCCCTGTGTCCTGGCCAGGCCACCTCATGAATTAGCTTCTCCTCTCTGTCCTGTGCAGTGTGAGGGAGCGATGTCTGGAGGAACAGAAGCGAAGGCGACAGCGTGCCACCAAAAAGATCAGCACCTTCATAGGGACCTTCCTCGTGTGCTTTGCCCCCTATGTGATTACCAGGTAAGCTGACCCNTGAATGAAGACCAGGGCTCGGAGGACCAGAGTTGGGCTCCTCTTGGCCACATGTCTTTCTTGAGAGCATGGCAGGGTGAGAATGAACACTTGGATGCTTCTCTTCAGCCTCTGACTCCTTATCAATAACTAACATTTTAAAGATTTATTTTGGATTATGTGTCTGCGTCTGTCTGTGTCTGTGTGTGGGTATGTACAGTGAGTGCAGATGTCTGTAGAGGCTGGAAGAGAGTTTGAGATTCCCTGGAGCTGGCNTTATAGGCAGGTGTGAACTNCTGAGAACTGAACTCGGGTCCTCTTCTTAAGCAGTTTGAGTTTGAAGCCACTGAGCTATCTCTCTACACCTTTAATTAACATTTTTATTGCACATAGTTACCAGTACCTTGTGTTGATGATTCAACACATGTATACAATGGGTACTAATCAAGTCAGGGTAGTTAATGTGTCCTGTTCCTTTAACAACTTTCACAATTTTGATTACCACATAATCACTGCATGAACCTGTGAGGCACTATGTGAAATNACACTACACATACACAACATGTGCTNGTCAAATTGGGCTAATTTATTCTCCATCTCCTTGCCATTACCGTGTATTTGGAGCCTCCAAGCACCTCTCTGTTCATTATTTATAACATATGTGACAGGCTGTTGTGAAGTGCAGTCCCCCACTGGAGTGTACAANGTGAGAACATGTTTATCATGTCTGTTTTAATGCCCATTATCCGCCCTTCCTCCATCATCCCCTTCGTCCCGTCTCCTGGGCATCACTNCTGCATATTCTGATGGGCTTTTAAGGTGTGTTTTGATGAGACAACAGATGGCACCTGTCTGAGTTATTTCGTCATGTCCTCTGGTTCCACCGATTTGTCCGAATGATATCCTGTTGTCTATCAATTCCATATTTCTTCATGCGTTCGTTGCAGCCCCCAGGTTGTTTCTGCCTTAGCTGCTATGAACAGTGTTCCAGTAAATANAGCATGCAGGTATCTGTGAGAGTCTCATTTCATTTCTTTTGGTCATATACCCAGAAGTGGGCCAGCTGTTCCATACAGGGGATCTACTGGATTTAGGGAAAATCTTCACATTACTCTCCGTAATCAGCCTTGGATGTTTATGTGTTAAACTCAGTACCCCACAGTAGAAGGCTCTTCACTCTGTCTCCAAATAACCCCATTCTAACTCTTCACCCCACACTCATACTCCAGGAGGCGCTGGCCAGAAGGAATGGGGAGGAAAGATGGAGGGAAGTATTATACAGTACAGAGTCCCACTGCCCGCTATACTGGATAGCCAGCCCCTGAATGATCTACTTCAGAGATACTTGCCACTCAAATAAAAGCAGATATTTCTCTCTGTGCCCTTCCAGGCAGGTCACCTCTCCTGCAGCTGTGCTATTAGGCCAGTGACTATCCGTTTTTCCTCTTCCCAGAGCACCAAGAGCCGGGCAGGGCTGCAGTTCACTGGCACCAGGGACCAACATTCCTCAGACTAGCCTGCTCCAACTGTGACAGTTGCCCATGCCCGTGTCAGTCAGAAAAAAAGAAAGAAAAGGATTGCCCACCCCCATCTCCCTCTCCCAAGCTGCTTTGTGAACTGGTGGTAGGGGGGTGGAGTGGAATCCTCCAGCTTTGTATCCTAAGTAGTTCT
>LZPO01052247.1:91640-103796 GCA_001675575.1 Neotoma lepida
TCACTGTCACCCAGCCTCCTGTTCCCCATGAGGATGGGCCAACTGTGACTGNCCTCTCTGCTCTCCCCACTGTCCTTACACAGAACCCAGCCAGTTACTTGTACTTTTAGTCATGACCTCCAGTTCTTTCCTCAGGCCGGGAGATGATCCTTTGCTCACAGGACCCACAAGAACGTACAGACAGGCAGATAGGGAGTCTTGCTCACCTCTCTGTGCCCTTCCAGGCAGGCCACCTCTCCTGCAGCTGTGCTGTTAGCCTCCTCTCTTCCTCAGACACCCCAGGCCTAAGTACAGCGCCATCCACTGCCTTCCACGGTATGTGCTTCCTTGTGGGGAGCCCAACTCAGTCTATCTCTCACTTTGAACACAGTACTTAGAGCTATGCATGTGGGTCCCTAGATGGTCCGACCACAGGACAGGGCAGAGCCATTGATTTTTCCTTCCGGAACTATGCACTAGACCTCAGTACTGTTGCTGTGTTGCACACAGATGACTCTTGGCAGAGAGAGGCTGCCTTATGCATCGTTAAGATGTACCATGGGCTCCTTGGTCCCAACCAACTGGATTCCAGGAACACCTCTATCCTTCCCCAACATCCCNAGTTTGATAACCAAGTCTCCAGATATTGCCAAGTGTTCCCCAGGACCAGAATCACCCTGACTGAAAAGCTGTGATCTNAACCCATATCCCAGCCAGGAAGTCAGAACTGACTTACATCAGGACTCTGCATAAGACCTAACACAGAGAGACAGAGAGGCCTCCTCAGCTCTACCCTCCTGCTGTGCAATTTTGGGCCAGTGCTCTCACCGCCCTGGGCCTCCAGAAGACAGTGTGGTATCCTGGAGTTAAAGGATGTGGAGCGCCGGAGACATGCCTGTGTGGATTCTTGGGCCATTATCTTCCCTCCCCATGATACCCCTAGACTGAAGGAGATCTAGCCAGTCAGGGAATATGGGTGAGAAAGAAAATATACAGAGACCCTTTCTCTTTGACCTCAGAGTGAAGGAGAGTCATGGACTGAGGAGGTGAACTTGAATCCTCAGAGTATAAGTAATATGACTCCCACTTTCAGCAACTAGGCTTTTCTGGGACTTAATCTCATTTTCTAGTGTATCTCTCTCCCTCTCCCTCCCCCTCCTCTTCCCTTTCTCTACTTCTTTTTTATTATAGCCTTTTTCCTTCTAATAGTGCCCAGGCAATACTGTTTCAGTCATATTGTTAGCAGATCCAAATGGAGTTAATNTAATTGAATTTAAAAAAANTCACAAAACTGTCCATCCTGCATGAGAATAAGCAGCAGTTCCAGGAGAATGAAGGCCTCACTTCCTCCAGTATAGAACCTGGATCAGTGGAAGCCACCCCATCACCTCCTCCAGTATGGAACCTGGATCAGTGGAAGCCACCCCATTCCATCACTGCCTCCAGTATAGAACCTGGATCAGGGGATGCCACCCCATCACCTCCTCTAGTATAGAACCTGGGTCAGGGGATGCCACCCCACTCCATCACCTCCTCCAGTACAGAACCTGGATCAGGGGAAGCCAACCCATCACCTCCTCCAGTATAGAAAGAACCTGGATCAGGGGAAGCCAACCCACCTCATCACCTCATCACTTGTCTTCTCTGTGTGTATGCAGAACTACCCCAAGCAAATCTCTCCCGACAGCACTCATGCTCACCTCCCATCACNTTGTTGAGGGTTTCTCCAGCATCTTCTCTACGAAGACTATAAAAGTTCCCCCTGAAGATTAAGGATGAATTGAAGAGACCACCAAGAGCCCCCTGGTAGGAATCCTGGCCCTGCAAATAGAGCCTGAAGTTAGCCAGACCCATTCCATCAGNCAGGGCCAGAATCCAGGGCTCCAAGGAAGAATGGAGCTTCCTGGCTAGGCTACTGGACAAAGCTTGTGAAGTGGGTATGGCCATGTGGGTGTGAGGAGGAGTAATAATTGAAGCAGGAGAGACAGCATGAATGGAGTCTAGAGTGGTATTTTCTAAAATGACAGCCACCAGACATGGGTGGCTGACCTGTCCAAATGAAGGTGCACCTACTTCAGGTTTATAACTTCCAAGATTTTAGCATGATAAAAATAATACAATCAATTCTTCTCATAGCAATTCTCTAGTGGGATAATAAGTANAATAAAAATTGAATTTATCTGCTGCATGTGTGCATGCATGCATGCATGTGTATGTATAGGTCCATGTGTGTGCCAATTCATATGTGTGCATATGGAAGCCAGGCTTTAGGTGTTGTTCAGGCACCNTCTACCTTTTCTTTTTTTGACAGAGCTCTTAATGGAGGCTTGACATATCTCTGTTTCACAGTCACGCAGCTCCTCTGAGCTCTGGGTCAGTTAGACTGTTTCTGGAGTGACAAGGCAGGGCCTTCAGGGCCACTGCATATTCCTACCCAGAGGCTCTTGGGAAATATTTTCTGAATTAATGTTTGCATGTCTTCAAGTGATTGTAAGCCTATCGTCTGTGTAGCAATCTATACTTACAAATAATTACAGTTGTCGTAAATCATCAGGATCAGGTTTGGAGGCATTTGTGGATCTGATGGCCCCATTATTATAGCTTTCCAGAGTAATGGAATGATGGAGAGGGGAGAGGGGTTAATATGCAGGTGGCTCCTGACTGTTAACGTTCTATTAATAAATGACTCCTCCATTCTAATGTCTCATAAAAGCTTCAAGCATCTGCTTAGAGCTTACAGGCCTTTGCATATGCAGACATATGCAGATTGAGTCTCCAGAAGCCTTGAGGATAATTGGGCTATTTCCTCAAGCAGTGTTCTGTGACTTGCATTGCACTTTAATGCACATACATTGTGTGTGTGTGTGTGTGTGTGTGTGTGTGTCCGTGTGTCTCTGTGTGTCTGTGTCTGTGCCTGTATGTATGTGTCTGTGTGTCTGTGTCTGTGTGTCTGTGTCTGTGCCTGTGTGTCTGTGTCTTGTGTCTCTGTGTGTGCAGAATGTCACAAGGAGAGACAGACAGACAGGGACAGAAACAGAATGAGCAAAGGCAAGAGGAGTGGTGACNGGCAGAGAAAGTATGAAGAGGAGCCTCTAACGTCCTGCCTTACCTTCAGTCTCTGAAAGCAAAGGTGTCAGTGTACTGTAGACCTGGAAACAGTGCAGGAGCCCGTGAGGCAGCCAGGAACCAGGAAGCACGAGGTCTCTGGTACNCTAAGCCAAGGGTTCAAATCATGTCTTTAAAGCAGAATTTGTCACAGGTTTTATGCAGAGGGACAAGAACCAAAGGTTTAAAACAGAATATCATGACTTCATGGAAAGGGCCTCTTGGGGATAAAAGGGTTTCCAAAGCTCATCTTGTCACCCTGCAATGCTGAGATCCAGGTCCCAGCATGGCCTCTAGCCAGGTTTAGAAGGTGGACTTACACTTCTCCGGCTGGAGACCTTGGTTTGCTGCTCAACCTCTTTGGACCTCAATGACCTCATCTGTAAGATGGGAATGAGGCCCTCTCTGCAGGGTCCTTGTGAGATGAGAGAGTCCACACAGTGAGGGCTTGGTCCAAAGGAAACACAAACTAGAAATTATCTGAGGAGGTTCAGACCTTAGATAAAGTTTTTGGGAAGCAAATGNTATAATTTTACCCTACATAGCCTCCAAATACTACTTTTGATCTTGCTGGATGATTTGATAATTGATCATTTAAAAAAATTCTTTTGGGGAGTCTGGAGAGACAGCTCAAACAGCAATGTGTTTGTCACACAAGCATAAGTCCTGGGTTCAGATCCCCAGAACCCATGTCAAAAGCTAGGTGGAGCACAGCNTTTGCTTGTAACCTCAGCAAGGACAAAATGGGTGATGGACTCAGGCAGATCCCTGCAAAGTTGCGGCCAGTTATCCTAGCCAACTTGGTGAGGTTTCAGCCCAGCGAGATACCCTGCTGTCCCAAATAAAATGTGGAAGGTGTCTGAGGAAGGAACACACCAAGGTTATTATTCTCTGATTCCCATGGATGCACTCACACATTCATGTGTGTACCTGCATATGCTCATGAACACACACACACACACACACGCACACGCACCTGTCTCTTATACACATCTAGATGTGTATAAGAGACAGCACACACACCTATCCTTTGAGGAGAGCCATGATGCTAGGACCAACCTTAACAATACATAGAATAGAGGCCATTTGGGAAACATGATTTGGCATCACATGGAGAGCTGGATAATTTTATGTCAACTTGACACAAGCTAAAGTCATCTGAAAGGAGGGAACCTCAATTAAGAAAATGCCTCCATAAGATCAGGATGTAAGCATTTTCTTAATTAGTGATTGATGTAGGAGGGCCCAGCCCATTGTGGGTGGTGCCATCTCTGGGCTGGTGGTCCTGGGTTCTACAAGGAAGTAGATAGAACAAGCCATGAGGAGCAAGCCAGTAAGCAGCACCCCTCCATGGCCTCTGCGTCAGCTCCTGCCTCCAGGGTCCTGGCCTGTTTGAGTTTCTATCCTGACTTCCTTTAATGATGGACAGTCATATGGAAGTATAAGCCAAATAAACCCTCAGAATGAACTCACTGGAGATCCATTCAGGATGAGATGCTTTAGTGGGGAATGGTATACAGCATCTGTCCTTTTCTTCCACTGATTCTAAGACCCATCATGCAACCTCAACCCAAAGAACACTCTAGAAAAACCAAATTAGTAGCAGAGTCACAGCTGACACTCTATCCCTCTTATCTCTGAGCCCTCTCCCAAGTAACCCACCAAGCTGAGAACCACCACTGCCTGCNCTCCTGGAGATGTCCCAGGTGGTGGCCAGCTGNCAGAACCTAGCTGGGTACAGGCACTAGGCTTGCTGNGACCTTCTCCTTTCTGGATCTCAACTTCCTCATTTGACAATGGGTAGAGGAGGGGTGATTTAGGGTCTCTAAACTCTGCAGGTTTTGTGGGTCTATTTGATCTTATGCTAATGCTAGATACTTTCTCAAGTCTAACCAGTGGGGCTGGGAACACTTGGGAGAGAGTAATGATTGCGGGGAGGAGTGGGGACCCAGGAATTCTTACTGCCCTTGAAGCCTGCAGTTTACACCACTCAGTAAGTTCCATGGCTACCAGGAGAACTCAAAGAACTCAACTCTTGAAAACACAGGATGTATCTCCCCTTGCCCGCCTCAGTAGATGAAGGTCATTTTCAGGTCTCCTGACTGCTCTATCGTCAGAGGCCATCAGGACCCCAGTCCTAAGAAGAGCTCTTCCTCACTGGCAGATGCTCTCCTGGAGCTTTGCAAAATGTTTGCCAAGTTTTTTCTCAACCCTCCCTCCCACATAGACTCCTCAGGAAGGCGGAACTGAGCTTGAGGCAGAGCCAAACCAGACTCTCATGGATTAAAAGATCATAGAAACAAGCCCATCTGACTTCCTTACTCTACAGACGAGACATGGAGGCCTATGATGGGGTGTCAAGACTTGCCCGGACTGTCAGAAGCAGAGGTGGAGCTGACTTTAAATCCTGCCTTTAGAGTTGATGACCCTTGTGAGCTTGGGGATATGAGCTTGTCGTGTCTTCCAGCTTCACTACAGTAACCTGCGTGCACAGTTGACAGAGCACTTAGAATAAGTGCCTAGTCAATNCTCATTACCATCATTTTCATTGCTGTGCATCATTATTGCTTTTGTGGTTACCTGACATAGTTACATGCCCCTCCGTAACACACTCCCATCTCTCCACAGGCTGGTGGAACTCTTCTCCACGGTACCCATCGGCTCCCACTGGGGTGTGCTGTCCAAGTGCTTGGCCTACAGCAAGGCTGCATCTGACCCCTTCGTATACTCCTTGCTGCGACATCAGTACCGTAGGAGCTGCAAGGAGCTTCTCAACAGGATCTTCAACAGACGCTCCATCCGCTCCCGCTCCGTGGGCCTCACAGGTGACTCTCACAGCCAGAATATTCTGCCGGTGTCAGAATGAAGGACCACTCTCCTGCTGGGGAGTTCAGGATGCGGTGGNCGGAGCAAAGGGAGGTGGGCTGGGACTCCTGGGTGGACNTTAACTGCCACCATTGTCTGGTGATTGCAGTGTTGTTGATGTCTGAACAAGTTCTGGGGCCTGCTTCTTGGCTCTTCCAGGGTATATATCGGACTGTCCCATCACCAAAGGATGGCCATGGGCCATGTCCTGACCTTTCTTTCTGGGAGTGTGTGTTGAGCATTTAGACTCACCAAAGGCCTCCCAAAGGATGGTAGGCTAGTCACTGTCAAGGACACAGAGTGCTGGTGGCAGGTGTAGGGCATGATGCTCACCTGTTTGCTAACCACTGGTCATGGGGCTCNATGCTCCAAGAGACATTTCANTGATGCTAAAAGTGAGGCTGGCTGTGGCAGACCTAATTTGGCATCTCTTTTCCACTTGGAAGTGGTGGCTGCTGTAACCCAAATATTATCTAGCTGGTGCCAATTCCATTATGCTCAGCTGACACCCTTGGGCTCCGCACTCAATGGAAAAGTGTTTAACAACCAGTTGGCTACCTACCAGTTGTCTTAGGAATGATAAGTTGGATTCAACTTTTGCCCCTCTTCCATCAAACACACTACTGTTTGCGTGTGTTGACAATCGTAGCATGAAAGTGGTCTCAATAGACAGGTAATAGATAATGTTAGATTCTCTGAAATCTGAGAAGGAAGCCACCTTCTTCTGATTTGCATGTCATAGCTATGCGAGCCCAGTAAAGCAGGAAGAAGGTATCTGGTCTCTCCTACCTCCCCATCTGGGGTCTGAGTTGGTAGGAAGTACTCCCTCTTGTCTTAGACATCTTGCCCATCATATCTTGTGAGGTGAATGCACAGAACTGACCTAACAGAGATGCATTCTTAGTTTTCAGATACTGAGTACCATTATCCTGGGGGTTCATTACCCTCATTCTGTAATTCTGTCCTGAGAAAGCAGGGGTTGTCCAAGGTCACCACAAAAGTGCTTTGTGCCACAATGAGAGAGTGCAATCAGCACAGGATGCTGTTTCTATAATATACATGTCAACCCATTGGGAGCCATTGTCTAGGTCTCATTAAAAACTAAGGACTGGAGAAATAGTTTAGCCAGTAAAGTGCTNACTGTACAAGTATGAGGACCTGAGTCTGACCCCAAGACATGGTGGTGTGCGCCTGTAATCCTAGCACCGGAGAAGCGAGAGAAGTGGCTCCCCAGGGCTCACTGGTCAGCCAAGATATAGCTGAACTGGTGAGTTACAGGCCAGTGATGGACCATAAAAAGCAAAAGAACAATGTAGATGGTGGCTAAGAAACAACACCTGAGATTGACCTCTAGCCTCCATATACCTGCACACACACACACACACACACACACACACACACACACACACACACACGTGTGCATGCATGCGTGTGCATGGCTCATGCCTTCTTGCCATCTCATCCTTTCAGACTGACTTGAGAATGCTCAGAGCAGTTGTTTCAGTGCAGAAAGGGTAGGGAGCCATCAGGTCAGAAGGATGTGTCTTTCCTTATGACTCCACACATCCTAGCCTCAGAAGTGCAGAGGGAACTACCCACTGGGGACCAACTCGAAGAATGTCGGTTTTCCCTGCCAGGCAGCCCCAGTAGTTAAAGGCAGAGGAATGGCTGCTTGTCTATTTGAAAAGATGGCCTATCATTAACTCTTGGCAATTCATTTAGAAAACAACTCCATCAGGCTTAGTGTCGTCAGGCTTCAGATTTTCCATGGAGACAGTTGAAACATCTAAGGAGGCTTTAATATCTTCCCATTGCTGGGAGAGGTATACTCACACCTGCCTTGGTGGAGAAAAAGAACCTGGGATCCAGAGGGCACTCCTCAGGACACTTGTTTGGTCTTTGCACCCATCTCTCCCCAGCCAATCTCATGGGGAGTTGGTGAGGTACACCCCCTCCCTCCTGTGATAAGGGATGTCACACAGGTAGCTTGAAATTATCCATGGTGGAAGTTTTTATACACTCAGAATAACTAAGTGTTGTAAATCAGGCCTTTCCCCCAGAGCTGGTTGTCACCCATCTACCAGCACCACACTGCCACATATTTGTTTCTGGAACAAAACTGTCCTGGTTCAAGTCCATTTGGTCCCATCTAGCCCAAATCACCACAGTCACTTCTATGGCTTTCCTAGTAAAGAGCCCCTNTATCTACCCCCTGCTGTCCCAGCACTCACAGTTCTAGCGAAGTTCAAATCAAGCAGGGAGCCAAGACAGCATGNACAAAATAATCTCCCCTTTCCCATAAATCCTGCTGGAGTTGGGAAAAATAGGAATGGGGACCCAGAGAGTGAGGTCAGTAAACAAGCAAAGGCGAGGAGGGGCATCCACTTCCCCCATATTGGTTTGGAGGGAGAGTAACCCTGCAAATCCTTTCTCTGCTTGCTCTGTGTAGGCGACATATTGCACCTCGAGTTGCAACGAGATCTCTTTGTCCCTTCCCTAGCTAAGAAGCAGGAACTGCCACCCACGACACCGCTTATCCGGAAGGCTGTGTGCTGTAATTTTCACTATGCCTCTAAAACTGCTTACCATCTAATAAAACCCATTACATTGGCATCGTGCCGCTGACAAGAACCCCAGATAAGCCCATTGATGGAGAGTTTTCATTATCACTTAGACACAGGCTTGAAAACCCAAGGGAAGTGAGAAGGAAGGGGCTCCATTGNCAATGGGCACCAGCCAATGCTGTGGCAATTGTCTTCCCATAAATGTCTAGAGTCAGTTTGCACATCTCTGAAACACACCCCCTGTGGTCACTGCTCCCATTTGAGCGATCTACCTCATTCTGGCCATTGAATTCATCAAACAAGGTGTGGTTTTCTCAGGTACGAGGTATATAAAACAAGACTCTGTCCCCCAAGGTAAAAGGTCTCCATGATTTGCTTGACTGGCACTAGTTCCCAGAGTCACATTCACTGCACTTGTGCTTGAGAGCCACTGGGCAGGTGAAACTAGTTTGTGAAGTTTGGTAGTGATGCCTATAGAGGCGAGGCCTCTTCCAGATCCCAAATCCACTCAGTGGGCTCAGTTCTGCTCTCATACACACCGCTTGCCTTGTTTAATCTCTCTGCCCCAATCTGCATTTTCCTTGCACCCCTCCCAGGAGGTCAGGATCTCAGGAACCTGGGGCTCTNGGGCATACAGGATGCTTGCTTGCTGAATGGCACACTTTTGGTATCTGGGTGTCTGGCTAGCTCACCTCCCATGGACATTTGTCTACATTCAACTAGGAGACAAGCATGGCTTGGTGACCTTCTTGCCTTGTTTCCTATTGTATTTTCTTCCAGGGCTCAGCTCAGGCCCCCATCATTCTGAGCAATAAACCTCTTGCCTTGTGTTTGTGAGATATGTTTTTTTTTCATTTGTCTCTCTCCTTGAGAGAAGGTAGACAGAATAGGGCCAAGCCTACGTCCTGGTTGTCANTCCTTCCCAGGCTTAGGTGCAGGTAGTCATCTGTGCTTGGCTGTGATGTGGTTGTTGGATGAACCCAAAGGCTGTGTGTTGTCAGGATTTGACCTTAATGCAGGCTTAAGTAAGTTGCCTGATTTTCCTGAGAATATTCTATAAGGTGCCAGAAACCGCATGGATCAGCTCATATCATCCAGCCCATGAACACCATGGGGAAAGATCTGGAGACTGGTCTGAATGGAGACAGTAGCTATTAAATATCCCCGTCCTCAAGTGTCACCAAGGGAGGTCCTTCAATATGAACTCCTGAGTTCCCCCTTCAGGGGTGAATTCACACAAGCTGGCAAGACTTGGGATTCTGTGATCTATATGTTGGTATCCAGGCAGCTGACTCAGGTGATCTTTCAACTCTGTCCGCAGCAGTGACAGCCCCTCTGCAGGGACACTACAGGATTAGTGTTTTAGGTGTCAAAGACNCTTTGTTAACCTGCACTTTCAAGAAACTTTGGTCCATCATCTTCATGAGCATCAGTAGCCCACAGCATTCTCCTGAGACTCAAGTGAAGCTTCTCATTCCTTGACTTGTTAGGACTCACATAGAGATGATGTGCAGAGCCTTTGGTGGGGAGAGGGGGAAGAGCTCGACATCTCCAGTTTGTTCTACAGGTTCAGCAGAGGAATTTGTGTGTGTGGGGGGGAGCCTGCCTTGTAAGTTCCCCCACCTTCTCTGCCACCTCTCACTTCCACCCAAACTGTTCCTGCCTGTCTTCAGAAGCTGCTGTGGGGTTAAATGCCTCCTAAGCACCTTCCCCAAGCACAGAGTGAAGGGAAGGAGCTGGACACTTTGGACAGTCAGCTTCCCAGAAGGGAGGAGCCATGGGTCCTGAGGAACAGAGCTGTCAAACTTCAGTGATCCTGCATATAGAGAGGACATAGCTGGAGCTTAAGGTGGCNTCTATCAGCCTGACCCAGACATCAGAAGTCAGGAACTGCTCNGTGCCAGAGGTCCAGAGAATGGGCTCCTGCAATGACATGCTGANCGGCTGGTGGTAAAACTGGATCTGACCAAGAGCTGTGTGAGTTCTCACCTGTCACTCCATAGTTCTATAAGCCAGAGCCCTCCTGTGCCAGGCCCCCGGAGGAGATGAGTGTCTGTGTGAGCCTTGGATTAAGGATGTTGCTCAGCACTGTTAACTGGAGGCCCTAGGAGACTTTGCAGAGGCAGTGGGCATTGGGCCAGAACTGCTGCTGAGACGTAGGACATGTGGACCAGCCTGGTAAAGGTCCAGCGGGGTGGGGCTTAGTGTGCGTTCAGAAACACTGTCCAGGGGCTGCTCAGAAGTGGGCAGTGCCTCTCCCNAGACACAGTGAGTGCCATCTGTGGCCAACAGGGTGGGTGTTCTTGAAGTCAGAACAAAATTAGAAAAAGATGATAGGGAGAAAAACCCACAGATATTTAGCTCTCCAAAAAGAGAAGAACAAAAAAGCAGGAGGAAAGAAAGGAAGAAAGAGAAAAGAAGGATGGAGAGGTGAAAGGAAAAGGAATTGCATTCATTTTGAGGGGATCGACACTTACTCATTTTAATTAAATATTTTATCTACTTATTTACTTGCCACCTAGCCCTTCCCTCCGATTCCTTCCACCCCTCTCCCGACACAACTTCTCCCTCCCAACTTCATGTACTCTTTTATTTTAAACCATCGAGTTCAAATGGTGTTGCTGGTGTGTGTCAGGGTATAGGGCTGTCTACCAGAGCATGGCAATCTACCCAGGGCCAGACATCAGAAGAAAACTGATATTCCTCCAGCAGCCACCACTGCCAATAGCTCCTCAGCCACAGAGTGGGGCTTTGTAACCCTTTCCCTGATTCATGCTGGGATTTTGACTGGCTTTNTCTTATGCAGGTGAATGCAGCCANAGCCACCATGAGCTCATGTGTACAATGGGTCGCCATCATGTCTAGGTGACATCTTTTTGCTGTAGCCTTCCCAACCTCTGGCTCTGACCATCTTTCTACTCCCTCTTCAATGATGGTCCCTGAGCCTTGGTGGAGGAGGCATCACATATGTCTTATTTAGGACCGAGTACACTGAGTCTCTTACATTCTGTAGTTTGATCAGTTGTGGGTCTCTGTATTAAACTACATTTACTGCAAAAACAAACTTCTCTGAGGGTTGAAAATGGCCCAATCTAAAGGCACAGGGAAGTGAGATCCTAGAGACCAATGTTTAGTTGTGTGTGTGTGTGTGTGTGTGTGTGTGTGTGTATTTCTTTGAGAATTTTATATAATATATTTTGATCAGAGTTACCCACAATTCTTCTTAACTTTTCCCAATTCCACCCCCACCTCCCTACCTCCCCAATTTTGTGTCCACTTAAAAATGTTTTAAACCTATTAACTCCAATTTGGGCTGTTCATATACTTCTGGGTGTGGAGCATGGTCATCCTATCAGACAACATGCTTAAAAAACTGACTATCCTTCCACCAGAAGCCATAAACTGTCCATGCCTTCTCAGTTCNGGCTGAGGGCTCAGGAACCCCTTACCATCCCATGCTAGAATGTTGGCTGGCTTGATAGTGTGCAGTCAACCACAGCTGCTGCGAGATGAATGAGCCCTGTAGTTCTTCATGTCCAGAAGACTCATCGACTTCAGTCTGGTCCTGGTCCTCTCCAACCTGTGGTTCTCAAATCTTTCTGTCTCAGTTTCCATGATGGTCCATGAGCCTTTGTGTGTGTGT
>LZPO01052247.1:131026-147122 GCA_001675575.1 Neotoma lepida
AGCAAGCACTTTATCAGTGGAGCCACCTCCTCAGCCCTGGCACCCATGTTCTTAGGATGGAACCCATCTCCTTCACTAGTCCCTGACCCGGTACCCAGATCTAGCTATGCGGAGAACTGCAATCCCTTTACCAAGTGAGTTGGCTTAGAGATGAATACCCAACCAAGAGGCTTTGTGTGAGATTACTAGGTAGAAGTGCTCTCCTCCCAGTGCTGAGACCTTGAGATGAAAGTCTGCTTGCTATGACATACCTCTAGTGTCTGAGAACACTCCTGCTATGAAGCCACTTGCAAGGAAAGCAGAGTTGAGGTTTAAAGAGATGGTCCTGATAATATCGTCTGCTCCCAGGTCCAGCCAGCCATGATGCACACTTATTCCTCCAAGTGTCAGCTCCATNAGCCAATGAATGCCTTGGCTGACATTCGTTTTAGCTGCTTTCCTATCAATAGAGAGAAGGCCAACCTCAGCTATGAGGTGACTTTTCTGCACACCTGTCAAAGCTGCCCTTCACAGCCAAGTCAAGGAACAAAGCAAATCCCTCCCATCTGCAGAGCATGTTTCCCATGCCTCTTCTGTACCACCACTTAGGACCACTATCACTTCCCCTCCCCCACATGCACCTCACTTCCACTTTGAATATCCCAAGTCCTTCTGCTCTGCCAGCCCATCTGTCTTAGGGTTTCTATTCCTGCAGTGAAACACCATGACTAAAAAGCAAGTTGGAGAGGGAAAGGTTTATTTAGCTTACCCTTCCACGTTGAAGTCCATCATTGAAGGAAGTCAGGACAGGAACTCAAACAGGGCAGGAACCTAGAGGCAGGAACTGATGCAGAGGCCATGGAGGGGTGCTGCTTACTGGCTTGTTCCTCATAGTTTACTCAACCTGCTTTCTTATAGAACCCAGGACCACCAGCCCAGGCCCCACCCACAATGGGCTGGGCCTTCCCCCATCAATCACTAAATATGAAAATTCCCTATGGGCTTGCTTACAGCCTGATCTTACTGGGGGGGGGTATTTTCTCAACTGAGGCTCCCTCCTCTCTGATGACTCTAGCTTGTGTCAAGTTGACATAAAACTAGCCAGTACAACTGACCCCTTTTCAACTTGACACACAAACACATCACTTTTTAATTAGAACCTTTCCTTTCTCATTTATCCCTAAGATTTCACATTAAAAACATGAACTTTAAAAGTCTCACAGTCTTTACAAATTCAAACACTTTAAAATTCAGTCTCTTTAAAAAATTCAAAATCTCTTTTAAAACCCAAAGACCCTTTAAAAACTCAGTCTGTCAACTGTGGGTTCCTGTAAAATAAAAAATAAATTAAGTGCTTTCTTACTTCAAGAAGGAAGAGCCGGGGCACAGTCACAATCAAATCAAAGCAAAACCAAACTCCAACTGCNTAAATAATACAATGTCCAATGTCTGAGATCCACTCACGATCTTCTGGGCTCCTCCAAAGGGCCTGGGTCACTTCTCAGGCTCCACCATCTGCAGCACACACAGCTTGTCTCCTAGGCTTGGGACAGCACCACTCCACTGCTGCTGCTATTCTTGGTGGTTGTCCCATGGTACTGGCATCTTCAAAATGCTGGGGTCTGCTGCTGCAACTGGGTTGCTCTTTCACCGATAGCTTCTCCTAGGCTCTCCTCATGGTACCAAGACTCAACTTCTCTGCATGACCCCTTAATTTCTGGGCCTTCAGTTGCTGCTGAGGTTGTATCTTTACCAATGGCCTCTCCTGGTCTCTCACAGTGCCAANCCTCAGCTGTTCTCCATGACTCCTTCATGCTTTCAAAACCAGTACCATTTGGGTGACTCTTACACTATCATGTTCAGCTGCCAGTACAATGTACAATCTTTGCCACCCCTGGAACACAGCTTCTATATGCTGACTCTCAGGATACACTTACCAGAAGATTTCATCCCAATGATGCTGTTCCCNTCTTCATTACCACTAACTTCTCAGCTCCAGCTAACCAGCATCAATTGTCCCAGTAAAGCAGAGGTTTCCCTTTAATGGTTCTGGTCTTTTGTATACACAGCTGATTCTTCATCCCCAGCTAATCAGAACCACAGCATCATGGTCTGGTCTGTCACAGCAAATCCCCACTCCTGGTACCATCTTTTCTTAGTTAGGGTTTCTATTGCTATGAAAAAACACTATGACAAAAAAACAAGTTGGGGAGAAAAGGGTTTATTTGGCTTACACTTCAGAATTGCNGTTCATCACAGAAGGAAGTCANGACAGGAACTCAAACAGGGCAGGAATCTGGAGACAGTAGCTGGTGCAGAGGCCATGGAGGAGTGCTACTTACTGGCTTGCTCACTCATGGCTTGCTCAGCCTGCTTTCTTATAGAATTTAGGACCATCAGCCCAGGAATGGCACCACCTACAATGGGCTGGGCCCTCCCCCATCAGTCACTAGTTAAGAAAATGCCCTACAGGCTTGCCAAGAGCCCAACCTTATTGAGGCATTTTTTTTCAATTTAGGATCCCTCCTCTCGGATGACTCTAGCTTGTGTCCTGTTGACATAAAAGTAGCCAGTGCACCATCTGAATGGCCACCCCCATCTGTGCCCTTCTCTCTCAGAATCACTTCTGGTGCCACGTACTGCAGCTCAGGCAAAGTCTTTTACCTCCTTTCATCCTGGGCTCAGGGGACTCTCTTCCCACTGGCCTTCCTGTCAGGAGAGGAGAATCAGAATAAGCAACAAGAAGTCTCTCATCAGAGTTTATGTTTTCTCCCTCTTTTATTGAGATAAAAAACCTCAAGATACACAGAATACCATCCTTCCTATTCAGGATCGGTAAACAATGGGGGGTGGTGATGAACAAGGGTGAACATAAGGAGACTTCATTTGAATGACTTTAAGACAAATGTGNCTTATTCCACCAAAGGTTAATTTAAGATGTAAGAGTAGGCCTGGCTCTAATCCCTCCTATTTCTCTGTGCTGATGTGTTGGAGGCTGGCTCAGGCAGTCACTGGGCTACAGTTCCAGAAGTTTAAACAGTGATGCCCCTTGCAGCTCAGAGCATCTCATGTGGCTGTCTCTGCATCAGTGAGTGCTTCTAATCGTGGGGAACAGAAAAGCGAAGGGATGGAAAATTAGCAGAGCTGTGTAATCTGAGGTTACAGAGCCATGCTCACAAGTTGCACCCAGATAGAGACATTGTTTGAATGCAAATCAGTGGCTAGCATACATGTCACCCCCAAATCCTAAGTGGTAGCTTTTCTGGAGAACTCAGCTGACCTTGACACTGTGTGGTGAGTTTATTTTGCTAGATTCGAAAGTATGGAGAGAAGAGAAAGTCCAGAATGAAAGCATTAAGAGTGATGAAATCCTGGGCGAGTGTGTATTCTTGACATGAGCATAGCCATGTCAAGGACCCCAAGGCCTCAGACCCATGGACATTGGCAAAGCCTTCCCCAGCTCAGGCTCAGAGGATTGGCAAAGGCTTCCTCCAGTCCCTGTGTGAATGTTAACAATGTGCACAGAAAGCATCGACCACAGCTTCCTTCTCCTAGGATGTTTACAGCCTGACACTGCTCCTCTCCAGAGACTTGCTACTGAGACTAGCTAACCTGTGCTGTACGTAATAAATGTGCTGAGGTCCAGGCTTGTTGCATGGCAGAGGTACTCCATCAGGGCCTGCACAGCCCACCTGGTCCCAGCCTTTCTCTACACGTTTCTGTGTGTCTGTTCTTTCTTCATTCCCTTGTTGTCTCCGTCAGATCAAGTCCAAAGNCATGCACACGAGGTGCAGAGGGGCTGGTTTGTGTCTTTCCCCAGTATCAGAACTTTTTTAATAACAATAAATCCACAGCCTGCATCAGTTTCATTGGCTGATACTTGCCAAGTAGCCTCAATTTCCCTCATTTCCATCATTGCAAGGTGTTAGGGAATATTACTTTAAAGTGTGTTACTTGTGTTTATGTTGCACTTGTTTAATTCTGTGAAGCTGTGTTACTTTGCCTTTCTAAAACACCTGATGGTCTAATAAAGAACTGAATGGCCAATAGCAAGGCAGGAGAAAGGATAGGCAGAGCTGGCAGGCAGAGAGAATATAAAGAAGGAGAAATCAGGGAGGGAAAAAGAGAAGGACGTCATGGGCCAGCCACCCAGCTACACAGCCACAGAGTAAGAGTAAGATTTACAGATGTAAGAGAACAGGAAAAGCCCAGAGGCAAAAGGTAGATGGGATTTAAAGTTAAAGAAAGCTGGCTAGAAATAAGCCAAGCTAAAGCCAGGTATTTATAATTAAGAATAAGCCTCTGCNTGTGATTTATTTGGGAGCTGGGTGATGGGCTCCCCAAAAGAGCAAAAGCAAACAACATCAGCAAGGAAGCCTAGAAGTGGGAGCAGCTTAGACCAAGGTACAAACAAGAAAGCAGAGAAAGAAGAATGCTGACTTTTTCCTTTTATTTCAGCCCAGGACCTCAGCCACATTCAAGGCAGGTCTTTGCTCCTAGGTTCAGCCTCTACAGAAAAGTGCTCTTCATCAATGCCCTGGGGTTTCTTAATTCAATCAAGTAAACAGATGAAATTAAATCCTGAGTAGGACGCTGAGAGCAGGCAAGTGATGCGAAGGAAGGAGCCCCTGGAGGAACCTCAGTCTCCTGCCTACAACTATCTATCGCTTAATAAATGTTAAATACAGAAGCCTTGTCAAGAACAAGAATGTAGATCAGCCCCTGGCATTTATGCCGAGTGATGATTGACAGTCCTTAAATGTGTAATCTGATCCTGTTAACTTTTCAGGAGATTGATGCATCTCCACAAGAACATATAATTTCCTCACAGGACACAGATACTGTCAACAACTGTTTTCTTTCCCACAGAAGGTGCATTTCTGTGTGGCAGACATGGCACACTGTATGGGACTGAACAGGCCAGGACTGCAAAGCTCAGCTAATTATGTTCTATGGGTTGCTCACCAACACAGGACAAACCCACTGTGCTTCTGGTACTAGGAGGCATCATTTAGAAAGCTCGGCACACCTTCGAATCTTCTTCCAACATATAGAAAAATAACACGCTCATCTGCGAGAAATCTAAGCAATTAATGAAACGAAAGCATATGCTCCTGGGGTGCTAATGATGATGGTGATTTCTGTTCCCTTAGACTCAGAATGAGGAGGAGGCAGCGGGGTAGATTTTGCTGAAGATATTTGTGAGTTGAGAAGAACCTTTTCCAAAGATAAGATTGTGCAATGTGCCAGCAGCACCCTGGTGTATCTGGTTAAATCTCAAAGAAATACGGTCCCAAATAAGGGTGAGATGGGTGGGGAAGATCCATGGCAGCTCTTTCATTCCTGGGCATCATGACCTTGGCCTGAGTCCTGTCAAATGAGAGGGAGGAAGGATCANGTTAAAAGCCAAGAGTCTGCATCCAGCTTCAATGTCATGTAAGTAGTGACTGGGGGAGTTAAACATGTTTAACCTGAGACTCAGCATCTCCACAGAAACCCATAGCATGGAGTCCCCATGAGCAAGTTACAACATGATGCCTCACTGCCCTGTCCTGCATCATCAGCTCTCACCTGCCCTGGTCCTTCCACTAGTCCCTCCTTGCCTCAGTCTTTCTTGGGCCAATTCCATTACTCCTGCCACATTAAAGCCTCTTTCTTCAAACGTAGAGCAAACAAATTGGAGAATGGCCATCCATCCTTGGCTTAGTAGCATCCTAGCTGATCAGCCACACCTGTGTGTTTGCAGAAGTTAATTTAGTTAAGTGGTACTTAAGGACATGTGGATAATGGATCCTGCCAGCCCAGCNAACATTTACAGCAAAGGGGTATACTTTTCCATGGGGACATCTCATTCCCCTTCAATGAGATGACCCCTCACCTCCTGATCCCACCATCTTTCAGACCATTGTGAATGCTTGAGGCTCACCCCCTGCCTCTTATCTCTCTTGAAAGCCACTTTCTTGAGCTGTCTCCACAGGTCCTGCCTGAATGACTGTTACCCAAAGCAACTGATCACATTCCTACATTTGACAAGAACTTCCCTCCCTTGATTTCCTCTGCCTNTAATCTGATGTTTGACAGGGGCAAGATGGAATAATAGGACTACTTCTATAGTCTACATTGATAACCACATTGCAGAAAGGAATATGTACATGCATGTGATTGACAGCCTAGCACATACACATGGTTAGTGACTTTCTGTTCTGGGTTACCACCACCCCATCAGCCTAGATGCCCCTGGAGGAGGACAAGGTATATTCTGGCAGATACTAATTAGACTCAGGGTTTTCAGAAGAGCATAAACCCAGACATCCACACAGCGAGGGATGAGTGCAAGAAATGATAACCAGAGGAACACGGAAAACACAAGTCTCAGAGATGTGGCTGACCCCCTGATCAGAGGGGCAGGACTGTGCTCTGGTATGACTGATTGCCTTTGTTCCCCCTCAGCCCTTCTTCTTGAACAGTCTCCTGTCTGGAGATGAGGTNTAAGGTAGCTTTTAAGGTGTCAAGTCTCTGCCTTCTCAGATAGCTGGATCTCTGAACAAATCACGACTTGAAGGTTCCATTCCCAAGTCCCCTCATTGGTCCCTGTGGTGATGGGCAGCACACACTCCAGGATCCCATGTTATGTGCAGCTTTGGGACTCTCTGGTAACTCTTAGAGTTAGTTTGTAGAATTCAAACTCTGCCTCGACAGGAGGATGCTAGAATTTGGACCGGGAACCCCCCAAGTAGCTGTCACTCACNCCTAACAAATTGATTGGCTATAACTCCTGATTTGGTGGCTAGACTGAGACTTGTCTGGTTTCCCTTCTACTTAGTTCTTCTTCCTGGATTGTGGCTTCGGAATTAAAGATAGTTTCCTGTTTTCTTCTGTTCTGTCTGATTTTTCTCAGAGTTCTAGCTTTTACAATGTGCCATAGCCTCAATTCCTTGAACAGCATCTTTGGGCATATTCTNAAATATTGGTCTAACTAACTTATGCCTCTGTGGAAAGAAAAGGCACTGGCTTGCTCTCCTCTCTCTTTCCTCAGAGGAGAGGATGCCTTTTGTGTTCAAAAAGTCTAATTCCAGAGTAAGCGCCTGAAGATGGCCAGTCCTTTGTCTGTTCTCTCCTTTGTGCCTCTGCCCATACTAAAAGGCTTTCTATCCAAGGTCACCAGAATTTCTGTTTTCTTGGCTAGATTTTGCTATACTATAACATTCGGTAACTCTCAGGTTTTTGTGAGACACAGGAAGAAATGTGCACAATTGCCTTTTAAAAAAATTCCAAGTGGCAATAAAGTCTGCCTGGGCCTCTCATCAGACAAAACCCTTTCTGGTTTGTCAGTATGCTGATAGGTGATCTTGATTTATCACATTATGTTGTAAATGTTATTTGGACCCAACGNTCTCTTAATAAGTGGATAGATTTGTTCATCTGCTGCCCTGTCTCATGATATTAGGAAAAGAAATAAAGTAAAAAGGAACTAACAGGTGGGAGGGAAGTAGATGTAAAAATGAAATAAATATGAGGACACATTTTATAAGGAAATTAAGGGCAAAGGAGAAATTGTTTTTTATAAAGAAAGATTTCTGTGTAATAAAACAAGAGTTTATCATAACACCTAAGGACTGGAATTTTCCAAAGTGAAAAAGGAAAACTAAGGGCAAAACCAGGAAGCATAAGCATACTACAAAGTGTATTAGTCACAGAAAGTTTGTGGAAGACAAAAATTAACAGTGGTTTGTGTAATTAAAGGTTATTAAATTAAATTCTTAAGGCCAAAATTCAGCACACTGATATAAAGCTAGAATCTAATTCTCTGTGTAAAACCAAGAGGCTATCTTAAGACAGTGACTTACTCTTGGTAACATTTACAACAATGGGCTTAAAAACATGTTTGATCAAGATGATTACTTGTTTTTTTGCTAAGTTGTCAGGATTTTAACTGCTCGGGAAAAGGAGTCACCAAAGTCAAGGTTCACTGAAGTATATGCTTATGGAAAGGTCAAAGGTCAAATGCTAGGCTGTCTACGAAGTCCTAACTATGACTATTCTAGGTCTCTGTCATCCATGGTTTGGGTCCCTCCCTAAAGAGTTTGTGATTCTTTTGGTTGTGTTTCGTTCCTCCTTGTAAACCATTGATGTCTGTTGACACATGGATACCTCTTAGCTGCTTAAAATCAAACAATAAAGAGTTTGATTGGCACTAACCCCTTTACATGTGTTGCTTACTTCCCCAACAGTGAAATCAGATCAGGCCAACCTGGACAGATCTCATCCTAGTGACCAGGGATCATCAAGATGATAGAATCAGGAATGTCTTCAGAGAAAATTTCTCTGAGACAAGTGGAGTTGGCGACAGGGGAGTTGTTAGGATTGAGACAGACTCGTGTTTGATATGATGACACATGTTCTTAGTCTCAGCACATGGAAGACTGAAGCAGGAGGATGATGAATTTGNGAGTACCCTGGGCTATATAACNGACCCTGTCTCAATTCNAACAACACTTGTACCAGCCTTTCCACCTGTCCTAAAATGAAGAACCATTAAAAAAAAAATGGTTCTTACACGTGGCCACCTGCTATCACCTAAATGTTTTCTAATACTTGTTCCCACTTGTGTTCTGTCTATGATATTTGTTCTAGAAACAGGCATATTTCAGAAAATTGTCACATCAGGTCTTAACAGCTCACTGTTGCATAAAATGTGCTCTGATGTAAACAGCCATGTGCTGGAGAATTCNCTTATCAGTGAAAAGCTGTGCCATCAATCAACCAGGTAGATGGAGGCAGGCTGCAGTCCTTCATATGATATACACCTTATAGATGCTAGAGTTGCTATTGACAGTGGGTATAATAGGTGAGAGAAGGGATGGATAAAGGTGCTTACATGTTCTGTACTGAATACACACATCTATACTCCATGTCTAGAAAAAAATCCACACATATGTGTTATTAGTAGCTAAACGTGTCCACATTGTTAGATGATTTGTTTGTTCTGAGCTACCACCCACCCCCTCACCCCAGCCCAGATGCCCCTGGAACATCAAAGCTTGTACCAGCACAAACTAACTAGACTCAGAGTTGCAAGAAGTGTCTGAGCCCAGACATCCACATGAGGAGGGGAGAGTGCAAGACACACAGAGACATCACACACCTCAGAGGGGTGGGGCTGAGCTTTGGAGCAACTGACTGTTTTTGCCCATCCATCTCCATGCCATAAAATCTGCTAGCTATTGATGAGGAGTAAGGCAGTTAGGGTGCTAACCTCCTGCTTTCTCTGACTGTTAGCTCCCTGAATAAAGAGTAACTTCAAGATTCAATTCCTGTCTCTGCTCATTGGCCTCTGTGGTGACAAGCAGCACAAACTCTGATATTCTGGAAGTAACTTCTTTTACATACTTGTGGCATGCCTACTGGGGCTGAAACGAAGGATGGAAGAGAATCCAAAAGAATATCCATAAGGGCAGAGTCTTCTCCTATTCCCTCCCCTGCTCTATTGACCCCAGCAAGATGCTTGGTAAGCAGTAGGGATTCACAAAATAGCTCGTTAAATGAATGAATTAGTGAACCAGGATTCTACCTGATCAATGGCCCGTTCAATTCCTGCTTTCTGAGTACAGGAGATTTCATATAGATTTCTCACAGCCATTACTGTGTTGGGTAGATGAGAACAGAGACATTAGTGGGGCCTCACAGCCCAAGTGTTATCATGATGGACTCAGAACATCTGACATTCAGTCATCATCTGCACAGAGCTCCTTTCATAGTCTTTTGCTCATGGGGAATGGTGCCTCTGACTCCCAGCTGGCCTCTGATCAATTTCACATTCATTTTCTGNTGCCAGACTCTGCCTCACCCAAGCTCTTCTTGGACCCCTTCCCCCAAGAAGTCTATTAGGCCACATGTATCAGAGTGTGCAGGGAGTTATCAGCCCAGGGACAGCAGATAAGAAGTGTGTGTGTGTGGAGGGGGGTGGCACACAATGCTCTCACCACCTCCTGTCCTTCACTGGATGACAGCAGAGCACCCTCTATTCTTAAAGATCCCGGCGGCATGATCGACTGCTACTCATGTCAGTGACCTTATCTCCTTTCCTGCCACTGTTCCTCCTTCCTCAGTCCCAATTCAGTGACCATTACCCCCATATAAGCCCCCATCACTCCAGTTCTTATTGAGACTTGACTTTTGGGAAACCCCAAAACAAGGCACCTGCAGTTCACTCATTGTCCCCTCGAATCCCATCTGGAAAACTTGTCAAGCACCAATCCTTTCACAAAGCGCTGGTTTCTCAGACTTTCTGTTTTCACTCATCTTCCCACCAGGAGGCAGGGGGTTTTCCCACATGACAGTCCCAGAGCCATCAGTGTGACCACAGCTGACACTCAGCAATTTTTTCCCACCAAAAATTATTTGACAAGAAACAAGCATTTTAAGTATTCTGTAATGTGTCTAGCTCAGGTCACAAGAATCTCTTTCTGGAAGAAGGTTCCAGAAACTTACATGGTTATTGAATAGTTGGGGTCAATTTCTGTGCAGAGTCTTCTAGCTCTAAAGTGTCCCAGCCATATGGGGAATAGTTAGGCTTTTTCAGTTGAAGGCCTGCCCCTATTCCACCTGCCTAGCTCACTTGCTGCCTCCAAGGCCTGAGGTTCGCAAGAGGCCAGAATTCCAGGTGACCATTGGCTCCTGTTTCTGTCTTGTGCAATGAATCAGGAACCTAAGTTGGGGCCTGCCTATCCCATACCCTGGGAGCCCTCACAAGACATTGAGCACTTCTGAACTTCCAGACAGCAAAGTGGGAAAAGGTGTGGCTTGTGCCCAGAGAAATTCTCCTGTCTCCGCTATTTTAAAAAGGCCTGGACTCACACATCATGTCATTCATTCAGTCTCTACAGAGGGACAGGGGTGGCAGCAGGTTGGGCCTCAGGCATTTTTCTACCTCAGACCTTGCAACCGTGAGGAATAACAGCATCCTGATTAGCTTATGAAAGAGCCCAATTGAACCAACAGCCCAGGATTTGCTCTCAGCAGAGGCAGCCTAGATAGACAGTGTCTCTGAAATCCAAGCCAGCGCTGCAGGGGGAGGAAGACAGAGAGCTGGGACACCTGGAGGGAAACCGCTCTGTACAGAAGAAGCCATATGCTGTTATCTGGAGCTGTGAACCCTACGCAAACATAGTGAGGAGCCAGAGCTGAGCTAAGGCGGTTGGTTTGCCTGCTCCACAATAAAAGGGATTGGGGCAGGGTAGAAGCCATCACAGTCCCTCCTGTTGCAGCCCTTCCTGGTAGGGCAGTAAATTAGCCACCACCATATCCAACCATCTCCTCATTTGCACAGCAGGGGAGGAGGAATCGTGGAGAGGAGAAAATGAAATGAGGGTGGGCAAAGTGCTATGCAAATGTCAAGAATGCGTTTACCCAGCAAGCCTAAAATAAATGAAGATGCACGCGTTCACTAAAGCAGAAGGGTCCCTCCTGGCTACAGGCTTGTTCACGGCTAGCCAGGGATAGGGAGAGACAGGGGATGGATTCAAATCTATCCCCAGAGGCAGGATAACAAGCTACTCACCCAGGACTTGTTTGGGCAAGGGGGTCACTCACTCACTGTCACTTCTGGAGCATCCTAAAGGCGAAAAGAGGATGGACAGCTGGGTTGCAGAGCAGGCTGCAGGTACCCAGGCATGGGAAGGTGTAGGGAGCCAAGCAGAGCATCCTTGGAGAATATTAGACTGTCTGTGATTGGTTCTAAATTCAAGGAAGTATTTTGTGAAGTTCTTTGTATGCTGATCAACTAGGAACGATAAGCGAAGTTCAGAAACTGCGAGTGTTCATTCTCTATAAGTGCAGAATTGTGCTTCTGTAGGCTGAGTGCTGCCTGGCAAATGTTCAAGGATGGAGGTGTTCAATACTGCAGCAAGGGCAGCGTGCTGCAACATGGCGCTACCCCCACACTACATAACAACAGCCACTGCACTGTGAGCTGTGTCAGCCCAGACACAGTAGAGAATGAGATTGGACAAAGGGACTCCATGCAAGTCAGAATATAAAAACCCCAGTTGTGAACACCTCAGTAAATATGAAGCTTCATTTGCAATCCAGCATTGGGGCTTCAGGTTTCAAATCCTCAAGGAGGCTAAAATTAGAAAATGGACTAGTCTGCTCCTGGGTTCAACGTTGCTTAGCATTGGACATGTTGCCCTTTGCATCACAGTCATTGGGACACAGACATTCTGCAGCATGTAACGTTAGATGTTGTGGAGCATGTAGCATTAACCCCTCAGCACCTGAAGCCATGATGGTTGAAGCGTCCAAAGGCAGGCAGCTGGAGACTGATGTGGCAGCATTCTGGTGTCTTCAAGCTCCAGATTCTGCCATCTTTAAGGCTTAATTCTCCTCTAAATTAGTCATCAAAAGCCCTGTGGCTGTTCCAGACTGTCAGGAGAAAGGAGAAAATAAAGGAGATGCTCCTTCAGGAGCCTTCCCAGAACTGTCACCCACAGTTCCCTGTCCAGAGATTAAACATGTCCTCCACCTGTAACCACTAGACAGTTGGGAAATGCAGCCTTTTTTTTTCTGTCTACATTTGGTACAGAGGAAAAAAAAAATCAAACCAACAGGCTTTTCCTACTGCCTCTCAACACTCAAAACAGAACATTTATGTGGCCAGATGAGAGAGAGAGAGAGAGAGAGAGAGAGAGAGAGAGAGAGAGAATGTATGCTACATGTGCAGGTGCCTGTGAAAGCCAGAAGCAGGTGTCAGATCTCCTGGAACTAGAGCTACAGGCAGTGGTGAGCTACTTGATTTAGGTGCTGAGATTCAAACTTGGATCCTCTGGAAGAGCAGCATGGACTCTTAACCATTGAACCATTTCTCCAGCCTCCAGATGTCTGGGAACTGCCACCACACACAACGAAATTCCATGATACTAGTTGGGCATCTGNGATGGCTAATCTTGGCTATTGACTTAACTACATCTGGGATCAGTTAAAACCCAAGTTGTTGGGCATGCCTGTGAGAGAATTTTTTAATCCAATTATTTAAGGTAGGAAGACCCCCAGTAAATCTGGACCATACCTCCTTATGGGAGCCCACAGAAAGACATGGAAAAAAGGAATTTGGCCTTTTGCCTGCTTGCCCTCACTCTCGTTGGCACATTTGTCTACACTGTTGGTATGGGATTCCAACATAGACTAAAAACCAGCAACTCTCTAGGGATCCTCCCAGACTCTAGCACCAGACTGGGATTGCGTAGACCCCCAGTTTCAGGCTAAACAACTACTGGATCCTTGGCATTTCCATTGTGAGACAGACAATGACTACCTGACTACCTGAACTATGTATTATCCTGTAAATCAGTCTAATAAGTCTTTTAATATCAATTCTGTTCCATTAGAGAACCCTGACTAATACAGAATCCTACTTAATTTAGCTCCTGTGCTGTCTGCCTGAAGACAATGTCAGATCCCCGGGGTAAGGGCTCAGTCCTAGAGGGCTGCCCCAGTTCAGGTGCTAATCCAAAGTCAGAGGTTTCCCAAAATATCTGTTCAATGGGACTATAAATCAGAGAGTCCTGGGACTCTTCCTGTGTTCAGGTAATTTGCTAGCGTATGNTGGTAATCTCTATTGTCAACTTGAGGGCTAGAGAATCACCTAGGAGGTGGATGAGTAGATGGCTCATTGGGTGAAGTACTTGTACCAGTGAGGGAACTGAGTTTGGATACCTACAACCCACAGGAAGCCAGAAGTGGTAGTGTGTATCTCTAATCTCAGCATGCTGGTAGTGCAATGGGAGGCAGAGACAAGTGAGTCCTTGGAAGCTAGTGGGACAGCTAACCTGGTGTACACAGCAGCTAAAACAAGAGATCCTGTTTCAAAACAAGATGGAGGTAGAGGCCAATTGTCCTCTGACCTACACACATACTGTAACACACACATACTGTAACATGCATGAACACACACACACACACACACACACACACACACACTTTTTTAAATTAAAAATGTAAATATTTAGAATCTCCTAGGAGACAAGCTGCTAGGCAGGACTCTGATGGGTGCAGTGTGGCAGCTGTCTCCAGCTTCTGCCCCTAAGACCTCCCTGCCATGATGGACTGTACCCTTGAACTGGGAGTCAGAACAAGGCTTCCTTTCCTTACATTGCCTCTGTTAAAGTATTCAGTGACAGCAACAAGTCAAGTGCCTAACAGAGTGGCACCCAGATCCAGAGGGATGCTTCCAATACCGAGTATATCATGTCCACAAAGGACCAATAAAGGGCCCAGATGAACAGCTAGATAAAGATGTATAGGATGGGGTCTGGAAAGATCCTGCGTGTTAGCACCTTGGTGTGTTCTCCAGTCCAGAAGCTTGCTAGCCCTGTGTTTAAGGGTTGAGGAGGAGGCTTCGCCATATAGATGTGACAGATTACAACAGTCCTCATCTGCAATTTGCTTTCCATGCTCTGTANTGTGGTCAACTAGCNTCTATAAATATTAGGTGGAAAATTCTAGACATAAACAATTTATACATTTTAAGCAAGTTTTTTATATTTGCCTTGATATAATTTTTCTATTATCATATCAGTTATTATTAATCATCCCNTGCTTAATTTAAGTTAAATTACTTTATAAGTATGTATTTATAAAAACCCCATAGAATGTACAGAATATAGTATGCTCTTTGGTTACAAATATACAGTGTGGTGTGCATTAAATCAACCTGCAGTCCCGCGTTCTTCCCTGGGCATGGTCTGGAGGTGAAAATCCTAAGCTATTATAAAGAACTTGCCTCATGGTGATTATCACCATCCAGGAACTATCTCATCAAAATGAAAGAGCTCTTACCACCCAGAAAGTTTCAAGGAATTAGGAACTCCATGCCAGGATGCAAGGCCAGAGGCCACAATTCCAGCTCCCCTGAATGCACCTGAGTCCTGTTTTAACAGATGAGGGGCCTGTGCAGTAGGACCTTAGTGGGGTTCCTTGGAAGCAGGTCTCAGGCTAAGGATTTGCATGGAAGGGATTCATTGGGAAGTGAGTTCTGGAGACCTTAGATCAGGGAAGAAAGATGCCANTAAGCACTGATGCCAAGCAAGCCCCACTGAAGGTGACATTGACTCAGTCCCACTGGCATTCTGGAAATAGTACTAGGTGTGAATCCTGACCCAGAAGCAATGAAAGTAAAATAGTCACCACTCACTGTCACCCCACCTCAATTTCCAATGCTCCAGGCAACAGTGCCTTCTGATCATGGGNCCATGAGCCCCAGAGGCAGGGTCCCCCTTGGAACTGGAAATGCAGAGCTTGCCTTGCCATGGGAATGAGAATTCACCTTCTGTTTGTCCCTCTGTCACCCGAACAAACACAAGAATTCTGTACCTCCTGGGAAGAGTAACTGTAAGGACCTGGAACAGTTTGTGACTAGCAGCTAAAACTGTAGCATTGGTGCTGTTAACTGTCTGTAAGAGCATGACATGCCTCTGGGTGCCTGCAGCCCAGGGGCACCATCACCTTTTATTGCTTATTTGTTTTTGTGGCTGAGGATTGAATACAGGGGCCTGGTACATGCTAGGCAAGCACTCTACCACTGAGTCCCTCCCCAGTCACCCCTCATTCTGTACTGAATGTTTCCCTAAAGTAAGAGGTTATTAAGAAATTATTTTTTAAAACTCNCTTAAATTGAAGAAGCTAGATTCTGATTGGTATATAGGCACATACTTATAGAGATTAAATTTTCATGGAAAAAAGGGCATTAACTTTTGAATATGTTAGCGAATTTACAAGTGTTTTAGGAGTATGTCTTCAGCACATGAGACTAGCTTAATCATTCAGATTTAATGAAAACAGTCACATCTCTAATTAATGCTATAAATAATATGAACTGTGTTTTATTCTACTATATGTGCTTTCNCTGAACTTGGTCAGGCTTACTCATTATGTAAGATAATGTTATTCATAGTGGATGTTGATGGTTGTAAAAAATATGTTTAAGTAAATTGAATCATTATGCCAAGAAACTATATTCCAACAGTAATTATGACTTGTAGTGTGTTGGGTTAAACATTATTTCCAAGATCTTTGATTTAAATCCTTGGGTTAATATTAAATTGCATTATGCACTGGATGA
>LZPO01052247.1:148520-161889 GCA_001675575.1 Neotoma lepida
GTGTGTGTGGTATGTGTATGGTGTGATATGTGTGTGGTATGTGGATGTGTTGTGTCTATGTATGTAGTGTGTGTGTAATGTGTGTGTGTGATTTGTGTGTGTGATGTGGTGTGGTGTGTGTGTGTGGTGTGTGTGGCATGCACTAGCTAGTCACATGGTCTCTGTAGTCTGGAAACAGAGAGAGGACAGGTAGTGGATCTAGGCTATAAAACCTCAAGGCTAAACCCCAACCACACCCCCGAGAGGGTTCCACAGACTCAGAACAGGACCATCTGCAGGGACCAAATGTTCATTAACCACCCTGTGTGTTTGATGTTGGGTTGAGACCATAAGAAGCAAGACCAATGGAGAAACACAGCATTGTACGCACTTCTGTATTTCAGGGGAAACTGGTTTCCTCCCAAAGTGCCATTTCTCAGTAAAAAAAAGTTAAGATCCTGGAGGCTGGAGAGGCTGCTTACTGGTTAAAAGCACTGGCTGCTCTTGCAGGGGATCCAGGTTCAATTCCCAGCACCTACATGGTGTCTCACAACCCTCTGTAACTCCGTTTCCAGGGAATCTCATGCCCCCTTCTGACCTCCTTTCATAGCAGGCACACATGTGGTACACATATATACCTGCGGACAGAACACTCATATACATAAAACAAATCCCTTTTTAATGTTTTTTTAAAGCTATCTCTCAACTTAAAATTCATAGAGAATCCCAACAAGATTTTGCTTTGTGGGGGCGAGGGCACAGGCAAGGTTATAACTATTCATGTTTCCATCTTGGACACTGGAAGGGAACACTAGTTTTAAACATTTAAACACGAGTGAGCAGATACTNCTGGAGAGCAACAGGGGATGTTCCATGTGGTAACAGCATCTTAACATTGGTATTAAGTCAGTGATGGCCCTGTGGACCTCTGAGACCTGTCCTCAATCAACATGCCAGCTTCTCTCAGACCACAAAGACACCAACGGAGGAGCAGCTTACACAGTGAACTTGTTTGTCTTGGATTTTTATTCCAGATTCCAGGGCCTCTCCCAAGCCCTCCTGCTTGGTGTGACTCCCTGTGGTTGTTTGCATAGGCACAGCAGGATTGCGCTTGACTTTACTAAGGAATCATTGTAAAAATGGCTATGTACCATGACCTTGCTTGGAATGCGTGACCAGGACAAGGTTCTATAGAGGAACCCAACCGATAGAATGCACATAAACTTAAAAAAAAAGAAAAGAAAAGAAAAGAAAAGAAAAAGATTCCCTGATTGGCTTACATGATAGGACCCAGATGGTCCAGCAATAGCTGCCTGCACACTGGAAAAGCTGAGAACCTGGTAGCAACTTAGTCCATGGAGCTGGATGCATCTCTGGTCCTGATCTGGTCCTGCGGGCCTGGAGCACTCATGGAGAGTGGCTGATTTTCAGTCTATGTTGGAAAGAAGCTGGAGTCTGAAGTCAGCAGGGGACAATAGTGTCAGCCATAGAGGCTACAGACCCACTCATCAGCAAAAGGGGGAAGTGAGGGGAGCAAGGCTGCTTTCTCCTTGGGTCTCTTGGTGACTGAGTCCCTCATCAGAAGATGCGGCCCACTCTGGGATGGGGTCTTTTTTGTCAGTTAATCTTTTCTAGAACTACTCTTCTGCACCTGTGTCGAGGCTTGTCTCTTAGTTGATTCCAGATTCCATCAAGCAAGGTAACAACTGAGATTCATCATCACCACAGCCATTTATTTTAAAGCTTTATTGAGATATGAAATGTATGAATCACTTATTTAAAGTATTAAAATTCAGTGGTTTATTTTTTTAATCACCACAATCATTTTTGGAATATATACCTCCCAAAAAACCCACATCCTTCTTAGCTTGTACCCAATCCAGTTCCCTTGTTCCTCAGCCCTACTTATCTACCGTGTCTCCATGCAACACTTCATAGAAACAGAATCAGGCAATATGTGGCCTCTTGTGACCAGTTTCTTTCACTTACCATGATGTTTTCAAGGTTCACCAATACTGTAAAAGGTGTCAGCTCATCATTTTTCATCAGCATATAATATTCCACTGTGGTTAGACCACATTTTGTTTTTCTCTTCTCCATGATGAGCATTTGGTTGTTTCCTCTTTTTCTCCCCCTCTTTGGAATCACGCTGCTGCAAATATTCATGAATGGGTTTTGTGTCAACATGTTTTCAGTTCCATCAGGTACACAGGTAGGAGCAGAACTGCTGGATTAGTTAGTCAGCAGCTCCATGACTAACCTTCAAGAACTGCCGTGTGTGTGTGTGTGTGTGTGTACATGGGAGGGGGTGCACATACCACAACATGATTATGGAGGTCAGACAATAATTTGCAGGAGTCAGTTCTCTACTTCCTCCATATGGTCCCTGGAATTAAACTCATGTCATCAAGATTGGCTGCAGGCACCTTCACTAGCTGTGCCATCTTGCCAGTCCGTGAGTGAAGACTCTTGAAGAGGTATAAAGGCATTGAATAAAACCAAATGACAGATTTTCATTACTTAACTTGCTAACTGAAAAGCAAGACCCCATGCGCAAGGGCTAGCCCAATTCCACATGACCATGAAGCATGTACTATAGGGAGGGTGTGGGGCCAGTGACAATGGGTTTTACGGAGGACACTGTGCCTCCCTTGGGAAGCCAGATCTCTTAGTTCTGAGGTCAGAATTCCTTCTATGCTGTCTGCACTATTCTGCAGGACCAAGAACAAGTGAGACCCAGAGATTATCGAATCCCAGACATGAAGCTTGAGAGAAAGAAAGAACAAGAGGAGGCCAGGAGGTGGCATATGAGACAGGCCTGGAGAGAGATCAGGAAGGTTTTCAGCAGTGGAAAGAGATGTGTATGAAGAGGTCCATGTTAAGACCTTAGGCGAGACCCAGGAGCTAATTGAGTCTAAACAAGGAATAGGGCCATGAGAAGCCGAGTTAAGAGTGGTATTCTGAGCTTCAGGGTTGACAAGGGCTGACTTGTGATGATGAGTCCAAAAAGAGAGGCCTCCTATGGGACAGAGATAGGAGAACCTGTCCGAGGCTCTGCCCGGCGCTAGACTCTGCTGGGAGGTGACGGGTGAGCTGAGAGAGGCATGAACGGGGGCAGTGCAGCCTGTAGATTTCAGAGATGAACACGGAAGTGCTGTGGCTTGGAGTGCCAAAACCTGGCTTCCAGGTCAGGCACCCAACAAGTCTAAAGTCTCCTGAGCAGATAAGCAATTCTCCACCCTTCTGAACTACAAAGACAACCTAGAACTTCAAATGCTTTCTAGCACTGCCTACCGTATCTGATGCTGTGAGTCTTTCTGTGATGGGCTTAATGCCAGCCTTCCAACCACCAGTGGCTGACAGAAGNCAAATTGAAATTAATTGCATCTATAAAACACTAGTTCCTAAGGTACACCAACTACACAGAGGTTAGTGAGAACTGCATTCAACAGCACACAATAAGCTATTCCCACAAGTCCAGAAAGTTCTATTGGACAACACAGGCTTACAATAGGAGTAAACTATGTCCCAACCTGAGGGTCATATCCAGCTNCCTGCCTGTTTGGGTAGTTTTCTGAACCACAACTGTGCCCACTCATTTGTGTAAACACTGCCTGACCTGAGCTATCTCAACATGGACNGTTACAGTTTGTTAAGTGTGGGATATTGACAGTCTGACCTTTATCAGAAAAGTTCGCCATCCCAGCCCCATGCTAATGTCAGAATGCTGGTGAGGATCTCTGTGTAAAGACCTTCATTGGCATCTCCAGTGTGTCCAAACATATGTCTCTCCCAGGAAGAAGCAGAGAACATACAGCTGTCTGCTGCAGGAGCTCAGATTTACCGAGGCTCAGGCAGCTGATACTGAACAGTCGTCACCTCTTCTAAGGTGACTGGACTCAAAGAGAGAGGTGGCGAGGGAGATAGAGATAGAGAGAGATGGAGAGAAGGAAGGAGGGAGAGAAAGAGAAAGAGAGAGAGAGAAAGAGAGAGAGAGAGAGAGGCGTGATAACCATCCTGGCAGGAATGAAGATATTCTAAAGACACTTGTGCCGCTCCCTTTGGCTGTCAGACTATTGAAATAATGGTGCCCAAGGAACTGAGATTTCCCTAAGAATCTCTTGCTAGGGTGAGTCACACAAGGAACTTCTCCCAGGAAGAGATTTTATAAAGTAGTTCTGACCACCTTACAGGACAGATTGGAGCAGAGAGGAGTCAGTGCTGAGCGGGGCCACACCTTGCCCAGGACCCTCTAAGCAGGCCTCTTGCTCTCTATTTAAATGGACCCAGAGATGACACTGGGGGGAGGGTCCTGGGGCTCCTTATTCGTTCTCCTCCCCAGCATGATCACACTGAATACTTCTTCCTCTCTTTGTCTTTCACCATTACTTGTCTTTCTCCTGGAGTATTGAGGACAAGTGGCAGAACCCAGTGGTTGAGGCTGCCAGAGCCGAGTCTGTCCCTAATGACTGTAATCACAGAGGCACTGGGCGCTGCATATCCACCTGGAAAAACCACATGAGAGGATNTTACCATTTGCTTTATTTTTTATTTTTCATTTTTTATTTTTCCCCAGGTCAACAAGGCAGCAGGATGAACAGAGAGGAGACACACTCTTCCCTCACGTGATCATTCAAAAACCTCTCCCGAGGCAGAGCCAGGCAGATTTCTGTGAGTTCGAGGCCAGCCTGGTCTACAGAGTGAGTTCCAGGATAAGCTCCAAAACTACACAGAGAAACCCTGTCTCGAAAAACCAAAAAAACAAACAAAAAAACAAAAAATAAAAACCAAACTGATGTGTTCCAGATAATCCTAAGATTGCTTTCTTTTTCATCAGAGGATGCTTGACTGNAAAGATGTGGCCTTCCATATGNTCATTATAACTCTCCTCCTGATGGGGGCCAACTTCGAGCTCTCATATCCTGGAGACAGAGAAACTCTGGGTTGGCCTCTTTCAAGCTCTTTTCCAGGATATCTAGGCTGACTGCCCTGGCCTCCTTAGCTGGTCTGGTCCCCTGGTTCTCCCCACCTCAGGGCTAGTGGAGTAGCAGAGGATTTAGGGGCTCTCTGGGGACCCAGATTGCATGCAACAAGGCCCTCAAGGTCTGCAGCCTAGCAGTCCACTCTTGGATGCTTTCCACTTCTGTCCCCTCTTAGGAAGACAAGCTTTGTTGGAAAAGGGAACAGAGCTGACTCAGGACTCAGCGATGCTCACTTGGTAATAAGTGCCTCTATTGTCAGTAGAAAGTAGAGTGTGTCTGTAGCGCTTGGATTGTCCCCTGGGGCCAGAGAGGATGGATTTTCTTAGGCTGCCTAAGAGCATCTCAAATAACATCTGGGACAAAGNGTTCCCCGGGTGCTGGATGTCAACCGTGCCATTTGTAAATGCACTGGTGAACCTGGATGTCACGCAAACAGGGGGAAGCCCCAGTTTCCCTTCCCAGACAGCTAGTGGGCATGTGCCTTTTTCAGGTTGACTCACTGGATTCCCTCACTCTCACCAGCCTTTCTCTGCTGCTCTGTCCAAGGTATTTGGATAAATGAGAACAAANGAAAGAAAACACCCTAAGCCGCCAGCCCTCCTCCTTGGGACCAGCCAGGCCTTGCAGTCATGCTTCTGGGTGTCTCTTGAATTACAGACAAAACAACAGTGACAGCCTGCTACAGAGTTACTACTGGAGTGGATTTCATTTGCACAGTCTGCTGTATGTCTCAAATGTCCGAGAGGGTCACCCGCGCTGCCGCCTTTTTCGTCCCCGCAGCTTCAGGCGCCTGGCGGGTAGGTTGACAGGCTGCTTCCCAAATGTCTCCATGATTTCTCTTATCCTAGCCAGGTTTGTCTTGCTGAGTGTGAAGTCACACCGAGTGGCCCCCATGTCGTAGCCAACCATGCAGTTCTTGGTAGAAGTGATAAAGCCCTCTGCCTTTGCGGTGACCACATATTCGCCAGGGTTCAGTAGGCGCCAGTAATCCCCATCGCTGGCTGGGAAGAGAAAGCAGGGGATCTCAGAACAGACCCTTTCTAACACAAGTATTTCCAGCCCTATTGCATAGCCAGCCTAGCAGGGAGTGCCCTGAGCTCCCATAATCAAGTGTTTACAGCACTTGGGAAGCCAAGATGTTTTTCTCTCTGGCAGCCGCCTTAATGTTTCAACAAGAAGGAGCTGAAGGTGTAGGCTCCCCACAGTGCATGAGCAGAGTTGGAGATGAGACCTCCAACAGTTTTTCCTCCGTGACAATACAGGGCATTCATTATAAATGTGAACTCACCAACATGCCCTTGCTACAGAATGGCATTCTGCAAACTCAGCAGCTTATAGCTTCCTGGTTCTCCTCTGCATAGCTATGAATATAGAAGAATTATTTCTAAAAGGGGAGGGTTCTCAGCTTCTAAAATATTCAGGAACGGACTGCCCAGGAGATGGCCCTGGTCCCTGCCTGCACACGACTCCAGCCCTCATTCTGTGGCTATAGATGGAGAAACTTGGGAGCTGCAGGAACAGTTACACAGGGATTCAAGGCAGGGCAGGGACTCAACAAGGCAGGGAAAGGCCCATGAAAACTGGCAAGCTGCAGGCAGGGCTGAGGAGGAACCCTGATACCCAGTTCCACCACTGATCACTTCCTCAGTGGGTTCCTTCCTTAGCTTCCTGTGAGTCAGAACAGCCTGAGGCAATGGGAGACTCTGGGGCTTAACTAATTCTCCACTGAGACCAACTAAGTTCACTTNCTCATGCAGGCATGCNTGCTAGCTTCTTATCCACTCACTTCCTTTCAGCCACTCTACCCACCTAGCCACACTCAAAGTGATGCTGAGATTCAGTTACAGATGGATTANATCACAACACATAGGCACTAAAGGATGTCATATTTCCACACAGAGGTTATGATGGGAGCAGGGGACCACTCCCACTCTCCCAAAGACACTGTCTTTTAGAAGGAAAGTTGAGAGGGTAGAGGACATATGAAGGACACAGCTTNCTCAACATGGCTCAAGGAACTCAAGGATGCAGAGATCCTTAAAAGGAGAATTACATGCCAGGCTGACTGGCCAACATGACACCCAGGACCACTGGGTGAAACATCTCTATCTACACACCTTCCTATCTATGTATGTGCTGAACCCAGATCTCTGCATGCCAGACAAGCTCTACCACTGAGCTACAACCCTATGAAGAGTCTCTTATTTGGTAGAAAACCTGCATTCCCACTAAAGGAAGACACAGCAAGAGCTGAGGATCTTTGGGGAGCTCTCTCTCTCTCTCTCTCTCTCTCTCTCTCTCTCTCTCTGTGTGTGTGTGTGTGTGTGTGTGTGTGTGTGTATGTGTGTGTGTGTTTGTGTGTGCTGACATGCACGCAGGTGCACATGGGAAGTTGCTCATGCATGTGTGTGTGCACATGCAGAGGTCAGAGGGTGAGTCTAGTGTCTTCCTTGATTGCTCTTCACTTTGTTTACTGAGTTATGGTCTCTTGCTCAGCCAGAGCTCACCAGTTTGGCTATTCTAGCTATCTAGCTTACTCCAGGGATCCCTGTCTCTTATTCCTGAACATTAAGACTATTGGAGACTCAGCTAAATTAGACCAGCATTTACATGGATGCTGGATGTGGACTCTGGTCCCCATGCTTGTGTGGCCGTGTTTTATCCACTGAACCGTCTCTGCCTCTTTTCATGTCTCTGAACAGATGNTTTGTGATTCTGTTCTCTCCCTTTGGCACGGCACCCCCTGCTCTTCTAAGAGCTAGCCTGCATTCATCCCTTAGGGAGAAACTCCTGGTTTTTTTTGTTTTTTGTTTTTTGTTTTTTTTTTTGCCTGTCCCTTTATCTACCTGTTGCATTTCTTTCTTGGCGCTAGTTTTCATCTGTAATTTTTATATTCCCTCTAACAATTAATCGCAGGTCTCCTCNACCAGAAAGCATGCTCAGTGGTCAGGGACATCTTTGCTGTTTGTGGCAGTAGTTCTTGGCACACACTCAATGCCCAATAAGTTAGGCTAAAAGAAAGAGGGAAATGATGGCAATCCTGTTCAGAGTCAGAACAGGAGGTATTGATTTTATAATCTAGAAGTTTCTACTTCTGAAAGATGGATATGCCTTGTTTTCCCTTCTGCCTGACAGATCTCTCAGAAGCTCATGGATAACGTTTTTCCACCTTACACCTGGGGCTCTTGTTATTTCTATTTCTTTCCCGGTGATACTTATCCTACAACCATGCACTGGAGGACATAGAGGGAGCCACATACTGAGTTCTGTCCCATTGAACAGTTGGGCCAGTGTTCTGGAGTAAACAGTACATGTAGCCACCATGCAAGGTTAAAACCGTGGATGCTGCTTGTCCCTTACGGGGTGAAAGGGGCACTCCAAGCCTAATGAGTGTTCATTCATTCACTGCTCAAATTGGTGTCTTCTAAGTAATAGACAGCATACAAAATTCTAACCCAAATGTGCTTTTTTTTAAAAAAAACTCTTTCTAGCTCCCTGTCTGTGGGATTCCGCTTAATGCCTCTGTTTACATCATGCAAACTTCTCCTGAAATGAAACTTGTCGGATCATATAAGCCTCAGACAAATCAAGGCAAATTCAGCACTTCTGGTGAGCATGGAAGGACGCTCATAAAGAGCCGTGTGTGGAATATGGAAGACATCTGCCCAGAGCACACACTGGGAAATTATTTATAGGAGGAAGTGAAGGGGATGAGATGCATTTCCCATTAGCTCGTCCAAACTGTCTGCTTGATTACAGGGCTTGAAATTCAGAGCCCATTAAGTAAAGCATTCTCGTCAAGGCTTATGGTGCCCCAGGGCCTTTTTACCTCCTGCTGTGTAGAGCCCCTGTGTTTTCCTACATTGCCCACCAGGCACTAAATGGTGTAAGGAATGGTCAGGACTCCTTTAAGAGGTACTCTCTGATAGGAGCATTTAAGCAACCTTTAAAACACAGATCCTACATAGAACTAGAACAAATGGCCCCCTCCTTCATTCATAAAGATCATAGCATCCTGCTTGGTCTCTAGCAAATTATGAAGACTTGGTCCATGTCTATTGAATTGATGGATGGATAGATGGGTGGATGGATGGATGGATGGATGGATGGATGGATGGATGGATGAAAGAATATGTGGGTGTTTGTAAGGAGCTATTGGGTACAAACATCCATGCAATGCTGAGGGAAACCTTACGGAAAATGGCTGTAATATCTAGGACAAGTAGTAGAAGGCCTACAGAGTGAAGCACTTGGTAACTAGGGGGCTAGACCAATGATACCACACATCAGTCCCTAACTTCTCAGACGCTTCCATTGCAACTGGAGTTTTGATAGTTGCTCCAAACTATCCCAGGGAAGAGGCAAGNAGAATCCAAGAAGCCCAGGCTGAAAAACCCCATTTGCAGGGGTCTCTTGGGGAGTTGGAAAGAGAAGATGCTGATTTAGTCCTGAATAAGAAGTTTCTATATGAGTGCCCTGTGCCCTGTGCTAACCAACCGTGCCACTGGCACTCCGGTGAATAAGTTTCTCAAACTCCAATCATGATTGAAAGCCAAGCAACACAGTGCAAGGAGCAGGTATTTCTTACTGAAGCAGTTTATGCGCCTTCACAGATACCTGTCCGGATGTCATGGTTAACACCTTCCACAGAGATGATGGCATTTGGAATCCCTTTTCCATGCAAATCTCTCACTATGCCTTTGATGCCCCGATGAACCTGCAGCAAATGTGAGACACAGTGAGTCACCAGCCAGCTCTAGACACTGACAGCACAAGGAGGGAGGCAGTGCAAGTAACATCAGCTCAGCCCTCACCAAGAATATTCAAAGTACCACATCTAGCTCAGTATGCTCCTGATTCTGCATGGANTTGGTAGAATGTTTTGCGGCCTGTGAGCCAGAAAGTTCCTCATTAGAATTAAAATCTTCCAGAGTTGAAAACATATCAGAGTCTGAGAGTTTTATTAAAATAGACCCACTAGAGCTAGGGATGTAGTACAGACNTAGAATGCCTGTCTAGTCTGCATGAGGTCCTGGGTTCCAGCCCTAAACACTGAAAAAATACAGCAAAAATTCTCTGGAAACTAGAATTTAATTTTATTTTTAATTAATTAATTTTATTTTGAGACAAGGTCTCACCACGTAGCCCCAGCTAGCCTGGAATTTGCTATAGAGACTTGACTGGCCTTGAACTCACAGAGATCCTCCTACTCTGCCTCCCAAGTGCTGGGATTAAGTGCTTGCACCACCAGCTTGAAATGTAATTTAATTTTTATCAGGCATGCTTATTTTGGACTTTCNTGGGTTCCATGGACTTAATAACATAGGAGTTAGAGAAAAAGGAACCAGAGGCTGTCAAAAGATNACTGCTTTGGAAGCCNGGAGGTGGTGGATGCCTTTNATCCCAGCACTCAGGAGGCAGAGATAGGCAGATCTCTGTGAGTTCAAGGCCAGCCTGGTCTACAGAGTGAGTTCGAGGACAGTCAGGGTTGTTACACGGAAAAACCCTGTTTCAACAAACAAAAACAAAAAACAAAAAACAAAAAAAAAGAAGAAGGAAGAAAAGAAAGAAAGAAAAAAGAAAGATTGCTTTGTATAGAGGCCATCTACTAAATAACCATGCCATACAAACATACCAGTCAGAACCTGTGCCTCAGTCTCCCTGTCTGTGGGATAATGCAACAATCCATGATAGCTCAGCAACTTCCCAAAGATAGTCTGGACATGTTATCTATGGGGCAACTTTGGCTAACTCAGACCACAGCTTCAAAACTGCTGTTTCTACAGTCAAGGCCTTCTCTCCTTTCCTTATACAAAGGAAAATGAGCCTTTCCCCTGAGGTTCCAGTGCTGAAGCAGAAGGTGGACTCACAGCTTCCTGAGAGGAAGAAACTGGTTCCTACCCTCTGTGCCAGGAATCCTCCTAGGACCCTTGCAGGGCAGACTCGGCTGTAAAATCCAGATGCCAACCACAATCATCTGTGCAGAGGTGCAGCCACAGCACCGGGAAGCTGGTACCCGAGCATTGGCAACAGGCACCATCTGACCCTCCCATGACCGAGATTCTCACGTCCACAATCCNTTTCTAGCTAGNTCCTCTCCTCCCAGCCACATGCCCAGTATACCTGTTCCATGAACACAATCAGCGACTCCCGGTTATTCTCCCATTCCTCGGGCAGTTCACTCTCGTGAGGGTATTTATCACAGCCCACGTAGATGGACAGCTCAAAGCAGTTTGTGTGGAGGTAGCTGAAATCATTCAGACCTGCCAAGACAACCAGACATAACTGANTTAGGCTTCAAGTCACATGGGGAGATGGCAAGAATGTATGTCCAAGAACATTTAGAGGNCTTCAACTCAACAGGGTGACAATAAAAATCTACTATAGATAAACCCAGTAAAGCAAATGTGCCTGGAAAGCCATCATCAATTACCACAATAGATTAAATGTTTAATTTGCTGTATTTGGCTGCTATACAGGTCTCAGACGAGAGCTTGAACAGTTCCCTGTTTCAATTCATTAAGACAGCTATCCAAGCCACTGTCCTGTCTGTCCTGTCTGCATGGTCTTTTCTGTGTATCTGTCTTCATGTGCCTCTTCTGGGCATTCCATAAGCTGTGTCCTACAGGTCACTGCATCCTTCCCACAAGCTCAGCTGTAGCTCAGTCTCACAAATAAGACAAATGAGGCTGTGATCAGTGAAACTCTGATCCAGGATTCATGCGTCTACAAAGGGCCATGGTCTGGGATGGGGTCATTGCTCTTGTCTCCAACAGTGTGGTTGTTTGGTGACTGCCTGGTTATCCCACTCACCCAGTGAGCCCCAAAGCAGCAGACGGGCACTCTGATGTGCAGATGGGAAGCAGCCAGCCTGGAGTATGGCTGTCCCCATATGAGCTTCCCAGGGCTACTGTTACATATAGCCACATCCTGGCTTACAGCAGATACTTGTTCCCATGGGCTGAGAGGTCAGAAGTCCTCAGGTTTGTGTGCTCCCTGCAGAGCCTTGTGGGAGCACCCTCCCTGCCTATCTGACCTTTGCTAGCCCAGGCATTTTTCTTTTCTTTTTTTTTTTTAAGATTTATTTATTATGTATACAGAAGAGGGTGCCAGATCTCATTACAGATGGTTGTGAGCCACCATGTGGTAGCTGGGAATTGAACTCAGGACTTCTGGAAGAACAGTCAGTGCTCTTAACCTCTGAGCCACCTCTCCAGCCCCACACAGGCATTTCTTATGTCAGTAGCTTGACTCTACAGTCTCTGTGTTCGCTTTTTCCTCTTTGGGTTCATTTAAGGACACTACTCACTGCTGCAGGGCATATCTAGTAACAGAGAAGGAACATCTCCAGGCCCTTAATTACATCTTCTAAGACTGTCTTCCTGGTAAAGTAACAGTTACAGGTGCAAAGAAGGTACACAACAGACAAGTTGTTTGGGGGATCTTTCTCAAGTCACTACACTACTCATTTGTGAAATGAATAAATTATTATGTCATGAGGGTCACATGGCATAAAGTAGCCCAACTCTTAGGGTGGGTGGGATGGTGGGGATTGGACTCAAGGCATTATCCATGCTCAGCACGGAGCCCTCCCTCGACGGCTGAGCTCTCCCCTCCCTCACCCTTCTCAACATCTCCACCCCTGAACAGGATGTGTCTAGCAAGCTATGCTCTACATCAGAAGGGAAAGCACATCCTCGGCAGGAGGTGGGGGATCCCCTAAGGAGCCCTCCCTGCTCGCTGAGGGTCAGTTGAAGAAGGTGGAAGCTGAGACATAAGGCACTGTGCGGACAGAGGAAAGTGTCCTCCAAGGGCTTCCCCAGCTCAGTCCTCNTATGGCCTTTGTCCCTTCCTACCCTCTATGAAGGGTCTTTTGCTTTAAAGTCAGACTTTGGGTATTAACCCACTGTCNCACCCTGAGCACAGGACCAAACCTTCAGCAGCTTAGCTCTCTCCACTTGATTCCAGACTCCAGACCCTTGAATTTCAGCAACTGTGACCTCTCAGATAAAGCAAGGAAGAGTAAGCCAGGAACAAAAGGGACACAATGGGATTGTATTCAGGGAATCCTTTACAAGGACAGGCCAACTCCAGGTCAATTCACCTATCAACCTACAGTGAGGGATTACTGAGGGCACCTGGGGCNTATGGCAACAGAGCCACTACTTAGCCCAGGTCTTGACCCTTAGGAGGGATAGGCTTCTTTTGAACATAAGTGNGTCATTAGCCTCACATTTCTTAGGCTCTGCTAGCACTGAAATAATTGTGATAATTAAAATTCTGGAGTGGGTCTTTTTTGTTTTTTCCTTTTATTTTCAAGAAGCATCTTTGAAGCACTGGAAGCCTAAGACATGCTGGCAAAATGATGAGAAATTTCAGCCTGGAGCAGCTTGGGCCCATCCATCTCT
>LZPO01052247.1:182652-197022 GCA_001675575.1 Neotoma lepida
GAGGAGAGGGGAAACTGGTCGGCATGTAAAATAAATGAATAAATTTAATCAATAATTTTAAGAAAAGAATCTAAATATTGTGGTAAGGGGTAAGAGTGCTATACAGTGTCACAGTGACTCAGTTTCCCATCAATAAGAGAAGATAATCACAGTCCCTACCCTCTGGGGCTCTTAGAAAGACTGAACATGTTACTGGAGATCAGTTGTGGAACACAGCATGCAGACCCANGGGAAGGTTTTCTGTTTTTACCATGAGTGCCCTCTCACCTTCAAGTCCACATTCATTAATATGAATTAACTAATTAATTAATATGAATTCATTAATATGACCCAACTCAAACACATAGAACCTTTAGGAACTAAAGGCTTCAATGAGAAATGTGTAGCTTTNAGCCCCATTTNGGCTGTTTCCTAACACCTAGTGCTTATCGGCTCATGCCCTGCTGCCCTTTGACAGAGCCATGTTGGAAACCCCTTTCTCTGGTCTTACCTGGCGCATTTCCTTATAGTTGTGGTGCTTAAAATCCAGGTCATCAGTGGTGGTCATCTCATTGCGTCGGTGATAATAGTTATTAGGATCTGGGGACAGAAAGATGGTTTTGAATTCATTCAATTATAACGTCCCTGCTAGGAGCCTAGTTTATGTGATGACAGTGGAACTAGAAAGCTGAACTTCTAATATTGGTTGAGAGGCAAGAGCGCCAAGCCACCAGAAGGCACGTGGGAGTTGGAACTGTTGGGAGATTAAGGANGTACAGTCACAAGGCCTGGGCTTAAGTCTCTACTTAATGTGGTGTGACCTTGGACAAATCACTTGAGCACTCTGCGCCTTACTTTTTCATCTGTAAGCGGGAAAAGAATGGTATCTCCTCTCTTGGCTTACGGTGAGCAATAGAAGGGATACATGTGTGCCTGGGCCGCTGTCAGTACGAAACAAGTAGTTATGAAGTTCAAAACCACATGCACATCCTTGAGGACATTAAAAGCACGTACCCACTGTTAGTCTCTTAGCTGGGATGCGTTCCCTCTCATTCTTCCTGACAGAAGCCTGGCATGTGAGAATCCCCTCTTCTGACATCCCGGAACTCTCATGCCCCGCTCACAGGGCCAGGCCAAACCTGTCACAGCACCCGGTTGCTCTGATTGCCCCANTGGAGGCAAAGCTCTTTGGCACAGAGGAGGAGACAGCGACAAATCTCTCTCCAGGCAAAGGATGCTGAAACACTGCCTGCTTGCTGTGGTGGTCACTTGACCATGAAGGAACTGCCAGCACAACCTCAGTGACCAACAGGACACAGAAACACAATGACATCAAGAGCTCCTAGCCAGCCATCCTTCCGTGACATTTAGAACCAGAAGCACCTGACGTAGTTTCCATATGAAATGTTCTCACAGACTCATGTCCCCAGCTAGTGACATATTTTAAGAGGTAGTAGAACATTTAGTAGGNAGGGCCTAGCTATGGGAACTAGGTNATTGGGGGTGCCTTTGAAGGTTCTACCTGGTCCCCAGTCCCCTCCTGTCTCTTTACTTCCTATCTACTATGAGGTGAAGAGCTTTCTCCACCACATGTTCCTGCAGCCGTGGTATTCCTTCTCGCCACAGGTCTAGTCAACAGAGCTAAGGACTATGCTCCAGAAACCCCTGGAGCTATGATCCAAAATCAACTGTTCCTCCTTNTAGGTTGTTTATGACAAGTATTTTGTCACAGATATGAAAGCCTTACTGATACAGCAGCCTCACGGGGGTGATTGGAGTGTAGTGATTGAGGTGACCCAGAGGTCTAGGACTCTGGCTCCCTTTTTATTTAATTTGAATTTTCTTCTCAATTCCTATTATGTTGTATATATTATTCCAAAATAAAGACAATGCAGAAGAGAGAGGGCAGGGAGGAGGAAGAACATGAAGAAGGAAAGGGACAAGAAGGGACCCTGGATCTGCCCTGGTGNCCTTGTCCTCATCTGAGGAAGAATGGGAGAGGTTCTCAGGCCCTGGTCTTCATGCTGACATTTCCCCACTAGAGGATTCAGTCAGAAAAATCTCAGTTAGCAGAGACCCCCTTCACCCACACCCNATGCAAAAAGTACTCAGAATTTCATAAGCCCATAACAACATGGACTCCACCGAGTGGCTCAAAGGCCCATTTTAGAAGCAGGGGAATGGTGAGTAGCAGAAGGACCCCTGAGATACCAGGATCAGCAAGGAACCATCTGTGCCATACTAGGAATACCGGCTGCCTAATAGACCTACCTCAGCCCTGCCAAATCAGATTCCACATTATGACAAAATCCCAGCTGACTCTGCAGACTCGATGTGAGAAGCACCAAGCCATGACTACATCACAGGCAGGAAGGAGGCGTCAGCACCTGCTTCACACATCCATGTCAGCTAGCCCTACTGCAGCCCCGAACCAATGGCTTTAGCCTTGGNGACTGAGGCCACACACAACAAATTAGGAGTCACCAAGGACTCCAACACCAAATACGATGTTAAATCTCCATGAAAGATCCAGCAACACTATAAGAAACGAGTAGCTGTCATGGAAGGCGGTAGCTTGCAGGAGGGAGACAGGCATTTTGTCCAGGCAAGAAAGCCAAGGCCATCTAGGCTCAGCCAAGGCCTCCATTATTTCTCAAATACCTGCTTGGGACATGGGACATCCATGCCTTTGGAGAGAGATTTCTAGGCCCATGGGTTCCAAAGCAAAGGTAAAGAGCGACAGTTTTTGGTTTTGGTTTTGGTTTTGCATTTATTGACACTGACTTCAACTTGCTGTTTTCCGAGAGCTACTTGGCATCCACCCCCGGCTTCAGGGTGTCTTTCCAAAAGATCTGAAAGCCCCTTTTGTGTTCAAACACCAGTTTGCCTTCAAGGTTGTGAAAAAGGGTTAAAGAAAAAGCTCAGAGCCCTAGGTACAAAAGAATGGTTGATCAGACAATAGCCTTCCTTCCTGGAGACTAGTCAGTGTGTTGAAGCATCCAGGACAAGATCCCGATGCCGAGTCTCCCATATTTAATAAAAGCTTCTTCACTTGTCTTTTTTTTTTTTTGACTGAACAAAATCTTATTGAGAATTTCTTAGGAGTCTATCTCTCAGTTTTAAAAGTAAGAATTGAGCTCGGAGCTCAATCAGCCATCTACTGCTATCCCTGGAGTCCCTTTCTCCGATGGGCACCTATTTCATGTGGTTCAGAGGAACTATCTTGCTCCATAAGCGCATGTGCAAGCCTGTGACTCAGGTCTAGGCTGTGAACCCATTTGCCCCAGCCAGTCACTAGCTCAGAGACAATCCTGGGACAAGACCCATGCTCTCACCAGCCATCCCCACTGGTGCCAAGATCTTCAACAGGAAGTAACTTGTGCCCCTCTCTGTGGCTGTCAAAACATTGCAACAATGGTCCTCAAGGAACTGAACCCTCCCCAGGAATCTCATGCTAGGAAGAGGACAAGGATGAAGGAAGCTCTGTGTCTGCCAGAGGAGGCACTCTCCTTCCAAGCAGGGATTTCACCTAGTTCAGGGCACCTTGCAGCAGAGACTGGAGCCTAGAGAATGATGGATTGATGAAGGGTGGGGTTGCACCTTGACCAGGAATGCTTAGAGTTGTGTGTAACTCCCGTCCTTTATTTAAACCTAAACTTTAAGTCAGGACCCATAAGATGGATTTGGGGGTTCACAGCATCTCGTAGTCTATTTTTCCCAGTGTGGCCACACTCACTTCTTTCTCTGTATGCCACTATGGCTTGCATTCNCATATGGCTTGTCTCTTTAACAGGAGTAGTGAGCATGAGTATCTGACCTAGCTCATTAGGGCTGCCAGGGTCTAGGTTCTGATCCTAACTACTCCAGTGACATCAGAGTTGTAGGATAGTCCCTTTCTCCTGGGGTCACTCAGATGGCAGGAACTGGAGTGCCAGTGACAACCCATCAGTCTATAAGAGGCTCCGAGACAGTCCTGACTCCAGCAAGAAGGTCCTGAGATATTAGTCCCACCCCTGCCTAAAGCCTGTCACACCCACCCCTGTAATTTTCAATTGTCCGCCAAATTTTTCTCCTTAAGTGAGTCTGAATAGGACTCTGGCATTTGAAGCAGAAGTCCTGACTGACTGATTCTGTCTCTATGCCTTTAATATCACAGATGGAGCTCTGGCAAGCCAGCTTCCTGCCTCTTTCCACGTGGTTAGTTTTCAAGATCCTTTGTACTAAAATCCAGTGACTCCTTGGGGGACTCCTTACCTACAGGGAGAGAGGACTCCCGGCATGGTGCCTAAAATCCTTCATCCAGCCTACTCACCTCATTAACCTACTCCAACCTTCTGTTCTTGACACACCGGCCTACTAATTCTTCTGCCGGAGTCACTGTCTGTTGTGCGCTCTCACAGGGATGCTAGGCAACCAGAAAGAGAAAGGAAGGACTCTATACCCATCAGCTACCCCAGCACCACTGGGGAGGGACATGTGAAGACCAGTATTCACATTCCTCTTGGACAATGTGTGTATCAGTGGTCATTTATTGTCTGGTAGACAATGCCCTTTTACTCATGGCATGGTCAGAGGTCAGTGACCCCCTTTCTAACAGTAGGTACTGGCTATCTTCCAAGTCTGGACTCCATTGAGGAAAAGACCCTTCCTTCTTTAAAGAGAACATTTTGTTTTATGTCCTAAGAAAGGGACAAACTAAAGCCAAAGGGGGAAAAAAGGACTCATCAGAGGCTAAGATTTGAAAATGAAAAGAACCATAGCCCCTTCATGAGCTGCAGACNCAGAGGCAGCTACCTGCAGAACTTCCCTGCAGGGCCTGCCCCAGGAAGCAGAGAATCAGAAAGCAGCAAAGGAGACAGATTTAAAGCATTGTAATGAAGATCTTCAAGCAGCTTGTAACTCCCCTTCACACACTGGCCTTCCATGGCTTGATGAACCAGTGCTTTAAATGAACCAGCACTGGTCCTGGGAAGCGAGAAAGCCACAGGCCGCCTGTAACTACTCCTAAAGTTAAAGACAAACCAACTATAGGGGCTTTAAACTGGCCCAGGTAAACACAAAACAAGTACAGTTTGCTGTGGCTGTCACTGACAGTAGTTAATTATTATTCTTCCCTGAATTCTAGGACACAGAACAAGTTTTAGTTGATGGACAAGATTAAGCCAAATAATATGAAAGTAGAATATTTCCTCCTTAGGGTCACTGAGGCTTGCCTGCTACCAACTCCACTCCAGGATCTGAGCTAGACTGTCTCTAGGGAACAGAGTGTGACAAACAGCACACTGGACATCCTCCTCTGGTCTACTTTCAATGCCTACATCACACACACACACACACACACACACACACACACACACGTACACACAATTACCACTTAATTTCTTTATTGGTCTGAAAGGACAGAGCAATGCTGCCACACCCAAGGCTCACATTCCCTGAGACCAGGGCCATTTTACACTTTCTTCAGTTAAAAACTACAAAGAACAAAGGTCTGCACACAGAGCTCCCCCACCTTCCAAGGACACTGTCTTTACTGCTCCATGGTGTGTGTGTTCCATTTGTGTTCTATTAAGAGTAACTTTCTATTCCTCTCCCTCCCTGACACCTTGAGCGTGCTGTTCAGGGTACTCTCCCATAAGTTGTCCCCAAGGGCCTTCTGTGCTCATCCTTAAATTCTTTTTTTGTTTTACTTTGCTTTGTTTGTTTAAGACAGAGTCTCCCTGTGTAGCTCAGGCTGTCCCAGAATTTACTCTGTAGACCAGGTTAGCTTTAATTCCATGGCAATCCTGCCTCACTCTCTGAAGCAATGGGGATAACAGACAGGTGCTACTATGTCTAGCTTCCATTTTTTTTTCAAACCAATGAAAAAACTACAAAGAGGACTCTGTGCCTCTGGTTACATTCTGTCTAGCAAGTGGTCAACCTATGCTGGGTTCCATGGACTGTCCTGTCCGGTTCCAGACAGATCAAGACAATGGGTCACCTGATCTACCGGTTCCAGACAGATCAAGACAATGGGTCACCTGATCTAATGAAGCAAGTGCAGGAAGCAGATCTCCTTTCTTATGACATCAAGGATAACTATCCTCTGCTATTCAATAACAATAAAAAAATTAGTCTACCAAAATATTCTTATTTAATCCTCTCAAATCACCAATATAACACCAGAAGCCACGGAAACTGCATAGATAGCTATTGTTAAGACATCAAAATGCAAAAGACTGTGCCTTCTGAAGTGTGCACAACCCTCCTTTTTATGTGCATCTATCTATCTATCTATCTATCTATCTATCTATCTATCTATCTATCTATCTGTCTATCTATCTATCTATCTATCTATTTATCTAATCTATCTAATCTATCTAATCTATCTGTCTAATCTATCTATCTGTCTGTCTGTCTGTCTTTCTATCTACCTACCTATCTATCTATCTATCCACTCATCCATCCATCCATCCATTATCTATCTATATGTCTGTCTTTCTTTCTTTCTGTCTGCCTGCCTGCCTGCCTGTCTGTCTACATACCTACCTGTCTATCCATCCATCTATCCATTCATCCATTCATTATCTATCTATCTATCTATCTATCTATCTATCTATCTATCTATCATCTATCTACCTATTTATCATCAATCTATCTTTCTAACACACACACACACACACACACACACACACATGCACATATGCCTGTGTGCAGATTTATATTAAAACTTTTTTCAAAATAAATTTGGTTTTATAGACCTATATATTTGTTAGGTAGAAACCAGAACCACATTAAGTCCACACTTAGAACCACCCAGGTTTCACAGTTCATCCATCTCTGTGAGTGTTTCAAATGCCCACCAAGAATAACCTAGCAGAGAAATAATTATTTCATGATACTCACATAGGCTGCCCTGTGCCTTTTCCTAATGACACATGAGCTCCTGCCCATAGAGGGAAGCCATGGCCCCACTATTTACAGCAGGCAAATGGAGGAATACTAAGCAAGGCTCAGTACTATGTACTAAGCATGGCCTGGAGGAGAGGGGACAGAACCTCCCCATAGATGCTGGCCAAGATGTGTGCCGGCAGGTATCCTGAGTCCCGTGACCCCAGGAGGTTCCAAATGGCAGCAGGCTGGATGTGGGACTGCAGCAGGAGCCATCTATGAAAGGGAGCTCAAATCTCCAACAGGCATGCTCCGATGCACTCTCCTTCTTAGCCTTGGAAATGTGCACAACCTCTGTCTCAGCAATTCCACTAGTTACAATGAAGTTCAAGCAACAACTGTGGACACAGGGATGGGGACACACACATACACACATATGCATGCACACACACGCGCGCGCATGCACACACACACACACACACACACGCGACAGAGAAATAAGAAGAGTTAATTTGCAAGATTGTTTATGGAATCAAAATATTCTATTTTTATTTTAGTTTTTGGTTTTTCGAGATAGGGTTTCTCTGTGTAGCTTTGGAGCTTGTCCTGGAACTCATTCTGTAGACCAGGCTGGCCTCAAATTCACAGAGATCCACCTGCCTCTGCCTCCCAAGTGCTGGGATTAAAGACGTGAGCCACTACCACTGAGCCTGGAATCAAAATATTCTAGACTACTGAATTTCCAGCTATGACAGACTGATTAAAGATGTGAGATTTTACGCACAGACCAAGAGAGAAAGAACCCACAGTGGCCCTCTTTCCTGGTTTCATTCTGTAGATGTGACCAAAAGCAATTTAGGGGATCAAAGAGCTTATTTAAGCTTACAGATCACAGTCCATTGTTGAGGAAATTCAGGGCAGAAACTTGAAGGCAGTCCTGCTTACTCTTCTATTCAACCCACTCACAGCCAAGGAAGTACCACAGGAGCTGTGGAGGACACCGCATGTTTCCTCACTCTCTGGCTTGTGCTCTGCTAGCTTTCTTATGCAGCCCAGGGAATGGCGCTGCCCACAGAGGGCTGGGCCTTCCTATATCAGTTAACAATCAAGAAACCACCCCTCACCTAGACCTGCCCACAGGCCAACTTCATCTGGGTGACCCCTCAACGGAGACTCTCTTCTGAGGTAGCTCTATTTTGTGTCGAGTTGACAGTCAAAGCTAACCAGGACAGGCACCAATAATTTTTGTGACATGAAAAAAAAAATGCAAGCTAGTAAGTGCAAACAAACACAAAATGAAAAAAAAATGTGTCTGCTGTGAGGATCACTAACGTAGGCAGACAGAGCTGACTTTCTCACCCATGGAGGGTTCATGTTCTAAAAACCTACAGCTGGCAAAGCCAGCTCATGCACATTACAGGACTGAGAGAAAAATGGTAATGTGGCATTAAACATGCTTTGAAAACACAGCAAATGCAAGCTCATGGTGGAGCTGGGGTGACTGCTGAGAGAGCATCAGAGCTGGTGGGGCTGGACTGCCTCTGGCAGTGCTGGGCGGGACTGGGGACCCACAGGCAGTGATGTTCCAGCTTCTCCTGTGAGCCTGACAGTGAGCAGACTCCAGGGAGAAATCTGGGTGAGATGCACCATGCTTCTGCCCCTGTGCCTTGTGACCTGACTGGGGAAGGACAGGAATGCGACATTCCTGTAGGCTCTGATAGGTGCTACAGGCAGAGTTTTAGGCTAGCTGCTTTCCTGGAGATGTTTGATCAGAAGGAAGAAGGTCTTGCCATGGATCCCCAGGGATGCAGCCAATACCTTAAGAAATGCCAGCCTAGGCCAACCTGTCTGGAGCAGACACCAATAGGATCCAGAAGGTGCACTCGAATGCCTACCTATATCCTGAAGTTAGACCCAAACACTATTGTGTGAAAATCAGCCCATCAGACTAGAAGGAGCAAGTGTTCAGTGAGGATGCAGGCATCCAAGGGAAGCTCTTTAGACAGAGACCTTGCAAATGCTCACGGCTAAGTTCCGTCCATCTCCTGCCCTGCCTCTGTACCCAATATTGTAAGCACGCTGAGGACAAATACATGTCTCCAGGGCAAACATAGTCTGTGGTGCTGAGAACTGAACCCAGAGCTTTGCACATTTGCATGTGCTTTACCATTAAGTTACATCCCTAGCTGACTGCTAGATGCCTTTTCCTCACTTCTGAGTGACAGCAGTGAGTGATCCATCAAACTTGACAGAAACATCTTAAAACTACAACAGGCAAAAATCACACCTGCTAAGAGGGCTCAGTGCCACCAACGTTCACGTTTCTGGGTTGGGATCATGAAAAGCCCTTTTTCTTTTCTTTTTGAATAACCTGCATGTTTAAGAGATTTCACAGTGGACACAGGAAAATGATGGCTCAGCTTATTTTGACTCACCTTGGGGAGGCACCTGTCTCCCAGTAGGAAACAGCTTTGCAGGAAGTTCGGGAGGCAAACTCACCTGGCAATGGGCAGCCCAAGATCTCCATCCTCATGCAGATGCTCCCATTATCGAACCAGGACTGTGGATTTATGCGAATGTAGCGGGCCACCATGGGGACCGGCAGCTCATTTAGTACAGGAATCTCCTTCTCACTGTTTCCTTCAAATATCTATTGATGCTCAAGGGGAAAGAGGAATCTTTTTTAAGATCTTAATCATAAAAAGTAAGATAACTAGTAATTCACTCATTCCTTAGGATCCTAGCAAGGAATACGTATGCATGCTGGGAATCAAGGCGAAAAAAAAAAGAAATCACCCCTGCACTGTGCCCCAGGAGGCCCCTATCTCTCAGTCTATCATGAGAGCAAAAGGATGCTCTAGAACTCAGGCGTTTAGAAAGAGGTGGACCAGCTTGGGCTTTGGAGCAGGAAGATGGTCTCTTTGGCCCAACAGCCAAGGAAAGCTACTTAGACTGGTAGGAATAGGAGGGAGATCTCGAGGCAGGGACACATTAATGGAGAAGCGGGTTTCACAGGTCGACCAGCTGGCTCCACTCTGCTGGTGCACACAGGACTGTTGATGTAAGTAAGAATGAGACCGAAGGTAGAAGTGGTGCTGCAGTTGGTGTGGAAGATGCTGGACGCCACACTAGGAGTGGCACTTGAGAGTCTCAATTTGAGAGAAACAAAACTCCCATGCTGAAGCTAATCAAGCAAGGTGGCATGTAAAAGTTAGGGCTCTTGGAAGTGACAGTTGCGAGAGTCCCCAACTGCAACATGTTAATTTGTAAATGGAGTCAGAGGCTGCATCCCAGCAGTATTCTGGATTCCAGAATTCTCCATCAGCCCCAGCTGTGGGCCACTGGAGGTTGGGCTCCAGAGCATGAAAGGAGGTCACTATCCATCAGACCCTCCTGGTTGGTTTGAGTTTACACAGGCTTGGTAAACCTCCCCAGGGATAGGACAAAGTCCCATGGCCAGGCACCAATGGCATGGGTAGAGTGGAGAGGGGACTCACCATGTCACCAGATCCGTTTTTCACAGTAACCCATGTATGGCTGTCATTGCTCACCATGACTTTGTAGGATGTCACCCAGTCACTCCTGTGAGAAAATAAAGCATCACTGGGGTTACATACTTTAAAATGCTCACCCTTTGCGTCCAGATGTGTGGAAGTAAGAACAGGTATGGTTTCCTCAGGTCTGGGTCAAACCCTGATTCTCAGAGAGTCCTGGAGGACAACAGAGATTCTTGTCACTGCTCTTGATTGCCCATTACAACTAGATAACAAGGCCCTAGTGCTGAAGATACCACACACTTTGATTGCAGAACATATATAAGCTGACCTTGAACCCGCTACAAAACTGCTTCCTTGCTGGCTAGTTTTCATAGTACTGAAGGTGCTATGCATACCAGTGGTCTTACCAAGCACTGGACCAGGCATGCTAAATAGCAACTTGCCAGGCAAGTTGTGCCCTCTAGTGTAATAGTGACAAGACTGTTTATGGGTGTAACCTGTTGCTTTCTGGTTGCATTTGAGATCTCCGCTATGGGAGGGCATCCATGCCTGGTACTCTAAACCAGGTCAAAAGCCCACAGTTGGGGAGGAATCTACTGCTGTTATTCTGCTAAGCAGCCATGTTGTCTGACAGCTTCCTAAAGATTTATGCTTCAGCCTATTAGTCTGTGCTGCTCTCAACCTTGCTCAGAGGAGCTCCTTTTTGCAGTAGGCAAAGGTGGACCCAGACTCCTCACTGGTTGGAGTGCTGGGAACAGTCACTCTGAGCATTGAGCCCTAAACGGGACATCTATATCAACCAAGAGCAAGCAAAGTGGGAGCCCGAGAAGGGGAAACANTGCTGCGAATCGTCTTCTGGACAGGGGACAGCTGTTGTACTCGTGAATTCATAGCAACCCCAGTTACCAGCACAAGATCTCAAAATTCTAGCATGGATAGGGCAAGGGCTCACATAGCCCTGCATCTAGCTGAAGGACTATTGGTGGCTGATGGCTGCTATGGAAGGAATATTTTTCTGCTGTGGCTACTGGTAGGTGCTTCAGTAGATTGATTGCCCACACCCATGTATATGTGGGCAGCACTGACAGGACTCAGCTATACAAAAGACGAAAAAGAGAACATGAAGTTGGATGAAGGACATGTTAGGGAGCTCTGGGAGGAGTTGTGGGAACATATGATCAAAATACATCACATACATGTATGAAATTCTCAAAAAAATAGTTAAGATTAAAAAAAAACCAAAAGAACCCATGTTCCATGGTACTTGCTGGTTATATAACTTTGTCCAGGTACCTGACCCATCTATGCCCCTCTATACAAAAAAACAGAACTGTGAGCTTTGAAGGATCTAATGTCCTTTAAGCACTTAGGACAATTCCTAGCCTCTGGTATGGTCACACACAAAAGGATATGCAAACAAGACCATATGTGTTTGTACTGACATTACATTACACACTTCAGAAGCTTAATGGAGTCNAGCAGGGAAAAGTAATCTCAATGAACATTGCATATTGGTCTAGAAATTTCACTTGGGGAAACTGACTTGGGAATGCAGCAAACCAGATCCAGCCAGCCACAAAAGCAACAGCTTGAGGCCATGAGACTATGGGTTTCTCCTTGTCTGTCACACCCACTCAGGCATTCCCCATCCCAGCAAGAATCCAGTAGGCTGGACCCAAAGCCAGAGCCCTGTCACCATCTCCCACTAGACATAAATTACTGGGGATGAAGCAGCCATAATTTGACTTGCTGGAATGGAGGCCAGTCTGACAGGCGTGGCAAAATCAAAACACGACCCAAACAGGTTTTTTATGTTAATTGCCAGGTAGTATGGAAAGGCCACTCTGTGCATGCCCCTTCCTAAAAACCTAGAACTCTGGTGGCAGAACCAGCCTCCTGCTTTTCTGTCCTTTCCTTCTGTAAGTCCACTCGTTCTCAGATCCTGCTGCCAGAAGGGACTAACCCAGTGTTTCTCAACCTGTGGGCCGCAACCCCATGGGGGTGCATATCAGATATTTACATTATGATTCATAACAGTGGCAAAATTATAGTTATGAAGAAGCAACGAAGTAATTTTATAGGTGGGGGTCATCACCACTTGAGGAACTGGATTAAAGGGTCGCGGTGTTAGGAAGGTTGAGAACCACTGTTAAATTTCAGTGTGAGTCCAATTGCCTAGAGAATTTGTTCAGGAGCAGCTTGTTTTTATGTCATCTTACACCTCTTCCTGCTGGGTCCTCCCACTACACCGGTGTCCAGAATCAAACAACAGTCCCTCCTCCCAACATTATAATAATCATACCACCAAGTGTTCCAGGCTGGGGTCGGGAATACAGAATAAAAACGCCATGAGCAAGGCTTGTTGGGAAGCCCCTCAGCAACACCTGCCTGCAAAATTACCCTCCCCCCCAAAGAGCAATCTGCTCCATTCCAGTTCCAACAGCAGCCCCTCTTCCCCTGCTGACTGTATTACCATTTAGAAAATCCCATAATCCCATCATTATCACTGATAATGTCCACCCAATANCTGCAAGGCAAACTACAGAGGCAGGGCTCTGTCCTAGTGAGACAAAAGGAATGAAGTTAGGGAACTCAGTCAAATGAAGTACACAAACAGGAGGGAGATAAAAAGGAAACTTAGTAAGTTCTCCAAAGAAGAAAGGCTGGGCCTGTGGTCTGGTCCTGTAACCCAGCTACTCAAGAGGCTGCAAGTCAAAGAATCAGAAGTTTCAGGCCAGCCTGGGCAACTTAGTGAGACTCTGTCCTAAAAAAAAAAAAGAAAAGAAAATAGCAATAAAAGTGTTGGAGGAGTTGTGTCTTGGTAGTAGAGCACTTACCCAGCATGCACATTATTGTCTGCCAGGAGACACCACAACAGGGTGGCCTAGCAGAGTCCCTGTCATCCACCAGGAACCACACACCAGCAGTCCCTCCTGACCCTCTCTTTCCTCCCCACTGTATTTAGCCTCTCACGAAGTTTTGCCAATTTACTGCCCATATCTTTCTAAAATCTATCAGACTCTCTCTAGCTCCACCAGCAGCAATCCAGCCCATTTTCTCCAGCCAGGACAGTTGTCCCCAAATGGTCTCCTGGGATCTGAACTCCCCTGTCCCAACGTGTGCTGTGAAGAAAGGCTTACTCTACTAGAGAAATGTGACATCAAGAATTCTTATTTCATTATATATCACTCTTACTTCAACTTACTTGTTGACTGATGAGGTTTGTACACTGAGCNTTTTGAAGGCTAAAGCCATGTGGAATGTGGTACACACTCTCCTGACCTTTCAGTCACTATGATGGAAGCATTCCAACCTCCGAGGGTACCTAGCTAAATTATTCATGATCCTTTCATTCAAGGTTTTTGAAAGTCAACCAGGAAGACAGAGAGGTGAACAGAATGTTCAGAGTGTGACTGAGCACTGTGACAAGGCACCTTCAGGGAGTGCTGAGAAGAAAGAAGGGGCCTCCTGGATCAGCTGAACGAAGGATGCCTGGCAGATAAATGAGTGAAAACAGTCCTTACCTAACACAAAAAGCTGCACACATTTTTCCTTTATGCTAGGCACATCCATTGTCATAAGGCAGCCTCATGGGAGACTGGAGCTGTAATAGCCCTGTTTTCTGGTCTCCTAATCTCCAGGGAAGGCTTGACAATCACATCACTTCTGTGGCTTATTTCCACTTCCCTCGGAGGGATTATTCCATATCACAAAACCACCTTGACATTCAGACTTGACTCAGAGCTGTGCAGTCCAAGCAAAAAAGTACTGGGGTCAGAGGCCTCCAGACCACAGGAGGAGGCAGAGAGGCTGTGCTGACTCTCCTGGGCTCTGGCAGCTCACTCATTTGAAAATATAAAACACATAAAATACCCTGAATGGCACTAGCTCATTTTCCTCCAATATAGCCTTCTGTCAGCTCAGGTTTAAAACAGGAGATGAACCACAGAGGGAGGAGTCAGGAGGTGGACCACAGGGGGAGGAATCAGGAGGTGGAACACAGGGGGAGGAGTCAGGAGGG
>LZPO01052247.1:204009-227898 GCA_001675575.1 Neotoma lepida
TTTTTGTTGTGTATGTGTAGGTATTTATTTGAGAGAGAGAGAGAGAGAGAGAGAGAGAGAGAGACAGAGAGAGAGAGAGAGAGAGAGAGAGAGAAGGATATAGTAAACCAACTAACAAAAATTTAGAAAGAAATGAAAATGAAGGAAGGAAGGAAAAAAGGAAGGAAGGAAGGTAGGAGGAAGGGGACAAACAGAAGAAATATCTGCTAAGGNGTTTGCAGTAGTTGCCCGGACAACCAAGAAATGGGACCAGAGGACCTGAAATNGAGACTATTTTTAAATATCAGAAATGTTACTTGGTTATTTCAACAACGAAATGATATGTTAATTAAAAATAACCCTCTACATTCCTCTCTTTCCCCTTTCCATTTCACTCTCTGGCATTTTCAGTTTCTCTATTCATCCCAAGGCCAGATTCTTCACACATATGCAAGAAGAATCAAGGCCAGTTTGTGTCAGCACNGGACTGAAGAGCAGAATTTCTTTTCCCTCCTTCATTAAGAGCCCACATTTTGCTGTGATGCTGTGGAGAGAAGGCGATAGGATTTTCTTAGTAGTACTGGAAAGCACNTGGCTTTCCCTCCCATTGCCTGCCTGAGCTCTGAAGGTGCTGTCAACTGAGGACTCGGCTGGATACACTAATATATATACATATGAGAGGAAGAAAGACTTGAAAAGAAACTGGGGATCAGAAGGCTATTTGAAAATAAGAAAAGCAATAACCTTCTGGGTAACTTAGCAAAGATTGTAACTTTCAAAATGCTTAGGGAAAAGCTATGGGATCACCCATTCCTCAGCCTGGTTTGAAGCTAGCATACCATGAAAAACTCCCCCTAGAAAGCAACCACTTGGTCAACATTGGAAGCTTCCTGCTGGGCATGCAAGTTNGCATCCAGGGANTAGAATCCACACCCTGACAGCTGTCTGTCTTTCAGCCTGGCTGCAGAGCTGAGGGGGAGCAGACACAAAAGCTGGGGACTCCTAGACCTGAGTGGGCTCCTGTAAAGATGGGGGGCAAGACTGGAAGAGGGGACTCACAGTGGGGATGTGCACATGCTAATCATGACCTCTCTAGCAGACACAGTTCTCTGTAACAATAGGTTTCACACTCTAACCTCTGGGGTATAGTAAGGTACAGTGCTAACAGCACTTTCTAGGATAGTAGCTGAGTATATATTGGTTATTTTCCTCAGGACTGTTCTGCAATAAAACATGGGACTAGGACAGAGGACCTAGGTTTGGTTCCTAGTACACATGTGGTAGCTCNCAATTGCCTGTAACTCTTANAGGTATCTGACACCCTTTTCTGGCCTACGGGCTCCTGCATGCATAACTACAGGTTAGTTATGGTGCACATAAACTAACTACATGGACACACATATATACACACATAAAAATAATCACTCAGTGTTTTAAAGTATGGCATCTTCTAGGCCCAAAGGACACTTAGGCATTCAACTGGCTGCTATTTTACAGTCTCAGTGGAGAGAACTAGGCCAATGGAGCCTTGCCATTTCCTGTTTTAAAGTCTTCTTTGCTCACAAATGAAAATGATCACAAAATATTTGGAATATTTTGGAGATGTCTGGAGATTTGGGAGATAAAACTGGACTGTGGGTAGAGTTCAGCAGTAGAGTATTTGATTATCATTGACAAGGAGCTAGGTTCAATTCTCAGATCATTACACATACACACACAGAGAAAGAGAGAGACAGACAGACAGATAGACATAGAAAGAAACTGTCATCTTTTAGACCAAAATCATACCTTGACAATTCAGAATAGACTTCATAATATGAAGAATCTACTGGCTGGTTTTGTATAGGNCTCTCACTACAGTCTCTGAACATACTGTGTGTGTTTATCAGAGGAAAGAGCTGGACATACTGTGTGTGTGTGTGCTCATCAAAGGAAGGGATGGACATACTGTGTGTATGTAAATCAGAGGAAAGAGGGGAGCAGACTGAAAAATTCCCCAATAAGGTCAAAGTCATCTTGATTCACACATGGCAGCTTACAGGTATGTAGATGTCAGCCCCATTGTTTTGGCTGCCAAATGGGGGCCATGCTAGCTTAGTGGAATACAGGTCACAAAAATTTAACTACTTACATGTGAATCTAACAGGACACACACAGGACTCATGTGCTGAGCATGACAAAACTTTGGTGATGGAAATTAAATATTTTTTAATGGAAAGACAGTGTGTGGTCCTGTATTGAAAGATTCAACACAGAGATGTCAACTCTCAACAAATTAATGCACAGGTTTAACACAAGGCCTGTCAAAATCAGTTAGATATTTCATAGTTATACACAATATTATTGTAAAATTAATGTATAAAGGCAAAGGACCTAAGTAAACTAAGCAATTTTGAAATAGAATGAAGTGGAATAAATTGGTCTACTCAACTACAAACATTATATAATTGCAGAAAGCATGGTTATGATTACTGTTCTTGGGTTTAACCCCCAGGATTAGAGAATAGAAAGGAAATAGNAAAGGAAAGGCAGAGGCATACAGGGAGTGTGTGGTGTGGATGGAGAGATAGACATACAGATTTGTGAAGCAGGATAGAGACTCAGGCATAAATCCACCCAGCTATGGTGAACTGATAACTAACCAAGGTTCAGGAAGTTGAGCAGTGAAAAGACTGTTCTCAGTAGGATCNTCTCGAAGTGTAATAAACACCTTAAAAGACTGGGTATCTCAACCATGAAACATTCAAAAGTTTTGTGCAGCCAAAGCTAACCTAAAACAAAGTGTTACGAAGAGGAANAATTTGGAGAAAATGTAAATATCTTAAATCCCAGTCAAAGACTTAATTGGCAAGATCTCAGACACATTGGAGGTCTACCACACTGAAAGTCCACCACACTGGAGGTCCACCACACTGAAGGTCTACCACATTGGAGGCCCCACCACACTGGAGGCCCACCACACTGGAGGCCCACCACACTGGAACCCCACAGCCTCAGCCTCTTTTGCCCATCTCTTCAGAGATAGAACCTCCCCAAATCCTATCACAAATGGGTCAAGATGGTCAAGTTCAAGTTGATCGTCCCCAATCTGGAAGTCTAGACTCTGAAACTTTCTGAGCACCTGTAGGATGCCATAAATGGAAAATTCCACATCTGAACTCATGTTGTGGGTTACAGTTGGCATACAGACACACTAGAAATATTTAATAAAATCACTTTCAGGCTGCATGTATAAAAAACATAAGAAACAAACAGATTTCATATTTAGCCTTNCGTTCTATATCCAAGATGTCTCATGGTGTACATGTGAACATTTTACAAACAAAATCCAAAGTACTCCTGGTCCCAAGCATTTTGGTTGATATTTAGCCNGCCATGGCCCTATGAGAAGCTCCCAGCTCTCAGAAGTGACAAGTGCTAGGCATCCCCCACTTCCATATACGACTGAGAAAAGCATAGCTAATCCCTCTTCAGTTGGAAAAGGGAAGCATTTGGAGCCAATTCTCTATTGGAACCACAAGGAAGCTGGCTGCTCCTCTGCCTGCCCATCCCCTCCCTGTCAAGCCACATTCCAGCAGTCAATGGCCCAAATCCTGCCCAAGGCTGAATTAGAACTTTGGGCAGAATTGATGATCCCAAGAGGTCTAGACCAGCCTTCACTACTGCTGCAAACAAAATATAAATGAGAAAGTTTTATCTTCCTTGCAGTAGACATGCTCAGTAGTTAGAAAAAGAGTCCACACTTATTCTCCCCAACCTCACCCCCTCCCTCTCTCTCTGCTAGAACTGCAATCACCCGGCCAAATGGTTCCTCCACATTCTCAGTACAGCCAAATGTTGGAGCCTGTGTGAAATATCAACCCATTGATTTATTGGATTTTTTCACTTTAGACTGGTTACCATGGTTTTTTGAGAATGNGGGAAGAATGCTGTAAACTCCCAAGTATTATCCATTTTCCATTACCTCCAGTTAACTTGTCTACAGGGAGACAACAGAGAAATGCCACTTTGGGGCCAGGAGGCAACACATTTGGGTAGAGAGTGAAGCAGTAAGACCCACAGCAGACAAGAAGAAAGTAGGCAAGGACCCCCAAATCTGGACTCCCCACTTGAGGGATCAGAGGAAAAGAAACCAAAGAGAGGCCTTTGTGGATGCTAGAGAATGGAGATGCAGGCTGATGTTGCCCCAGCTGGATGCATGGTCAGCTCCGCCCACAGCTGGAGGATCCACCATGGCACAGCTTGTAGCAGACAGCAAACCACTGGAACTGGGATGGCCACTGAAGGACCTCTGCTGGCCTCAGGTCCTCTGAACTGTAGCACTGTTAGTTTTCTGTTGGTGCTGCAAAGCTACTGGTTTAAATAGCAGGGCAGAATCTGCCCACAGTTCTGGAGGCCAGAAGTTTGAAGTCAAGGTGTCAGTGGGGCTGAGTTCCTTCTGTAGGTTCAGAGGGAAGGTCTGTGTCCTTGCTAACTCACCTCCATGTTTGCTCATAGCCCCATCCTCTGTATCTTAAGACAGCAGCAGGGACTTCTTTACCAGGCTGCTATGTCTTTGGTTTTGGCTTCTGCTTCCCTGCTGGGTGGACACAGGCCCCAGCGATTATACTGGACCCAGTATATTAGACAACCCAGGGCAGTGCCCCATGGTAAGTAGAGCTGACTGGCAACCACATTCCCACTTGGCACTGTCTTTCCTCTTTGTCCTGGAAACTTGCTTAGTCACAGGTTACATGGTTCAGGAGATGGATGGATTGGAGGAGGGGTATTACCTATGGACCAATTTCCCTTCCTTTGTAAAACTTGTATCTTACAACCTAGTTGATATAAAGCCAACTATGTTAGCATGGCACAGCAAAGTGTTTCCTTCACCCTATTACCTCTTCCTTCTGATTTTATAATAGATTAAATAATGGTCATTTCTCTGGTCCTGCCTCAGAAACCCTCCGTGAAGGCTATGGCTCAGTCCTTCTGTCTACACTACAACAAGCCTCACAACACAAGAGCAAAGGGGGACACCAGTGGGAAGATGAGAGGTGAAGGAAGCAGGAAAAAAGAGGGTAAGCATTCCCTTAAGAGACAGGCAGGTTAGGCCAGTTCCTCTGGCTGTCTACACCCCAGTCTTCTCATCCATGGAAGGAACCACTGGGCACCACATGAGGGGCACAGGCAAAGTACTCANAAGTCCCCACTTAGATGCTCACATGCCTTTATTTAAAGAAATTCTGAAACTGTCAAACATAGCCCCAGCCAAAGGCACACATATGACAAAATGTCAGATTCAACTTCTTTGCTACCCACTGCATCTTTCCTAGGTGCTGGGATACTGGAGGATCTGGCTCTGGGTGAGTGGGGAAGTGACTCAGAGGTAGAGCAGGTAAGAAGAGGCCACTGTATCAAGAGCAGCACCAGCTTGTGAGGTCTCTGCTACACGTTGGGTGTGTGGTTTTGTTCCCTGCCACATTGCATGGATCACACAGCCAGCTGAGCACAGTCTGTGGGCTGAGAGATGATGGGTGGAGCTGCCGGACTGTGAGGGGACCCTCTATGAGAGGGACGGAGCCCTAAGAAAGCAACAGCAACAGCAGGCTGCTTACTGTGTGCCAGGGGTGACCTCACCTACTTGCTTCTTCAATTCTCACACCAGCCTAAGTGCTGTGCACGATTATCACACTTTACCAGTGGAGAAATGGAGGCACAGAAAAGCTCAGCAATGTGCCCAAGGACATGCAGCCAGGAATGCTAGTTTCACTCTGAAATCTGGCATAGNTCTGTGCCCACAAGCTTTCCATGGCTATGACAAGAGAGAATGTGTGTAAGGAGCAGGGACCTATTTTGACTCATGGTTCCAGGGGGTTCAGTCTATGCTTGCTTGGTTCTGTTGTTTCTGGGCCTGTGGTGACGTGGAGCATCCTAGCTGAGAGGGTGTGGTGGAGGAGTCATGTCCTGGGAGATCCAAAGCAGGTTGGGTGCAGGGACAAAGTACAGTTCCTAGGAACCCATATCCAAGGACCCCCTTATAGCTCCCTATCATCTCCCAAGTTATAAACCCATCAATGAACTAATCCATTGATGAGGTCAAAGCCTTCATGAGCCAATCACTTCCCAAAGGCTTCACCTCTGAACACTACTGCTGTTTGGAAAACAAACCTATAATGCCTGAGCTTTTGGTGGTCATTTCTAATCCAAGTCTGAACAACAGCAAAGGACCAGAGCTTCTTTCCAAGTGGGTGCAACCTGTCTCCACCCAAAGGCTTTACCCCTTGTGTTAGACATACACTGACCCTGTCTAGCCTCTAGAGAAGAGAGGAATGAGAGAGGCCAATGGCAGAGACCCACTCTGGACCCAACACTGGAGGTTTCAGGGCAAACGAGCCTGCTGTACCCCAGAAGCATCATCAGTGCAGCACAAAACACAGGAGTGGGTGGACAAAGAAAGTCAAGTAAGGACACAGAAGAAAGGAGTTGCCAGCTCTTAGCATTTGCCAAGTAGATGTTGCTGTTGATGTTGTTTTCAAACTGTGGCAAAAGAAGGCAAAGTGGTCTCACTCTTCCAGCAGAGAGAACATCAAGTGCACAGACCCTGAGGTGGCAGCATGCTTGATGTATCTGTGCAGCAGAAAGGGAACTTCTGGTCTAGGAGTAGAGTGAGAAAAGTGAGGTAAGAACAAGTGTGCAGGGAGCTAGTCCAACAGGGCCTTGTGGGACAGAGCATCGCTCACTGGATATGACCATTAACATTGATCATCAACTTGACAGAATCCAGAACACCTAGGAGACAAGGCTCTGTGATCCCTCTGAGGGATTATCTAGGTCAGGTAAACTGAGGCGGGAAGAGCCATTCTACATGTGGGTGGCACCATTCCATGGAATGGGATCTGAGACTGCATAGACAAGACTGCACAAGCTCCAGCTGCTGTCTCTTGCCACCATGATGGACCATATTCTTGAGCCAAAAGAGACTGTTCCCTTCTAAGTTGCTCTGGTTGGGTATTTTGCCACAGCAATAATACAAGGGTCAAAAGCAACAAGGAAGGGGGCCTGCTGCAAAGAGGCCTTTCCATCAAAAACCGAAAGGGAGAAAAGACAGGGTATCAGTCATCATCTAGAGGGTTTTCCACCCAGGCACAAAGACTCTTGAGAAAGGCAGGGTGAAGCTTCCATCCCAGAAGCCAGCTCTACAGTTGTTCTACTTCAGACACGTCACCATCTGAGAGCTCATTCCTCATTCACTGACACCCAGAAACCCAAGTAGGAGGCGTGGGAGGCATTTTCGAAATCTCTGTTTGGTTTTAAACAACTACCTCTGCGTAGGTAAAATAGAGCACAGGATGAAGAGAAGACTGTGCCTTGCCTTGAACTTGAACTTGACAGTGTTTTCATTAAAACCCTTTGAGATCATGCCAAACTCTCCTGCTCAGAAGCTGACAGTTCTCCAAGAAGTTAGAAAGGAGTGTGGAAATTCTCTCCCCAGTACCACACAGGAGCCTGACATCTCATTTCCCGATTAAGCAAGGGCAAGACACAGCATGATATGTTCTGAAAACACACTGCTCTCCCTCCCTCCTGAAAACACAGATGATGATGGATGAAGGCTCCCACAGTTCTCCCCTTCTGGGGCCTCCAGGCTCCCTTCCCCCTTCTGGAGTGCAGGGCTCTAGTGTCTTCACCCTCTGAGCTCTGGCAAACTGTTCTGTGGGTCCCAGACCCATTGAGTAGGAGTAAGGTGACATTGATGAAGGATGGGTCCCCAGAAGTGCAGAAAGCCAGGTACCATTGGAGGGATTGGGAGACATTTGCTGAACATACTACTTTGGAAATAAGACCCTGAGCACATGTTGGGGATTCAGGTCCCTGTGCCCTCACTAAACCAGCCTTATCCAGTCATTCTTCAACTTCAACTCCTCCCACTTTCACTTTTCATTCTGCTGTGATCATACTGTCCTTTAATTGTCCCCTCAACTCTCCTGATCCATCTCACCCCAAGCACCCTTTGCCAGCAGGGAACATGGAAGTAACCAGCTTTGCAGCCTTAAGGGTCCCAGACTTATTCCCCACCCTGTCCTTATGCTCACTCCCTAAGCCACTGGTCCTTGGCACTGTTGTCCCCAGACAAGTCTCCATCACTTCTTAAACCTAACATCCCCCAGGGACCCCTTGAACCTGACCTCTGACTTTATTCCATATACCACTAGCACTGGACNGCAATTCACACCTCATTCCTCTGAGCACAGTGTGTGTGCTAGCAGCACCCCAGTGCCTTTGAACTCCTGCAACACAATGGCCATCAACGCCACCATTCCCTGCACACAAACCACCAAGATAGCCCAAGGGATAATGAAAAGTAGGTGTGTTCCCATATCCACTGAGCCCTCTGTCAGACTGGATGGGGATACTCACTAGGCTTTTGCCCAATATTGATCTTGCATTTTCTTAGTTTCTGCCCNTAAGCCCGTCAAACCCACTCTCTGTTGAGAACCCTTCTCCAAAACTGTAAAGCCAGTTGCTCCCTCTCCTGGATCATCTCAGGGGAATAGGAGACTTTCCTTCTTTCCAGGGTAATCCCACCACCTCTTGTCAGCCTCACAGCATCTCAGAGCACCTTGTGCACCTGTGTAGCTGTCTGTCACAAACTCCACTCACTTCAAGGCCACAGCGTGATCATGAAGGAAGTAATAACTTGTCTTTCCAATCCTACTTCCTTGTGACTTGGGTACCTTACCCTTCTCAAAGAAACTAGTTCCTTAAATCTCTGCTAAGACATCCCACTCCAAATGCCACGCTAACTTTCTGGGGCTGTGCACAACCCTGCCAAATCATTGCATCCTTGGGCACAATGCCTGACTTATGGCTGGAGTTCTATTTATCTTACTAATCACTCTATGTGTTCCAAATTCAGCCAACTGGTCAACCTTCCTTAGTTTCCTTCATCCCCTCCCCACAACACCTTACAAACACAAACCCAGTGCTCAAATTACTGCCTTACTTAAAAAACAGATGGTTTTCTCCATTAAACAGTTGAAGTGCAAAACATTTGGTTTTAAAAAATTATCTACATTTCTTCTAAGTCCTTAGAAGCACTGACTCACCTCAAGCAGAGTAATTAACTTTTCAATCATCATGCTGGTTATAATTGCAACACTCAGATGTCTAATATACTTTCTGTCATTAGGGAAATGAAAGATTGGTTTTTATTGGGGCACTAACATTCCACCGAACGGCAATGCAGTGAGGAATGATAATTTATATTGCTGAAAAATATAAATTACTGAAAATCATTACAACAATTATATTTTATAACTTCCAGTGAGCTCAAATTAGTTGAAAGAATTATTACAACTGAAATTGTAGACTTTGTCATCAGCTTGAATGCGAATTGGTGGGGGGATGTGGCAGCTATGCCTCAGGACCTCAGGGTATGATTCTCATTCCTGCACAAGTCCAATGGGAGCTCCACCCACCTCCAGTCAGTATGATCTCTGCCCACTCTTGAAGTCCCCACAGCACACCGGCTTCTCCTACCAGTCTATTCCCTGGAGGCAGGAGAAAGTCTTGCTCACATTTACAACCTTATGCTCAGTACAAAGCACTCATTAAATGCCATATGACCTAATTAATAAATACACAGAGAATGCCAGAAACAAATGACACTACAGATGTTCATTTTAAAGTACCAACTATGGCAATCCTATAAAGGAAAAGTGTTTTTAAAAGTCTTTTCCGACTACTTAAATAATTTTTTATTTTATTTTTATTAGCATACAAAGAATTGGGTTTCATCAGAGCATTCTCCAAACAGCTTTTTGTTGACTCTCTTCTCACTCCCACCGTAGTATTCTGAAACATAGATCTGTAAAGTGCTTTCTCCTTTTAACATATAGTAAGAAGCTGGTTTTCTGTTTGTTTGCCTGGTTGGTTGGTTGATTTTGGTTTTTTCCTGTTTTTGAGACAGGTATCATGCGGCCCTGGCTCAACTTACTATGTAGTTCAAAACAACCTTAGGCTTCAGATTCTCTCGTCTCTACTTTCTGAGTGCTGGGATTAGAGGTGTGCACCACCACATCCAGTTTTTGCACACTGCTGGGGACCCAACCCAGGGCCTTCTTCATGCTAGGCAAGCATGCTGCCAAGTGAACCATATCCCAAGGGCAAAAAAGCTGTTTTAAACAGCAACATCTGCTTGACAAACTCTAAGAGCTGGCAACCCCTGTCTCTCTGTGTCTAAAATCTTGCCCCTCCCCCAGCCACATGTAGCGCCCTTTCACTCTTGATTGCAAAAGGCAAACTCTGTCCCCAGTTCTAGCTTTGCTCCTTCGGTCTGACTCCCATGTCTGCCTGGACTCTGCCAAATAACAGTTAGCATGTGGGGAAGTGGGTTGACTATAACCAGCACAGGACATGTCAAGAGGCCAGGATGTCTCATATAGAGACGTTTGAGAAATCTGTCCAATGGGAGGTTTGTGACAGGGAGAATGGAGGGCTGGGCAGGCAATGTTCTTCCCCCTTGAATCATACAATGTGGTCTCCCTGCCTATCATTTCCAAATGCTTCCAATAAATGTTGCATTTGGGAGAAGGACCCATGACTAAAAATAAAAGTAGAAATATACTGTTCTAGATAAACTTACTATGTGCTGTGTAAGTTTTAAGTATCCTAATGTTATTGTTTATAACCCCCAGTGTTATACACACACACACACACACACACACACACACACACACACACACACACACACCTGTACAAGATAGAAAACCAACCCATTTTAGAGGACAGAAAACTGACGTCCAAAGAAGGGAGTCTGCATAACCAGCAGGAGCTAAGAAGCATGCCGTGATTTTAGGGCCCGAGGCATCCATCTCCAGAATTGGGCCATTTCCCAACCTTCTCTCTCCTACTTGCCTCTCCTTTTCCTCATTCTGTTTTAAGCCTTAGCTCAGTCATTTTCAGTCACAGATCAATTAACTCGTTACCAGTCAGGGTGAATGAACCTTTGTTGATTTAATGATATTCATTTAATAGGAAGTCATTTGTTGGGCATCGGGTAGATGCCTAGTTCTAGGCAGGTTCTCCAAATACCAGATCATGGCCTCTATTAGCAAGACTCTCAGTAACTGTTAAAAAGAAAGACAGAAATCTAAAATATGTCTGTACCAGAAACAATATGGGCCAGGAATCAGGGGTAAGAGAAAGGGATGGGTACTGTCATCCTCACTACAAGTATTTAAGATGTCTAATGTAGACATTTTTTAAACCACAATGCAACAGTTCCTGTTGCCCTCAGCATTATTAATGCACTGGGGAAGGGAAAAACTCAGATACCAGAGCAGGTCACCTTTCAAACTGCTGCTTGGCCCTCAGTGGAGACAGAACTATTCCAGGAGGTAAGGTATACAAGAGCTCATCAGATTTTTTATTTCATTATCCCTGAGCAATAATTTGACTTGAAATACATTTAGACATTAAGAAAAATCTGACTCTTCGGAGTAATTCTACCACTTGCCTCCCACTTACGTGCCCCTGTCCTTAGCTACAGAGAGATATTGTTCCACTGTGATTTCCTGCTCATCCCCACCTCCCTTGTGTTTGTAGTTAAAATGGAATGGGAGCACTGTACTTACCTCACTCTTATTTTCTAATCCCATAATAACCCACCGACTTCATCTCTAATGACAGTGGCCAGACAGGTTAATAGCCAAGCATGATCATCAATAGTCCTGCTCTCACTCCTTATTGATCACCTCACATCAGTCTTTTCTTCCCCACTTCCCATTTTCCCTTGAGCAACCCGGCTTCCAAGTCCTCCTCCCCCAAAGCCTTTCAGAATCTAAGCAGTAAAAATAACTGTCATGTGATAGTATGTCATTAAGGAGGGCAAAAGGCATAGCACAGAGCAAACATTGGCATGCATGATTATATGCACAAATGCCACTGAAAAGCAATGGAAGTTGAGTGTAATCCTTAAAATAGCAAAAAAAAATAATAATAATAATCAGATGTTGTCAAACTGAGTGAATTATCCCAGATCTGAAAATGATATATTTATAATTTTATAAATAATATTGAATTGAATAATACTGAATACTGAATAATACAATAATTCAAATAAGAGAAAAAGCACAAAAGTCTTCTCTTGTTATAAAAAAGCAAGAAATCAGGACAGTGTTGCGAGGCATGGCTAAGTAAATCACAGACCATTAAAAATAATCACTACGAAATCTGAGTCACAGCATGAAAATGTTATGGATATATTAAGTCAAAAATAACATAATTGGATATGCAGTATATTAAAAAAATCTGTTGGTATAAAGACAGTGGGATCATGGGTAATGTTTTAAGACACTAATAGATGTTACAATGTTGTCTTTATCCTAAAAAGAAATACATAGGAAAGCAGGAGATGAGTCACTGCCAGACAATTGTAGCCATACAAGAATATGATCATTGTTGATTTAATGCTGTTCATTTATTAGGGAGTCATTTATTGAGCATCGAACAGGTGCCTGCTCTGAACAGGTTCCCCAAATGCCAGGGCATGACCTCTATCAGCAAGGCTCTCNGTAACTGTTGAGGAGAAAGACAAAACCCATAAAAGAGAACCTGAAATATGTCTGTACCAGAAACAATACAGGGCCAGGAACCATGACAGGTGGCTAACTCTGAGTACAGATGTGAAGTCTTGTCCCAGTTTAGTTATTAATGTTGACCACTTCCAAAATTAAAATTAATCTCTGGGATGGTTAGTGTCAGTTGTCAGCTTGACATAATCTAGAGACATCTGGGAGATGGGCCTTTGGACAAGCTTGGTGGGGGTGGCTATGTTAATTAAGTGGGAAGACCCGTCTACTATGGGTGGCACCATTCCCTAGCTGGGATCCTAGACTGTGTAAGTGGGGAAAGGGAGGTGAGCAGCAGCAGGCATTCTTCACTCTTTGCTTCCTGACTGGGAATACAATGTAATCACCCCGTATCCACCAGGAACAACCTTAAATTCTTATGGAAGTTCATTAGCAATCCTTGGAAACTGAACTACTTCAGAAACCACCAGAACCATGGACATGGCTATCGTAAATGTGATAAATTTAAATAAACGTGATAAATGTGACTCTCTCTTGAGAAGCTCACACCCAACACTTGGGTGTGTCTTATCCTTTCCCTGACTACCCCTCTCTAAATCTGAGTGCCTTTTTCTGCAGCCAAGTCATGAATCCTGGCTTCACCAGAATAAGTCTCTGGAAAGAACCTTTCAGGCTACTCCAGCAGCAGCATGGAGCTGCATCTCTGGCCCTTGCCCTACCGACACTGACAGTCTTGTCAGCAAGCTATACTCTGATTTTACATGATTGATAAATTTTGAAAGATGCCAAGAACTGGAACTTTGGATTGCAGCACTATGAAGGGACAGGAACTACCAGGAGGAAGGGATCTTAATGGAGTCACACAAGCAGTTTTCCAATGCTGAAACATGGGACCTTCACACCCTTGACTTCTCTGTGTAGGCAAGTATAGGGGATCCTGAAGACTTCTCATTTAAATTCAGAAATCACTGGTGTCCTGTTGACCACACTGAGACCTACTGAGGCCCCATTTCTGCAGGCACAGGACCCATGGTCAGGGCCATTCATCTTCATAAGCACTCCGAGGCAGGAAGGGTGGAATTTTCATATGTACATGCCTCTGTGTATGTGTGTGTGCATGTGTGAGTGTGTGTGTGTCTGATGCTTATAGATGTCACAGTATTGTATTTATAATAAGATGAAACACATACTTATTTTCACAAAATATGCATGCCACAGGATTTCTCATACTGCCTTGGTGAGTGTGCAGCCCTGTGGCTCTAGGTCCACCTGCCCTGACTTGCCATCATCACCACCATCCATGTGCAGCACATCATCATTCTGAACTTCAGCTCTTTACTTACCAATACTAACTCCCCTCACCCTCCTCCCAGTGTCTAACAATCACCATCCTATTTTCCATCTCTATGAATCTGATTACTCTAGGCCTTGTATGAGCAGAATCATCTGGTATCTGTCCTTTTATGTTTTTCTTTGTTGCATGTAGCATCATACCTCCAAGATTCATTCACATATAACATGTGCCAGAATTCTCTTCCTCTTTAAGCAGAATAGTGTTCCATAGTAGAAAGACACAGTAAGATAGATGTTTCCTTCTAGTCTGTTCTGTTCTCTTCTGTTCTGTTTTGTTTTGAGACAGGGTCTCATGTAGCCCAACTTGGCCTTGAACTCTTTACACAGCGGTGGTGGTTTGAATGAGAATGTCTCCTGGGCTCTGGCATTTGAACACTGAGTTCCCAGTAGGTGGTGCTGTTTGTGGAGGTCTGGAAGATGTGGCCTCGCTGGAGCAAGCGCAACACTAGGCACTGGGTTTAAGGTCTCAAAGGCGAGTACCGTTCCCGCCTCACTCTCTCTGCTTTCTGCTGTGGTTCAAATTAGGGGCTCTCAGCTTGATGCTCCAGCTGCCACGCCTGCTGTCTCCTAGCCATGATTGGCCCTTTTCCCTCTAGAATGGTAAGCCCAAATAAACCCTTTCTTCTGTAAACTGACTTGGTTCTGTGTTTCATCACAGCAATAGAAAGGTAAACTAACACAGTAGCTGAAGCTGGCCTTGAACTGATCTTCCTGCCTGTACCTCCCAGCTGTTGAGATTACAGGAGTGCACTACTTCTCCTAGTTTTATTCAGTGCTGGGGATAGAACACAGTGATCCATGCACGATAAGCACACTCTACCAACTGAGCTACATCCCTATCCAAGATGGATGGTTTTAAGAAGTTATATTGCCATCTCTCGGGATCTCTGTCAGACCATCCTTGTAACTATCACCACTCTAATCCCAAGCTCAAGTCTGAGAAGTGCGTCTCATCCCCAGGTCTCAGGTTGGTTCATCCCTCACTTACAACACATCTCAAGTGGCCATTTATTTGGGAACCTGCCAAGGCTTCTAGTCCTTCTCCCAGAGTCTGGATAGTTTTTTTCTCTCTCCTCCCAAGACCATGTGCTTGCTGGGAGTTCCTACCTCAGGCTGAGTTTAACCCACTTTTCCAGATACCAATATCTTGTCAGGATCCGAGCTAGCAGACACACGCCTTGAGGGCTTATCTATGGCTGTACCTTTGTCCGCTCCATCCTCCCTTTCCAGTGGACCCTGCACAGGGGGAGGTGTACTTTCAGCCTTGGCCACCTTCCAGTAACCCTTCATCAGATACTACTCTGCAGTTTCCCTTCAAGTGATAGGTGGAAGACAGAGCCTGACAGGCACAGGCACAGACCCACTTACAGCCAGAGAGAGTTCCTTCCTTGGGTGATGACCCCCGTGAACCTGGTCAGGCGCCGGGCATCCACTTCAATCCACTGATGGAGGTCATTCCTGCCGGCACACCAAGCCCCATCATAAAAGTCGTTTTCATTAATGCCTGCCTGGAAAGAAGAGAGGGGTGTTCAGAAGGACCTTGGGTTGAAGATGACTAAGACAGATCTTTTCTTGAGACTGAGGAAGAAGAGAGGACAGGAGAAGGACATGAGGAAGGGAAAGAAGAAAAACCACTGCACNATGAACTCNGTATTCTAAACCATGGGAGGGAGTTGCCAAGTATTAACAAGTTGGGGATATCTCAGTACACCGTGTCTTCTCCTTGGCCAGTGTGAAAGAGTAAATTTAACGTACTCCTCCTATTCCTTATCCATTCAGCACACAAAACCCTATCTCNTACTTATCCACCATGGTGGTGGGCAACATTGATTGTCGGATTGACAAGATCTAGAATCCACTACTAGACAANATCCTAGGCGTGTTTGTGAGGGAGTCTCTAGATTGGGTTAATTGGGCTTGGAAGAGTCACCCTGAATGTGAGTGGTGCCATTTCTGGGCTTAGGGTCCCAGATGNAATGAGAAGGAAAAAGTATTGAACACCAGCATTCCTCACTCTCTTCTTCCTCGCTGTGGACACAATGCGACCCACTGCCTCCCACTCCGGATGCCACGCCTTCCCACCTTGACGGACTGAACCCTCAAACTGTGGGACAAAATAAAAGCTTTCTTCTGGAAGTTGCCTTAGTCAGGTACTTTGTCCCAGCAGTGAGAAAAGNAGCTCCTCCACCCACCCACACACCAGGTGCTGGGGAACCTCACCACCCAGGCAGCAAGAAATATACAGCAACACGAGCTGGAGCACAGGGAGGCAGGTGCTATTCGGGGACTCTGAGCAAATTGCCATGGGAGCGTTTAAGGACAGTTCAACTGAGTCCCTGAAATCATCCAGNAAATCCCCAAAGACAAGAGCAGCATGGAGCNGGCCCCAAAGTGTAAGCACTGACAAGTGAGTNCCTATCCATGACNGTTTAACTTGTTTGATGTGTTTGCTATTACTCACTAGTATGGATAAAACATTTTGTNTTTGCATTTCCAAGGTATGTCAAATTTCTGCTCTGAAATTATCCCTATACTCTCACCATTTAAAGAGATAATTNCTTGACATAATTCTAAAAAATTTTTAATTAAGGACATTTAAGTCAAGTGAAGCCTTCCAGTTTACTAAGACTCAGTCTGCATGAATTCTGTTTTATTTTTCTGTGATTTTTCTATGATTATAGCCAGATAAANGAAAGTACAAATCTTAGAATGACAGGTCATCTCAGGCTGATGAGATAGTTCAGTGGTTAAAAGCACTGGCTGCTCTTGCAGAGGACCAGATTGGGTTCCCATAGCCCTCATCAGGCAGCTCACAACTGCCTATAACTCCAGCTCCAAAGGATCTGACGCCTTCTTCTGGTTTCCACAGGCACTGTACCCATGTGCACGTTGCCTACACACACACACACACACACACACACACACACACACACACACAAATAAAAATAAAATGGATCTTTTAAAGAAAATAATAGGTCAGCTCATCATCTCTCTCTCTCCCATCCTCTTATCTTTGAGTACTTTTTAGTGAACTTTTAGGGACATCCTGGCTTCTAATGAGCAACAGAATGTGAAATCCAGNGTATAGCTATGNACACAACTGGGCCCCAAGTCCCATTTGCAGAACCCTACACCAATCACCACATGAGCTAACACATTGTCTTAGTTAGGTTTCTTTTGCTACNATAAAACACCATCACCAAAAGCAACTTGGACAGAAAAGGGTTTATTTCAGCTTACAACTCTCAGGTCACACTCCATCGCTGAGAGAAGTCAAGGCAGGAACCTGGAAGCAGGAACTGAAGCAGAGACCATGAAGGAGTGCTGCTTACTGGCCTGTTCCTCATAGCTTGCTCAGCCCAGTTTCTTATACCACTTATTCTCACCTTCCCATGGTTGGCATACCCTCAGTAGGCTGGGCCTTTTACATCAGTCATTAATCAAGAAAATGCCCTACAGACTTGCCTACAGACCAATCTTACAGAGGCATTTTCTCCATTAGGATTTCCTATTCCTGGATATGTCTAGGTTTGTGACAAGCTGACAAAAACCAACCATCACAGCAGCCACTTATCAGGACCAAAATTGGTCCATGCATCCCTAGTGAGTCCTGACACCACCCTCAGTGACCTCTGAGGCAAATGGTAGAATGCAGACAACACACTATCTTCAACAAGCACTGCCATCTCAAGCAAAGGTGAGTTTCAGAACCTCCTAGTCAATACTCCTCAGAAAGCAAGCTTTAAACTAACCAAGACGGCATGGTCAGGTGGCCTTGGTGATATCTGTGATGGTGGTAGCTCTGTAGGCTCNGTCCCCTAAAATCATCAGGAAAAGCTTGCACTTCACTGCGTTTCCAGTGGCTCCAGGTACTGATGTAGGTTAATCATTAAGAAACCTGGTGCCTGCAGCACAGCATCTCAGTTTCTAGCCCTGACAGACAGCAGGGAGGCGAGATGCCAACCCTCGGGCTATAATTATACAGCCACTTCCTCTCTACAGTGGAAGGCAATTATCCTCCTAATGACAGAGATTTGCAGCACATTAATGACCTACAATGTCACAACTTGTGCTCTCTCAAGAAACTAGAACATTCATTTATGTTTTTGTTGTGGTTCCTCTGTTCTCGTAAAAGCANTGGAGACTGCCCTTCAGAGCTCCATTCATCTAGTAGTTCAAACCTGCACTGGACCTCTGNTAAGTGGCAAGGATGAAAGGTGAACAGCATGTGTACCTCATCCCCAAGTACTGAAGCAGACTGAAGGCTGAAGTCCACNCATGGNACCACNGTGACAGCCACCACACAGATGCTGGCAGAGAGTGTGCTCCAAGGATGCACCACAGGCCCTGAGTCCCATCTGACATTCCAGGATTTGCATAGATGCTCTGGGCCTTGGTTTTCAGGTATCTGTCAATGTATGAGCCATCCTCCTTTCTCCATCAATGGCCATCACCAAGTGTGTGTTCAAATAATGAATGCTCACTTAGGACTGAGGAGATGACTCAGTTGGTAAAGTGTAAGGACCTGAGTTCCATCTCCGGCAAGCACGTAAAAGCTGGTCATGGTGTGTTAGTCTGTAACTCTAGTGCTTAGGGTAGAGGTAGAAATTGGCAGATCCCTGGAAAACAGTGGCCAGCCCATTCAGCCAATTAGTAAGTGCTGGGTTCAGTGAGAGATCCTGTCTGAAAGCATAAAGTGGAGAGTGATAGAGGAAGACACCCATACAGTTAACCACCAGCCTCTACACACACACATGTCTCTTATACACATCTAGATGTGTATAAGAGACAGCACACACACACACGCACGCACGCACGCACGCACGCACGTACACCAAAACAAAACAGTGCTCCATAAATGTTAGTTGTCATAATTTTTAAAGCAGGAAAATTTTGGCTGGCTAGCACTGACAACAGGTAGAAATGTGAATGCTTTGTGAATTATTTGACATTTTACAAGATCCTGGAAATTATGTCACTCTTCTAGTTCACTGCCATCTCGTTTTTATCCAACTTAAAACATACAGGCAATGGCTATGAACTCAGAAGAAAGGAGATTGGTGAGCTAAGGTTCTCAACAGGCATCCACGGTACCCNTCTGAGGATAATGTGGCAATGTCTGGTGTCACTGAGGGCTGTTACATCTAGGGAAAGGATGTCACTCAACACCTGCAGTGCACAGAACAACTTCTACACAAAGAGCTGCCTGAATAAAATGAAGCCACAGNCCATNGAGTCTGCCCTAAGGTGAGGCCAATGAGCACTGAGTGCTGTGCTGGCTTGGATGCCTACACTGTAGAATCCTAGAAGCCAGGGCTGGCTAAATGCCCTCTCCACCCCCCAGCATCAGCTGACCANGGCATGGAAATACATTTAAGGTGCCTGTCTTTACCAGCCCAGAGATACTGTTTCTGCTGCCAGGCTCAGTTCGTTCTGAGCACAGGAGCCAGTCAATTAAATAGATCACAGTGTTATGGGGCAAGACAGGGAGAGGGGTGGGGGGGTGGCTTCCGGCTGTGGAGATGACTCACTGGGAAATTATAGCCATCTCTGCAAAATCAATTAGGAACTTAAAAAGCAAGCATCCAGANAGGTCACCAAATTATTCCACAGGGTAATAAACAGTATTAGTGAAATGCCTTTGAGAGACAAGAAAATGAGAACATCCATCCTTGTGTTTAAGACGCTAAGGAGAGCTGACTAGAGGGCTGAGGAGGTAAAGGCACCTGCCACAAAATCCAAAGACCCAAGTTCAAATCCCAGGCCCCACATGGTGGAGAGAGAAAACTGACTCCTTCAAGTTGTCCACTGACTTATGCTTACCTCTCGATGCATTAACTAATAAATGTAATTTTAGAAAGAAAACTAAAAATAAAGAAGTTAGGGAAATACTTGATACATTTTAGAAATTTTTCAGTTAAAAGTTATTGAAATAAAACATTTGATTCTTTAAGGATAAGTGAATCTGAAAAACACCATTAACATGGTGTGATTCTACTATGACAGCATTTTCAAGGCACTTAACAGACTCAGTTTTGTGAAGGTTAAATGTGGCTGGAGGNCCGTAAAAATACACCACCTCACAGGATCCACTTAAGAGGTCAGATAATGCATCTGCCTCAAGGGGCTGGGGCAAACATTTTGGGTTTCCTTTGTCCTTCCTTCAAAAATCCTCCAAACAAAACAACATACAAAATACAGCTTTAGTCTCTGGCAAAATTCAAAGACATTTGTGGTTCCTTAAATCACAACACATGAAGACAGAGCCGGGGGCAGGAGTCCTTGGTGACAGGAGTCAGAAGTGTAACTCACTGGCAGCATCCCATTGAGAACCCAGCCCCAGACAAGCTCAGGGGAGTGCAGGTGTCTTGAAGGAGAGGTGGGCAGGACTGAAGTGGGCCAACTTCCCAATGGGCATGAGGAATCAACGTGGTTTTCTCTAACTCCACAGACAACTGGAAAATTGTTTCCATGGGAAAAAAAAGTCATGAAGCCTCGATATGCGGATGTCAGGGCCAGGAGGAAAAGTGTGACAGGTTTCAGGGAATGTTAGCACACAGAGGAGTAAGACAGTCAACTCCATTCTTCTCATCCTTGACCCAGCTAGAGAACACCTGCAGCTGGACTTAGGACCTAACAAAAACCACCGCAAATGTAATAGGGAACAGAAAAGTGCTTGAGGAAACTGTAATGGATGTCCCTAGAAGAAGACCTCACTTACATAATGCAAGAGCAGGGTACTTTCTAGAAGAACGAATGAGCAAGAAGGCACTCTTGAAAATGAAGAATGTAACTGAATTGTAGAAACAAAAATTTAGAAAGAGGAAGTTAAGGAAATCTCATAGGAGGTAAACAGAACACAAAAATAGAGAGTTGGAGGGGAAAAAATTAAAGCAGAGAAAGAAATATCTAAAATATTTTTAAGGGGAAAAAACCTACTGAATAAAAATTATAAGATAATTTTCCACAATGAATTATCTAAAACATGTCACCATCATACTTCATAACATCAGAAACAGAAGATGCTAGAAGCCACCGAAGAGGAAACAAATACATAAAAAGCAAAGAAAAGAATGGCTGCAGGATGGGTCAGTCAATAAACTACTTATCAGGCAAGCAGTGGTGACCTGAGTTCCAGCCACAGAACCCCATATAAAAAGCTAGGCAGGGTGGTGTGAGCTTGTAACCCCAGCTCTGGGGAGGTGGGGACAGGTGGATCCCTGGGCTCTTGGGCCAGCAAGCTACAGGTTCAATGAGATAGATACCCTGTCTCAAAATATAAGGTGGAGAGCAGAAAGGAAAANACCTCATATCAACCTCTGACTTTCACATACATGAACATACACACACATGCACACACACATACATGCACACACACGTGCATGCACACACATGAACAGAAACAAAGAATACAGAACAAAGATGCTCACAGAATCTTCAACAGCTGTATTTACAAAAACGGAGAGAATATGACTTGAAAATTCTGAATCCTCTAAAGATTTCTCATCCTAGAATTTTAGCCTCCACTTAACAATCAATCCATTGTGATGGAATAANAAGCACACTCTTAGATTCATCGGTGTGAGAAATAAAAATATTATCACCCATTTTCAAGACAAAATTGTCTTAAGCTTAGGCTCANTGACAGATGAACAAAATACTCTGGACCCTGTTAACACCGGTTAGTTTAGCTGTCTCCACCCAAACTAGGAATTTAGCATATAACATTATCAATATGGCCAAGTTCCCTAATGTTAGGTCTCACCATACACATCATAGGCTGCAAATGTGACAAGGTCATATATCTAAAAAACTTTAAAATAAACAGGATAAAATAGATAAACCCAGGCTCGAGAAACAGACCAATGTAAGTGACAGGTGATTAAGATTGTACCCCAACCCATGACCCAGCCAATGAGGAAAAGGAGAACAAGACCTGCATTCAGGATCATAAAAAAGTGTTCTCTGAACTCAGTGCCCCTGCCCCTCGATCTGGGTTGTCACTCGACCTTGTAAAATAAACTTCCTCACGTTTGCTACCCTGGATCACCTGTGCTTGTTATTATGAGTGTGTGTTGGGGGGGGATCTTTGATCCTCAGAATCCTCTTCCCCCCAAAGTTTATTGCTCATGCACCATTTCCATGAAATTACTAGAGGGTGTTGTTAGACAAAAATTCAGACTGCCATTCCAGGTCTGGGAGAAAGGAGCTGAAACTGATTGCCCACCAGAGAGCTGTATTAGGAGAGTGACTAGCCCCTTGCTACAGGCAGTGAGATGGGGTCCTTCAGTTCCAGAGCACAGAGGGAATTTCAGGCTATTACAGGTTTCCAGCATTGAAGAGAATTCTCAGAGTGATGAAGTCTCATGATAGTACAGATGAGTCAGTGAGCAATCCAGGGCTCCTGAAAAGATGTCTACAGAAACACAGAAAGCAAAAGCTAGCTCAAAATCACTCATCACCTCAGCTTTGTAGAAAAGTATGTTGAAGCCATTTCACAGACTCAGCCTTGGTTCAAAGTGGAGGAGGGACCTTTTCAATAATATAAGCAATTCTAGGAAAACAAAAGGTCAAGAAATAAATAAAATGAACTTTCATGGCCCAGAATTATCATATTTATTGGCTCAGTAGGAAGTAAAATTTTAGTAGTCATAAAAAGGAAAATGTTTAATATAGATCTACTAAAAAATTAAGACATGGGGCCAGCAAAATGGCCCAGCAGGCAAGAGCACTTGCTGAGCAAGCCTGATGACCTGAATTTCATACCAGCAACCCATGGGAGAGGGAGAAAACCAATTCTCAAAAGCTGTCCTCTGACCTCCACATGTGAGCCAGTACACATGCACACATACACATATGCACACACACCCTGCACATACACACACANAAAAAAACCATAGTAATATTTAAATAAAATTGAGACACTGTTTTCTTGAATGCATGAAGAGGGAGTGAGTATGTGTTGATCATATTCATAAATACAAAGGAAGTAACCACCTTAGCAATAAATAGGAGTGTACAGGAGATGAGGTAGCATCTAAGGGATAAAAGTAAGGNTTAGTCTCATCTTCCATAGCCAGCATCCCAAGACACAGCCAAAGATTATAAATTAATACTTAGCAATATGTACATAGTATTTATTAGTACTTAAATTCCCCCAAGAAACAATTAAAAGCATTTGAAAGTTATTGCCNATCCCGAGTGCTGGTGGCAGTCAGGGGTGGGGTGAAGCACGGGATTTGCTGACAGACGCCGACTTCTATGTTATTGTTGTCATTCTCTCAAGCTGTATCTTGCTTCTAAAACTGATCTTTAAAAATGGATGTTCAGCTTTAAAAGCACACAAAAGGTCCACAGAAGTTGGGTGTAAAAGATGGAACGGCTCCTACGCCTTCTTTCATTTCCGGGATCTACAGAACACCTCCTACAGGCCAGGCATCATGTGAAGTGCTTTGCTTGGTGGCTTTTATGGGAAGCGACTCACTCTTTGGAATGAAACCACTGAACCTCATCTCCCACTATCCTCAACCACCTCTGTGAGGAAACATCTGGAAGCAAATTAAAAAGTCATAGCCAAATGACTGTAACCATTTAGCAATTCTAAGATAATAGACTTACAGCTGCTATTCAGCAGGCACAGCCCAGGGCTATTTATACACAAAACAGAGTAAAATAATAGTTACATTTTAAGGTAGTTTTGAGAGAGAAAAAAATGAAAAGAAATGGTGACTTGCCAGGTTCCCAACAAGTTAATACCTTCAGTGGTGGGTAAGGGATAGCCTGAGAGTGTTTGTGGGCCCTCTGATTAGTGGAGCTAAGTAGTTGTCTGAAGCTATAATGTGGCAATGACTGTTTGCCTTCTATCAAACTCTGCAACAAACTGGAGACAAGCTTGATAAACCCATAAAACTGCTCAGGTGCCTGGGGCTGGAGAGATGGCTCAGCAGTTAAGAGCACTTGCTGTTCCTTTTTTTTTTATTAA